>CM032449.1:160732741-160753172 GCA_019049505.1 Pachyrhynchus sulphureomaculatus
CGAGTGCAAAAATAAAGTATTTGGTGTAGTGGTGATATATACTGAGTAGTATCATTGTGCCAAAGATTCCACATTCCCAACTTAGTAATTTCATTGGCTTACATGTATGATTAACTCATATTTTTGAACTTTTGTGTCCTTTCCCCAATTTCCTGAAATATAATATAGCTTTTTTAAAAATATTTTCTAATAAATATTAAACTTAATACTACACATATATTATAACTTGTGAATTGGATAGATTTTGGCGCTTACTGGATGAAAATCCATATTTAGGAAATTAAAAGACGAATCGTTGTTTCAGATCTTCACTATATTTTATTTATCAAAATGAAATAAATAAAATAATAATTTAAATAAGCCGTGACTTGTTTCGGTACAGAGTATCTTTCTCAGACGGTAGCGTTGAACGGTAGTGAACTTCTACTGTTCAACTACCGTTTGAGAAAGGTAGTGTGTACTGAAACATGTCACGGTTGATTTAAGTTATTATTTTATTTATTTCATTTTGATAAATAAAATATAGTGAAAATCTGAAGAATAGTTCGTCTTTTAATTATAATTTGTGAAAACCCGTTGGTTTTATTAGATCCTTGATAATATATATTCAGATAAATATGGAACACTGGTACAGATTTTGTTGAATGCTCCAGGGTCGAAATTAAAATAAATAAATTATATATTTGTTTTAAGGTAAATTAAGGTGGAACTTCTAATTAATATAAATGAAGGTAACGTCTTCTGTTTCAAGCGACTTGATTCTAATGAAATAATTAAAAAAAAAAACATTTGTATTCTTTAAAACAAGTTAATTTACGGAAAAAAAATACAGCAAGATACAAGATAATTATTAAATTGACCAATATTTGAACGTGATCTGTAATTTTCTGTTTGAAATTCTTATTTTTTTGTTTTATGGATACAACTCTTCAAAGCAGCTTTTTACTGTGCTGTATCTAATATAATCTTTTTCTTTTTGTTTGAGGAGTTCTTTCTTCCAGTCTTTAATTTACTTAAAATAGAAGGAAAATTAAGTAATGAAAGGTGTTATGTTGTTATTCCTTACTAAGTAGTTGGACATAATCTTTGTCCTCTTTGTAGTGTAAAATGTTAATATGTTCTAACTTGTAAAAATAAAAAACGGTATTAACCATTCTACTTTGCGGGGTGTTATGTTCATTTTGTAGTATTTGTGAAGCTTCTGTGTTGTTCAAGTTTTTCTTAGTTCAACAAATCAAAATCATATATGAAGTTATTTAGTAGGATAGCTAAATAATGAATAACATGTTTATCTTTTTACTTAAGTGGACGCCGCACACTGGTCAATTTTCACTTAAATTAAAAATTAAAGTTTTTTTCCACGGTTTTGAAGTATACCAGTTGAAAGTCTAACATTTTTGACATATCATGACGTAATTCCCATTATTTCTCTATTTCGGAATAACCCGTAACGTTAACCTAAATTTGCTTGTTTTTAACGTTGCATATATGCTTAATGTAACAGCGACAACATTACACTAAGGAAATTTATAACAATTGATATATGATACAAATACCAAAGTATGCATTCGATTTCTGGAGGTCAGTAGAATACCATATGTTTATATTAACTATTCTTAATATTTTAATAGTTATAAGACTTTTAGAGTCATGAAACCTGAGATGTAGAATTTGCTATTTGCGATTTTTTTTAATGTAGTGATATAGATGTCTATCCCGCAAAGTTATAAGCATGATATTATAATATATTTAATGCTTTATCATATACCATAAAGCAATTTTGCTAATTTTTGCTAATTTATACAGAGGATTCCTTTTAAGTCTAACCTTTGAAGCCTAACGTTTCAAGCCTAAAAAGAAAATAAATTTATCTTTTTGAACAATTATATTCCAGACAGCACAATGTATAAACCGGGACATACGTCTTTAAAACCTTTTAAGACGCCATAACGTAAATGGTAGCGTCTAATCTTATGTTCCAGTTTTCGAAATGTATCCAAATTTGTACTCACTAGGTTATTTATTCAACAACACTCGATAAATTTCAGTGAAATTAGATATTATGTTTTTGACAGGATGATGACTGTAGTAGTTTATATTCTTTACAGCACATGAAGTGATCTTATTATTTTAAAAAGGAAGGAAATGTTCAATTAATGAGAAAATGTCCATCAAAAACATTTAAAGCGGAATGCAAATATTTACAGCAACATATACAAGAATCAACTAAGTACCAAATGAAATAAAACAATCAATATCACATTTTACTTTTAAGTTTAAGACTAAGTGGGAAATAGCATCAAGAAATTATGAGTTCATTTCTTTAGTAAAAGTCAAGATTGGTTGAAACAAATGTTTTCATCGAATGCTCCCAAGACGCGGAATACCGGTGGTCGTCCTGTAGTAGACTTCACCAAAGTAGTGACTGGTCAAAGCGACGTAAAACTGAAATGTTACGTTCACAATTAAATTCTTCACAATTATCATATGCTGCTCAAATCAATTTACGTTCTTCGGGAGAATTGTATGCTGACAATATACTAAAAGATATAACATGTATTTCACCTATAAGGGCATCTAAATATCGAAAAGCATAAATCAGTACTTTACACTCAGTAGTTAGTTTAATGTCTGAAGATTAAGCTTTATCAATGATTGTAGAGGCAAAATTGTCGAAACAATAATACTATGTTATCAGATCTTACTGCAAAGATTGTAATAGCAAAATTTTTCCAAAATTATAATGCAATTTCTAAAGCTAAAAAACCATGTTATCCAAAAGGTATTATAGTAACTGAGACAAGTGCTGAAGTTAAACTACAATCTTTGTTAGATCTCACAATTCAGCGTATTTTATTATTATAAAGAGATATTCTTAATACATTGACTCCTACTCAATTATCGGGTTTGCAACTTATTTCAAAATGGGGTTGTGATAGCAGTTCGGGACAGAATGAATATAAACAAAAATTTTCGGATGAAACTAGATCGGATGCTAGGTTTTTTATAATATCATTTGTTCCTCTTCAACTAATAATTGGTGAATACGATGGCAAAAGTAAAATTGTCGTATTGAAAAATCCTCGGCATTCATCATCTCGATTATATAGGCCTATTAAATTACAATTTATTCAAGAAACGACCGAGTTAACTGTAAAAGAAGTGCAATATATTGAGAGCCAAATGGAAACGGTTACGCTTTCTTTTATTGTAATGGACAAAAAAAGAAATATTAGTCAAAACACAAACTGTTGTTCACGAATGATAGATAAAAAGATATGTGACCCGAATCTCATCAAACACAAGTACTCAGAAACGTTATTTGTGCGGAGCAACAGCAAAAGATTTTAACAAAAATAGGAGTAATGCTTCAAAGAAAAATTGATGAGTCTTATCTGAAATTTGGTCTCTCTACATTACATGCGTGGATATGAATGTTTGATTGTCTGCTATATTTAGCATATAAATTACATATAAAAAAATGGAGAATACAAACAAAAGATGATAAACGGATAGTTGCAGAAAATAAGGAAAGAATTCAACAGAAGTTTAAGACAGAATTAGGATTGATCGTAGATAGACCAAAGCCGATTCTTTGAAAATACTATATCGTCCTGAATAACAGGAGTGGATGAAGAAGTGATTAAGAGATTTTATGTTATATTTCAAACTTTATCGAGTGGCTATGTTATAAATATTAAGGCCTTTCAAATATATGCATTAGAGACTACGAAAAAATTTGTTAGTATTTATCCGTGGTATAATATACCTACTACGGTTCACAAGATCTTAATTCATAGTCCTCAAGTTATTTCTTCTGCAATATTACCAATTGGCCAACTTTCAGAAGAGGCACAAGAGTCTCGAAACAAAGATATCAAGAGATATCGCTGAGATTTTACGCTTAAATTTTCGAGAACAATGCAAATGGAAGATCTTCTTCATCAACTTTTAATATCCTCAGATCCATACATTTCGAGTATTAGAAGTTTACTTAGAAAAAAATTAAAATACTTATCAAGTGTTTTAGCACTCCTATTAGCACCTGATACAGCTGTATCAGTGACATCCTCATCACAATTTGCATAAAATAATTATACAGGTTCATCTGGCGATACAGATTATTTTTTTATTCTTGCAAAAATTAAATTATATGTTAAAATATTCGGTTGCTATGTGTTACTAAATATTTAACTAAGCATTTAATGAAAATTGGCCAGTGTGCGCCGTTTCCTTCTGTTATTTATAATTATTGGGGCTACGTTGGATTGTTACAGCGTCTGGTACAGGGTCCCTTCCTACCCAAAAAGCTTGCGGATCGTTGGATTGACATGATAGGCTACCTTCTCCAAGTAGTGTTATTGTAACTTGCTGATAAATTAAGTACGGTCTGGATTTTCTGATCCCAGGGTAGTGGCCATTCTTAATCAGGGCTCGTCTGTAATTTGCACGGTGTTATTCTGTCCTGGTTGTACGGCGTGTCTATATAAAATACACACGTGAATCTATGTTGTCTGTCGTACAGAAGCGCTGGCCTGACAATCGTTTGTTCCGCAGCCTTTAAAAAAAAGTATTGTCGTGATGTAGGTCCAAATACTGGACTCTTTGAAGTCAAGTTCAGTTCCTTTAATTGTAAAGTTTTGGTAAGACGGAATTATTTGTGATTTGTAGGAGACAAGGTCTTGAATTTTTGTCTAATTTAATTTGTTACATGTTCAAATCAATCGGGCCGTTTATTTGGTAGTGCTTGAATGGAAGTATCGACGGAGATAACTCCAAGCTGATATGTTCTACACCTGGTGCGTCGACTGTGTGGTGCACATTGTATTTTTAGGGACTCTACCTTACATTATCTTGGTCTCTAAGGTCACTTCTTCTAACATGACTCCGGATCTTTTGCCCGAAATGAATACCTGCTTCAGGTTCGTAGTGTAAGGAAACAGCTGAAGCGAATAAGTTTGAGCAGCGGTCACTGATCCACACTTAATCAAACGCCGTTAAAACATCTGTACAACATTATGATTCCAGGATTTTTTTCTATGAGAGGCTTTCCAGTACTTCCACAATAACACTGCTGCCTTCTGGAGCTTTTCTAGTTCCTCCGTTATATACTTCCTTCATTTGCCTTGGGGATAGTAAAGCAGGCTTTGTGTAGCTAAAAACTTAATTAAAGATACGTATAGTGTGGAATGTGGAAATCTTGTGTGTTCACAGCTGGGGGAGGGCTAGATAGATTTCCCTACAACATTACCTTTGGTCAGTTAATAAAAGTTAATTAAAGAAGACAAACCTAGTGGCTTAGCGGAAGAGGATTGTCAATATATGTTGTAATTTTCGACTGTAGGAAAAGTATGGCGGGCCCAAAATAATGGACGTTCATCGGGTACACTCACCACCCAAGTGTCAAGACTCATTTCGATAAATTAAATCTCATCAGCTAGATGATGGTAAGACAGTGTCGAACTTTCTACGACGATGACGAGACAACAATGACGTCGTAAGACGTCAGCGAACACGAGTTTTTGTTGTCATCTGTTGTTACTGCAAAAATAACTCTGAAGCAAAGTTTTCATCAGAGTATAATACTATTAGAGGGGGAGCTTTCGCCATCGGAGAGAAAAACAACAAAACTAGAACCCGGCACCCCTGTATAGAGACCGAATTTCAATTTTTTTCTTATTCATATATTTGCTTTCCATAGATTCGTGTGCGTAAATATTCTTTCTTGGTATTTCAAAAATAAACAAATATTCACCAGAAAAAAATTCATTATTGGGGAGATCCATCTCGTGCGATAGAAACATTTTGCGAAATACGATCTACATGGAACCAGTACCTTTAAGTTAAAAATCTAAGGCAATAATCTATCAAAATACTTCATTAGTGAGCAAGTATATATGTTATGGTCCAAGTGATTAATCATTGTATTACTTATGATGTCCTCTTAATATGAATAATGACAGTTAAAATCGGGCAGTTTAATAAATGAGTATTTGAATATGCTTATTTATCAGACTGTCAGGTAGTTACAAAGTCGGTAGGCAAGAACTCAGTATTAAATGTAAAATTATTTTATTATAAATCAACGCTCATAAACTAGCCCAACCTGAACTATCTAGAACTGATCCGATATTTAATAAAATATAAATTTATTATAAATTAATCACAACGGAACCAATATGAACTAAAAAAGTATTTTATTAGAGATAAATCTACTCCCGAACTAACCAAACCAAAACTGTATACTTTGAAATGTCAACAAAGTGATAATTATTTCAATAAATAGATTAGGTACTTTTGTAAATAATTATTAACTTTAATTGAAAATGTTATCTATTATAAAATAATTGATCCTGTAATAAAGTCGATCATTTATGTGTTTTATTTAACTGATTTGTTTTAAGTATTATTTTAGACAAGATATGGTACAACTGCTAAAAAATATGAAGCTTACTTAGTTATTAGTAACCTAAATAAGTATTAAATAATAAATATTGTTAGTTAGTCTGTATAAATGTAATTATGAACTTGAACTGTTATTTGTTTCTTACAGATTTAAGTTGCCAATTTGAGTACCTAAATTTGTTATTATGGTAAATAACACAGCCCCACAAAAAAAAAAACCGGTCAAGTGCAAGTTGAACTTGCACAAATAGTGTTCCGTACGTTGATTGTTTTTAAAATAAAAATTTTTGTTAGGGTGGTATAAAATGATCAGTGACTTCACAAAACACCCCAAATGAGTTTTCAACAAATTTTGTTTCCAATCTTTACTGAAAACTGGTGACCTTGAAATTTTGTTTTTTTTTTATATACCAAATAAATTATTAAAAGTAATGCACTCGTGATAATTTTCGTTCAATCTATACCCCGTGGAGAATATTCCAGAGTTTTTTCAAAATTTTTTGATCAGTACTTTTCGAGATAAGGTAGGGGACAGCGATTTTTTAAAAGTAATACGAAGAAAAGTGTGCGCAAGTATTACATTATATATATATATTTTTTACTCGTGTTTTCACAAGCTTTCATTTGACACCACACTCGATGACCTAGTAAAAAAAATTTTTTTTCACTTCCGATTTCACCCCTCAAAACGAACCCCTTAAGTCAAAATTTATGTTACGGTGGTATAAAATATCAGTGACTTCACAAAACACAACCCCGAATGAGTTTTTCAACAAAGTTTGTTTCCAATCTTTACTGAAATTTGATGACCTTGAAATTTTTGTTTTTTTTATATACCATATAAATTATTAAAGGTAATGCACTCGTGATAATTTTCGTTCAATCTACACCCCGTGGAGAATATTCCAGAATTTTTTCGAAATTTTTTGATAAGTAGTTTTCGAGATAAGGCCCGGGACAGCGATTTTTCGCGAATTTTTAAAAATAATACAAAGAAAAGTGCGCGCAAGTATAATATTATATATATATTTTTTACTCGTGTTTTCACAAGCTTTCATTTGACACCCACACTCGATGACCTAGTAAAAAATTTTTTTTTCACTTCGACTTCACCCCCCAAAACTAACCCCTTTAGTCAAAATTTAATTCTCAAAACTACATGGCTCTGATGAGGCCATTAATTCCTATATTATTACCAAATTTCACCTTTCTATGTCAAATAGTTTCGGAGAAAATCGGTGTGACAGACAGACGGACAGACGGACAGACGGACAGACGGACAGACGGACAGACGGACAGACGGACAGACGGACAGACGGACAGACGGACAGACGGACAGACGGACAGACGGACAGACGGACAGACGGACAGACGGACAGACGGACAGACGGACAGACGGACAGACGGACAGACGGACAGACGGACAGACGGACAGACGGACAGACGGACAGACGGACAGACGGACAGAACGGACAGACGGACAGACGGACAGACGGACAGACGGACAGACGGACAGACGGACAGACGGACAGACGGACAGACGGACAGACGGACAGACGGACAGACGGACAGACAGACAGACAGACACGGGGGGGGGGGGGGGGGGGGGGGGGGGGGGGGGGCGAAGTGATCTTATAAGTGTTCCGTACGGAATACTAAAAAAAGTGGGTATACTTTTGATGCGATATATCAGATCCGTAGTATTTTTGCTCGCTGATCACGAATCTGACGTCAGAATATCGCCATCACATCTCAATTTTTTTCTAACCTCAAAAAATAGGTAAAAATTAGTAAAAATTAAGAAAAATATACTCCTAAAAAATCGATTCAAGCTTTTTTATGAATCCAAAGATGTATTAATATGTATTCGGACACGCTAAGCTAATATTCATCGGTTGAATTGAGCCATACAGTTCTGTTTTCTTTTTAACCTCAATAAATCAGACAGATATAGTGCTTCTCGAATGCAAAAACGAATTCAAATTAAAATTCAACCGATCCTTACCAAATTTGGTACACGGGGATTTTTTGGGTCGCTGATCACGAATCTTGTTGGTTGGATTTGCAAAATTCAAGATGGCAGATGTTTTCGCGCCATTTTGAACGCCGAGAAAATTCATCGGTCGATTTTTATTCTTCTACCTGCATCCAGGGTACCTCCACGTGGTGACGGTGGGCAACGGTGTTACTCCACTAGCCGGCAGAGTCCCTGGATAACGGCTTAGATGCCGTCATGGCAGGTAGAAGAAAGAGAATTACGATGCAGGGACTCGGAAACCCAGTATCGGCGGTTGGTCAGGGTGGGAAAGCGGGCCCGCAGCTGTCGTCATCCAGCGACCGTAGCTCTTCATGTGTGGGTGACTTGGCTCATGTAGAGTATAATGCTACAAGAAAACGGTCTCACGGTACAAGGACTTTTCATAAGTGCGATAAAAACAGTGATTCATTTTGTTATATTTGCTGTCAACACGTATTGAGTAAAATGGGGTCACCGATAACGGATAAGATTAAAACCTTACATAAGGATTGTTTTAACATTGAAATACAGCACCAGAATACAGATTGGGTTCCCCACATCATTTGCAGTTCTTGCAAAATAATGTTGTACATCAATAAGAAGGCGATTAAATATTCCAGAGCAGCAATATGGAATAGACCATACAGTGAAAATGATTGCTACTTTTGTATGAATGTTGTATCTAGGCATAACCGAAAAAATAAAAGCACTATTACTTATAACGATGTTTCGACAGTAACAAGACCGACTAAACTAATTCCGCCTCCTGAACCACTTGATGCTGATGTTATGGAAACAAATGATTTCACCTTATCAGTTCATGCCGAAAACATTGAGACTGTCGAAAAAGATTCAAACACTCTTACTAATGAATACAGATAAAGAATTTCTACTATACAACCGTAAACCAGAACCAATACTCGTATCACAGTCAGAACTTAGTGATCTAGTCAGAGATTTAGGCATATCCAAAGATGGTTCAGAGCATCTTGCTTCCTTTTTAAAGAAAAGACATTTACTTAAGCCAGAAGCTACGATTTCTTATTATAGAAACAGAGATGAAGAATTTCGAAAATATTTCACAATGGACGAGGAATTGTCACTTTCATATTGTACCGATGTAAAAGGTCTAATGGATGAATTTCAAAATAACTCATACGATCCTGAAGAATGGAGACTGTTCATTGATTCTTCTAAACGGAGCATTAAGGCAGTTTTGCTGCATAATACCAACGTTTACGCTCCCATTCCGATTGCTCATTCCATAGTTATGGAAGAGCAATATGAAAAAATGAAGCAGCTTTTGATAAAAATAAAATATGCTGATCATAACTGGAAAATTTGTGGAGATTTGAAAATTGTAACAATATTGCTTGGCCAACAGTCAGGGTTTACACTTTATCCCTGTTATAAATGTCTGTGGAATAGCAGAGACAGGGAACGTCATTATAAGAAAAAAATTTGGCCAACAAGAGAATCGTTCACTCCTGGTGAAAATAATGTATTGTTTCCACCATTGGTAGATCCAGGAAAAGTTCTTATTCCCCCGCTTCACATTAAGCTTGGACTTATGAAGCAATTCACGAGAGCATTAGATACAAACGGCCCATGTTTCAAATATTTGCATAAAAAATTTCCGAAATTTTCTGAAGCTAAAATTAAGGCAGGCGTATTTGACGGGCCACAAATAAGAAAATTGTTTCAAGATTCATTATTTGTTACTAAAATGAATAAAGTGGAAAAAGCTGCTTGGCTTAGTTTTAAAGAAGTCGCAACAAACTTTTTGGGAAATAATAAAAGTCCTAAGTACAAAGAAATAGTCGAGAAAATGGTGAAAAATTTTCAAACATTAGGTTCTTAATGAATCTAAAATTACATTTCCTGGACTCCCACATCGATGATTTCCCAGATAATCTTGGTGACTACAGTGAGGAGCAAGGGAACGTTTCACCAAGATCTGAAAATCATAGAAAATCGGTATCACGGACGATGGGATGACCATATGCTAGCGGACTATTGCTGGTCGCTAAAAAGAGAAACAAGTCCTCAAAAGCGTTTGGGCAGAAAGCCTTTGAATAGGTCATTCGCGGAAAAAAGAACAAGATACAGCCAAAAAAAGGAAAGTTAGGCGCGGGTCTAACCTTCGCAATTCTAGGGCTTAAGGGTCTACTATTTGAGAGTATATGGTTTAAAAGTCCTGGTTTTGAGTTTATTGGGTCTCATTTTTAAAGTTACAGGGTTATTGAGGTCTATTTTTTGAGGTTACAGGGTGTGGGAGTCTAAGGTTTCAGGGTTTAGGGTTTAAGAGTATCAGGTTTGAGGATTCCCCAACTGTATACCAAATTTGGTAGGAATCGGTTGGTTTTCAAAAATTTTGTCCGCCATCTTGGATCCGCCATTTTGAATTTTTCAGATCCGACCTCAGATTCATGATCAGCAACCCAAAAAACCCCCGTGTACCAAATTTGGTAAGAATCGGTTGAATTTTAATTTGAATTCGTTTTTTGCATTCGAGAAGCACTATATCTGTCTGATTTATTGAGGTTAGAAAGAAAACAGAACTGTATGGCTTAATCCAACCGATGAATATTAGCTTAGCGTGTCCGAATACATATTAATACATCTTTGGATTCATGAAAAAGCTTGAATCAATTTTTTAGGGTATATTTTTCTTAATTTTTACTAATTTTTACCTATTTTTTGAGGTTAGAAAAAAATTGAGATGTGATGGCGATATTCTGACGTCAGATTTGTGATCAGCGGGCAAAAATACTACGGATCTGATATATCGCATCAAAAGTATACCCCACTTTTTTTTTTGTGGGGCTGTGTAATCATAACATTCATCACTTTGTAATTTTATTATTGTTACCAATAAAAAATTTTATAGAAAGGAAAATATTTTGATTACCCTGCTCATTAGATATAGAGCCTTATGCAAAATATAATATTTCCAGCAATAATTATTATGTAATCTGAACATTTTGGTTATTTTTTATAAATTCCTGTTACTCATTTAATTCGTAACTTAGATAATTAATATATTTCGTGACATGTCAATCACATGAGTTTGAATTTGTACGATATTTCCCGTATTAACGCTTACTTTAAGATAATTTTTCTTATATCATAGATTTATTATTAGTGTTAATTAACCTATGAAAAACTAAAAATTATTATTAAAGTATGTCGGAATTTACGTGAATTCCTTAAAAACATACGTTTCATTTTAATAGAATACAAGAATACTTTCGTTCGACAGTTTTCCGGTAAGGGTTTCTGGAGGCGAAGTTTCGGCATTTTGGGGTTCCGGAGTGTGGAACGGTGGTCCACAAACTGCTTGAGAGAGGTTCTAATCGAGAGGGTTACTAAGCGCTGTGAGAAGTGATTCCTAAAACGTCAGTTAAGGTTATGTAGTTGGATCAGATGGTTGATAACGTAAGGCCGTGTTTTTTGTGACAGTTACTTAATCGGAGTTGCGGGCTGACAGAAAATAGTTTACATCCAAATCCAGTAGAAAGTACCCGAGGAGATCCTTTAGCAGCGCCTGAAGAAAAAAAAAATTAATGGAAGAAATAGTGAAGGTAGTATCAATGAATATTCTGGAAACCTAGTAGAGCAGAGGTACAACAACATTAGATTTTCGCCGGAACCAGAAGAGGGGGATCCAAACTCGATGATCTGTAACGCATCATCGATTTATCGCTGGTGCTTTATCTAAGCTCGAGACGGATTTTGAGCTAGCAAAGTGCCATAAAAATTTATAGATGTGGCAGAAATTAGTCCTCCCTCATGGCATTTCTCGTCTTCGTCTTCAGTTAATATAAGTCTTAAAATAATTCAACTCCAGGAATATTCAACGCAATTTACCAATATGTAAGGAACTCTTTCAGCGGCTATTACTTTAATGTCAGAACGGCATAGTAGACATATTCCTCCTATCCTATGTTATGTTGCCATTGATTAGAAATTTAAATGGAAATTCTAAAATATAGGAACATAAATTCTATTTGTTTACATTCCAAGTCAAAGTCAAGTTTGGAGGGGCAGGGAATAAATTCGTAAATTAGATTGTTAATGTACCTAAAATTTTGATGTTGGTACACATTAAAATTTGCTCTTGTCAAAAAATGTAGTTATTACAAAACTATTATCGTATCAAAACCAGCTTTAAAATAGTTTTAAGAAATGTGAAAAATATTTCAAGAATACTTGGGACATAGTGGTTGGGGATGGAGGGGGGCCGGGGGCATATGTACCCAATAATTCATATAGTTGTAGACAATGGCGCTCCCTAACTAAGTCATCTAATCGCGTGTGTATCTTTTTAGATACGACTTTTCAACATACTGGTCATTAATTGACAAACAGGATGTTTAACTAGGTAATAATGTTAATAATGCCTTTACTATAGTAATATATTATCTTTTAGGTATTTTATGAAGCTAGTGTCAATAAAAACCTACACCTAAAAAGCTTCGCAGTTGTACATTTAGTTGTGCCTAGTTACATTAAAGACTTTTAGAAACGGTTTTTTTTTATTGCAGTACGCCTTTTAAGGTTTCAGTGTATGAAAAGGTACGCATTTCTAAAGGATCTTCCTTCCCTTGTTTGTCGATATTTAAATTGGATGTCAGTTCGGGAGACGATACTTTCTTATAATAAATCTCTATCCTCCGGCCATCGATATTAAAACTGGATTCAAGAACAGATAGTTTAACGACATAAAAGATTTTTGCGAAAAATCTTTCTTCCTTGGTCATCAACATTTGAATTGGGTGTAAGTTTCACTGTATGCAAGAGTTTTTTTTGCGATAAATCTGTGTTTATGCCACTACTCAGTATATATCACCGTTACACCAAACACTTTAGGACTGACTGATCAATCATCGCTTCTGATGAAGCTAACATGATTAGCGAAAACGCACGTCGAGTGCAAAAATAAACTGTTTGGTGCAGTAATAATATTTACTGAGTAGTGTCATAGTGCCAAAGATTTCACAATCCCGAGATACTCTATACTATGGTTAATGATGTTCAAATGGGGTTTAAGATTTTAAAGTGTCCCTGTAGAAAAGTTTCTTTTCGTTAAAAATCTTTTTCAGGTTCCACTGTATGAAAGGAATTATTTTTGTGAAAAATCTTCCTCTTTCACTCGGTCATTGATGTTTCGCCCCCGGTTGTCAATATTAAGCTCATTTTAAGTTTTTTTTGGTTTCATTCCTATTTTCTCTGTTTTCTGTTACCCTACAATTTTTTACATAACCATTAAACTAAAATACGTCGTGTCAAAATTGAAAAAAAATATACGATTGCCATTTTACCAACATTATAAAAAATAATATTAAAATTTTTTTTTTTTAACTAATTATAATGTAAAAGGTCTTATGGTGTTATTAGTAAGTGATTTTCAGCTACATCAGTAAAAAGATGAGTGTACTCTTGGAATAATTTAAGATTTTTTTTTACTTCAGTTTAGCAATTGTCACCACTGAAGGTCTTTTTCCTAAAAGAAGGGTCGAATATTCTAATATTTTAATTGTCCTTTATTTTCATAACTGCAAATCTCTTTTTTCTTAATAAAAAAAAAAAAAAATTAAAATACCTGTTTCCATATCGATAAAGATGTAAATAAAGTTGTTTCACGAAATGATGTAATATTTGTTCAGTTTTTTTTTTTCTATCTGATAAGAGTAATTGTCACTTTCAAGATAAATTAGATCAGCGAAGATTTTGTAAGGAAGGTCTCAAGTATTTATTTACTACGATGAGGTGTCAGTGGGTTTTGTTTTTAAATTTGTAAATTTTATGCGAATTAATCGAATATTTACAAAAAATATTTAATTTATTTATTAACACCCATACCCCAGGCAATTATAATATCCACAACATTAAAGTAATAAAAAGTATGCACCATTGAAGTAATAAAACACAAAAATATAACACGTAGGCTGAAAAGTTTTTGGTCTAGCTACTTGAAACACATTTTTTTTATAAAATTTGACTTTATTCATCAATATAGTATCCTTCAAGGCCGATGTAATCAGTTCAACATTTTCCTGACATTTCTATACCTTTCTTGTAGAAGGATTTGTCTTTGTCTTCAAAATAGGCCTCAGTTTCGGCGATAAATCTCTTTCCCGCGAGCATTTTTTTTGGGGTCTGCGAATAGATAATATAGTCGCTAGGGGCCAAATCTGGAAAATACGATTGATGAGGAAGCAATGTGAACTTCAATTCATGCTATTTTGCATTATTGCAAATTAAAATACATGTTTCCATATCGATAAAGATGTAAATAAAGTTGTTTCACGAAATGAGGTAATATTTGTTCAGTTTTTTTTCTATCTGATAAGAGTAATTAAGTGTCACTTTCTTGATAAATTAAATCAGCGAAGATTTTGTGAGGAAAGTCTCAAGTATTTATTTACTACGATGAGGTGTCAGTAGGTTTTGTTTTTAAATTTGTAAATTTTATGCGAATTAATCGAATATGTACAAAAAATATTTAATTTATTTATTAGCGCCGATACCCCAGGCGATTATAATCTCCACAACATTAAAGTAATAAAAAGTATGCACCATTGAAGTAATAAAACACAAAAATATAACACGTAGGCTGAAAAGTTTTTGGTCTAGCTACTTAAAACACATTTCTTTTATAAAATTTGACTTTATTCATCAATATAGTATCCTTCAAGGCCGATGTAATCAGTCCAACATTTTTCTGACATTTCTATACCTTTCTTGTAGAAGGATTTGTTTTTGCCTTCAAAATAGGCCTCAGTTTCGGCGATAAATCTCTTTCCCGCGAGCATTTTTTTGGGGTCTGCGAATAGATAATATAGTCGCTAGGGGCCAAATCTGGAAAATACGATTGATGAGGAAGCAATGTGAACTTCAATTCATACTATTTTGCATTATTGCAAATTAAAATACATGTTTTCATATCGATAAAGATGTAAATAAAGTTGTTTCACGAAATGAGGTAATATTTGTTCAGTTTTTTTTTTCTATCTGATAAGAGTAAGTGTCACTTTCTTGATAAATTAGATCAGCGAAGATTTTGTGAGGAACGTCTCAAGTATTTATTTACTACGATGAGACTACTCAGTATATATCACCACTACACCAAACACTTTATTTTTGCACTCGACGCGCGTTTCGCTAACCATGTTAGCTTCATCAGGAGCGATGATTGACTAAAGCTAAACTACAAATCTACCCTATTTATACTTAGCCTAACCCTTGAATTACTCAAGCGGAACTAATGACATAGGCAAGGCCATCAGTTCCGGTCAAGTAACCTTTAGAGGGACTATAAGGAATAGGCCCTCTGTCTTTATTTAAACTACTTTTACATTTTATGATTTCCATACTTTCGTATGCGTTTAACAATCTCCTATCAGATACATTTTTTATCAATCTTAGATTATCTAATGTTACAGTATGATCAGCTTCAAGGGCATGTTCGGCAATGCTAAACTTTTCTGTTCTATTGTATTTTAAGTGTGCTAAGTGTTCTTTAAATCTTGTTTTAATTGACCTTTTAGTTTGCCCAACATACTTTTTGTCACAATCATTACACTAATTTCATAAATTCCACTTTTCTCACAATTAGGAATCTTATCTTTGGGATTTCCTAAGATAAGAAGATAAGATTCCTAATTGTGAGAAAAGTGGAATTTATGAAATTAGTTGTAATGATTGTGACAAAAAGTATGTTGGGCAAACTAAAAGGTCAATTAAAACAAGATTTTTAAAGAACACTTAGCACACTTAAAATACAATAGAACAGAAAAGTCTAGCATTGCCGAACATGCCCTTGAAGCTGATCATACTGTAACATTAGATAATCTAAGATTGATAAAAAAATGTATCTGATAGGAGATTGTTAAACGCATACGAAAGTATGGAAATCATAAAATGTAAAAGTAGTTTAAATAAAGACAGAGGGCCTATTCCTTATAGTCCCCTCTACTGGTTACTTGACCGGAACTGACGGCCTTGCCTAAGTCATTCGTTCCGCTTGAGTAATTCAAGGGTTAGGCTAAGTATAAATAGGGTAGATTTGTAGTTTTGCTTTAGTCAATCATCGCTCTTGATGAAGCTAACATGGTTAGCGAAACGCGCGTCGAGTGCAAAAATAAAGTGTTTGGTGTAGGGGTGATATATACTGAGTAGTATCATTGTGCCAAAGATTCCACATTCCCAACTTAGTACTACGATGAGGTGTCAGTAGGTTTTGTTTTTAAATTTGTAAATTTTATGCGAATTAATCGAATATGTACAAAAACTATTTAATTTATTTATTAGCGCCGATACCCCAGGCGATTATAATCCCCACAACATTAAAGTAATAAAAGGTATGCACCATTGAAGTAATAAAACACAAAAATATAACACGTAGGCTGAAAAGTTTTTGGTCTAGCTACTTAAAACACATTTTTTTTTTTTGCAAAATTCGACTTTATTCATCAATATAGTATCCTTCAAGGGCGATATAATCAGTCCAACACTTTTCTGACATTTCTAGACCTTTTTTGTAGAAGGATTTGTCTTTGCCTTCAAAATAGGCCTCAGTTTCGGCGATAAATCTCTTTCTCGCGAGCATTTTTTTTGGGGTCTGCGAATAGATAATATAGTCGCTAGGGGCCAAATCTGGAAAATACGATTGATGAGGAAGCAATGTGAACTTCAATTCATGCTATTTTGCTGTCGTAACCATTGATTTGTGATATGGTGCATTGTCTTGATGAAAGAGCACTTTTTTCTTGTTCATTTGGGGTCGTTTCTTTGCGATTTCTGCATTTAAACGCACCAATAACTTTATATAATATTCGCTATTGACAGTTTTTCCCTTCTCAGCATAGTCGATGAAAATTGTCCCATGCGCACCCCAAAGTATAGAGGCCCAAACCTTCCCAGCCAACCTTGTTCGGGTGGCTTTCACCGGCTGCTCTTTACTCAGCTGACTGTCGATTTGATTCCGGTATATAGTTGTGGGTCCATGTTTCATCCATTGTCACATACCATATGAAAAAATCCTTTGTATTGCGCTTAAACAGGTCCAAACTGCGCTCAGAATCATCAACACATTGTTGTTTTTGATTTATTGTGGGCAAACGTGGTAAACAGAACTTTTTCATGTCCAAATCTTTATGAAAAATGTGACCAACATGTTCTTTTGATATCTTTAGGATGTTACCTATCTCACACAATTTCACTTTACGGTCACTCAAAACAATTTTGTGAATTTTTTTGATGTTTTCCAGTGTAACCACCTCATTTGGGCGTCCAGAGTGCTCAGCATCATTTATATCTGTACGACCGCGTCTTCCTTGGTCATCAACATTTAAATTGGGTGTAAGTTTCACTGTATGAAAGAGTTTTTTTTGCGATAAATCTCTGTATTACGCCACTACTCAGTATATACCACCGTTACACGAAACACTTTATGACTAATTGATCAATCATCGCTGCTGATGAACCTAGCATGGTTAGCGAAACGTACGTCGAGTGCAAAAATAAACTGTTTGGTGCATTAATAATATATACTGAGTAGTGTCATAGTGTCAAAGATTCCACATTCTCAAGATACTCTATACTATGGTTAATGATGTTTAAATGGGGTTTAAAATTTTAATGTGTCATTGTAGAAAAGTTTCTTTTCGTTAAAAATCTTTTTCAGGTTCCACTGTATGAAAGGAATTATTTTTATGAAAAATCTTCCTCTTTAACTCGGTCATTGATTTTTGAAGTTGAGAGGTTGTCAATATTAAGCTCATTTTAAGTTTTTTTTGTTTTCATCCCTATTTTTTCTATTTTCTGTTGCCTTACAACTTTTTACATAACCATTAAACTAAAATACGTTGTATCAAAATTGAAAAAATATATGATACCAACATTATAAAAAATAATATAAAAAAAATATTTTAAGTAATTATATTATTAAGGTAAATAAACTGGTCTTATGGTATAATTAGTATGTGAGTTTCAGCTAAACCAGTAAGATGTTGGAATAATTTAAGATTTTTTTACTTCAGGTTAGTAATTGTCATCACTGAAGGTTTTTTTCCTAAAGAAAGGGTCGAATATTCTAATATTTTATTTGTCCTTTATTTTCATAACTGCAAGTCTCTTTTTTTTAATTAAAAAAAAATTAAAATACATATTTTCATATTGATAAAGATGTAAATAAAGTTGTTTCACGAAATGAGGTAATATTTGTTCATCATTCTGATAAGAGTAAGTGTCGCTTTCTTGATAAATTAGATCAGCGAAGATTTTGTGAGGAAGGTCTCAAGTATTTATTTACTACATTGTCTTGATGAAAGAGCACTTTTTTCTTGTTCATTTGGGGTCGTTTCTTTGCGATTTCTGCCTTTAAACGCACCAATAACTTTATATAATATTCGCTATTGACGGAACCTTCCCAGCCGACTGTGTCTATGTTCGGGTGGCTTTCATCGGCTGCTGTTTACTCAGCTGACTGTCGATTTGATTCCGGTGTATAGTGGTGGATCCATATTTCATCCATTGTCACATACCGTATGAAAAAATTCTTTTTATTGCGCTTGAACAGGTCTAAACAGCGCTCAGAATCATCAACACATTGTTGTTTTTGGTTTATTTTGAACAAACGCGGTAAATAGAGCTTTCTCATGCCCAAATCTTAATGAAAAATAGGATGTTAGCTATCTCACAAAATTTCACTTGACGATCATCCAAAACCATTTTGTGGATTTTTTTGATATTTTCCAGTGTAACCACCTCATTTTGGCGTCCAGAGTGTTCAGCATCATTTGTATCTGTACGACCGCGTCTTCCTCGGTCATCAACATTTAAATTGGGTGTTTCACTGTATGAAAGAGTTTTTTTTGCGATAAATCTCTGCATTATGCCACTACTCAGTATATACCACCGTTACACGAAACACTTTATGACTAACTGATCAATAATCGCTCTTGATGAACCTAGCATGGTTAGCGAAACGCACGTCGAGTGCAAAAATAAACTGTTTGTTGCAGTAGTAAAATGTACTGAGTAGAGTTATAGCGCCAAAGAATCCACATTCCCAAGATACTGTATACTATGGTTAATGATGTTTAAATGGGGTTTAAGATTTTAAAGTGTCACTGTAGAAAAGTTTCTTTTCGCTAAAAATCTTTTTCAGGTTCCCCTGTATGAAAGGAATTATTTTTGTGAAAAATCTTCCTCTTTAACTCGGTCATTGATGTTTTGAAGTTGAGAGGTTCCGCCCCTGGTTGTCAACATTAAGCCCATTTTAAGTTTTTTTTTTAGTTTCATTCCTATTTTTTCTATTTTCTGTTGTCTTACAATTTTTTACATAACCATTAAACTAAAATACGTTGTGTCAAAATTGAAAAAAATATATGATTTTACCAACATTATAAGAAATAATATAAAAAAAATAATTTTAACTAATTATTAATTAATGTTAAGGTAAATAAACTGGTCTTATGGTGTAGTTAGTATGTGAGTTTCAGCTAAATCAGTAAATAAGATGAGTGTACTCTTGGAATAATTTAAGATTTTTTTTACTTCAGGTTAGCAATTGTCATCACTGAAGGTCTTTTTCCTAAAGGAAGGGTCTAATATTTTAATTGTCCTTTATTTTCATAACTACAAATCTCTTTTTTTAACAAAAAAAAAATTAAAATACATATTTCCATATTGATAAAGATGTAAATAAAGTTGTTTCACGAAATGAGGTAATATTTGTTCAGTTTTTTTTTTTTTCTATCTGATAAGAGTAATTCTCACTTTCTTGATAAATTAGATCAGCGAAGATTTTGTGAGGAAGGTCTCAAGTATTTATTTACTACGATAAGATGTTAGCAGGTTTTGTTTTTAAATTTGTAAATTTTATGCGAATTAATCGAATATATACAAAAAAATATTTAATTTATTTATTACTCGCCGATACCCCAGGCAATTATAATCCCTACAACATTAAAGTAATAAAAAGTATGCACCATTGAAGTA
>CM032449.1:160753272-160777312 GCA_019049505.1 Pachyrhynchus sulphureomaculatus
TCAGAAAGGGGGAGATTATGCCAGAAAATAATATATAATTTTTATCTCCGATTGAATTATATATTTGAAAGTATTAAATTTGTTGTTATTTTTAAAATGCCTACTTATTTTTCTGTTGTAGTTTCCTGCTTATAATTTCTTTTGAAATTCTGATCATAATATTTATTATAGGGCATATAAATGTACTCCTAAAATATTACCAAATGTACTGACTCTTAAAATCTACAAAACCTTTATTAATTTTAGTTGAATTGAATTGAATATCTCCTTACGAAGCGTTCTTAAAGGTTTTATTTTCTAGTTAAAATGTCTGATATGGAATGCTAATTACTTAAGTCAAATATTTATTAATATGTACATGTGTAAAAAACTACATAGTTCATCTGTGTACGAAAGAATTGTTTATTAGTAAAATAATACTGTTTTATATTTTTTTTTTATCATATTTACTTACAGTTTGTGGGTGTTCATTTTCAATTATAAATCTAATAGAATACATAACTTTTTAGGACAATACCAATAGAATTGATATTGGCAATCTACTTTTTATGGCAGGAAGTTGGACTATCCATTTTAACAGGGCTTGTCGTCATGATCCTTTTCATCCCTCTAAACACGGCTATAGTTCGCATCACAAAGAGATTGCAAGTTAAGCAAATGAAAGATAAAGACGAAAGAGTAAAAATGATGAATGAAATATTAAATGGTATAAGAATTTTGAAACTTTACGCTTGGGAACCAAGTTTTGTGAAAGTAATAGATAAAATCAGAGTTGGAGAAATAGCAACAATACTAAAGGCTGCTTATTTAAATGCAGGCATGCAATTTTTATGGAATTCTGCACCGTTTATTGTAAGTATAAAAATAACATGAACTAAAAAAAGTATCTATTTAGATATGCTTCTTTTGGTTGATGCTAGCTGCCTAGCAACTCTCTATGTCAAATAGTTTCGGAGAAAATCTGGTGTGACAGACAGACGGACAGATATCGAAGTGATCTTATAAGTGTTCAGTACGGAACACTAAAAATCTGTAGTTGTTCACTACTTGCCTGAATCGCTTTGCTTGATGGCAAAATTGCAAGAGAAATTGTTTCACGTTTGGAAAGCGAGCAACAAACTTTAATATTTAACGTTTGAAATAATAAAACATGAATCTTGTTTTGTGTTTTTTTTTTCTTTGTTGTAGGTATCTTTTGCCACCTTTGGAACATACGTTTTAGTGGACGAAAATAATGTTTTGGATGCTTCAAAAGCCTTTGTGTCTCTGTCTTTGTTAAATATTTTACGACAACCGTTAAATCATATCCCAAACGTTGTCAATATGATGATTCAGGTAAATACTATATTAAAACTCAAATTCTTTTCCGTATATATATATATATATATATATATATATATATATATATATATATATATATATATATATGTATATACATATATATATATATATATATATATATATATATATATATATATATATATATGTATATACATATATATATATATATATATATATATATATATATATATATATATATATATATATATATATATATATATATATAACTATTGAGAAACGCCCTTATGAGAAGAAGAGATGAGCAATCAAAGATCTATAGGCTCTAGTATCTGCTTGTTATTATTTATTATCAAGCTTTCGCTGCCTAATTGGTAGCTTGTTCTGGATAGTGAAATGCAAACAAGGTACAGAAAAACAAAGTTAAGACTTTCGTTATGATATGTGATTTATAAATTTATAAGGTTGTATAAGAAATTCCTTACAAAATTCAGCAGTTAATTCATCTCTGGTGAATACAATAAAATTTGCATTTCGTTGGTCAGGTAGTAAGTATAATCACAAAAAAAAAACATGACATATTCCAGAATTTTTTTCAAAATTTTTTGATCAGTACTTTTCGAGATAAGGGGGGACAGCGATTTTTCGCCATTTTTTAAAAATAATACAAAGAAAAGTGTGGGCAAGTATTACTTTATATATATATATATTTTTTTTACTGGTGTTTTCACAAGCTTTTATTTGACACCACACTAGATGACCTAGTAAACATTTTTTTTTTTTTACTTCCGATTTCACCCCCCAAAACTAACCCCTTAAGGCAAATTTAACTTTCAAAACTACACGGCTCTGATGAGGCCATCAGTTCCTATATTATTATCAAATTTCAACTTTCTATGACAAATGGTTTCAGAGAAAATCGAGTGTGACAGGTAGACAGACAGACGCCGAGGTCATATTATAAGTGTTCCGTATGGAACACTAAAAAGGGAATAAAGAAAATTTTTTGAAAATGCCTAAAAAAATAAGGTGAAACATCAATAAACAACTAGCATAATTTTTCAAAAGAACCTAATTCCTCAAGAAAAAATAACCAAGTTTATATATATATATATATATATATATATATATATATATATATATATATATATATATATATATATATGTGAATAATGCCACTTCTTTTGAAAATCAATTTTTAAAAGAACAAGACCTGTTTTCATAAATTTAAAGCACAGATTCTTAATATTTTACTAACAAAATTAAAGTCGGTTATTATTGATATATGCAAGTGTCACTAATAAGTTTTCCATAACTAGAAATTCGTTATAAATTACAAAAACTAGAAAAACATATGAGAATATTAGAAAACGTATTTAAAAAAATAAATAGTGAGTACCATGAACACGAATTCCATTTCGATTTAACGACGTATATTGTCAGCAATATCTCCATCTTGACTATAGTGACGAAGAAAGGCTGATGCCGGATGACATTCGACGTTTAATGTAACATATCAAAGAATAAGATCATATTAATGTGAAACTAGCAGCTGTAAATGTTGATTTGATGTTTGGAACTAACAAAGTCGTTTAAAGTGGCTTTCGTTTTCGATATACCAGGCGTACTATCAAAATTAGGATGCGCACTTGTTTATGCTGGTTCTCGAATCGCTCTATTCTATAAGTTATTTTTGGCATACTTATAAAGAACATTGTATTACAGGCATTTAGAATTGTTCGTAAAATTAAAAAAAAATTATAGCAAATGGAAGTTTTCGCGAGAAAAAGTGACCATGTGTGCAAAAATTTCAGTTAATATATAACGAAAATAAAGAATTTACAAGTTCAAGAGTCTTCTTCCCAAAAATTACTACCCAATTTCTAATTGAATTTGTGCAATGGACTCCCCTAGGACTCTAAACTTTGTAATACCCTAAATATATCTATTTTTCTTATTTCACAAGAAAATATATATCTTTATTGTTTTACTTTGTTAATTAGTAACCGTTTTTCTTTTTTTTCAGTCTATGGTGTCTGTGAATAGAATCAACTCATTTTTAAACTCGGATGAGTTAGACCCATATGTTGAGCATAACAGTGATGAAGGTATAGATCTTATTTAAGTCTGTAAATTCGCAGGACTCGGTAAATTCGAGAAGGTAATTTTTAATGTTGTTGGAAATTAAGTCATGCCTTAGGTAACACAATTCAATTTTGAAAGTTGATAATGGTTTGTGTCGTTCTCTCTGAAGGATTATAAATGTTGCAGATTTTTTTATAAACCTTAAAAAAAAAAATGAAAACTACTAAAATAATTACATTAGTATTTTTTGATAACTTCGTTGCAAAACTTTCCTTATTTTGGTGAATACTAATCATCAGTTACTACGGAAAGTAACAAAATTTATAGTTTTTAAGTAATATTGCTCCACATAAATGATGATAGTCGATAATCTGCAGAGTTTTACTACTCCAAGAGGTATTTTACTTGATATTTGCTTCACACTATTAACAAATATCAAACATATCAAGATGGGGAGGGGATTGTAGGGGGGTATTTTTGAATTTATCAGGTCATAAGGCTTTTTCAGGATTCTCGGAGGACAATCTGAAAATAAGATTGTTAATGATAAAGGAGATAGTATATTTAAAAATAATTTTAAACATAGTTATTAGGTACAAGAGGCTTATCAGATGAAGAAAGAGAGTAATTTTCAGTATTTTTTTGTTACTATAAGATATCATTTCCTTCTTTAAAATATCATGTAGTTTTTTCCAGATTATTCTTTTGTGTAAGAATGTCAAATTCAGTTTTTACTTTACAACATTTTATTTTCAAGGAATGTAAATGTGCAAATAATATCACTACCCAGCTGCAGCTCGTTTAAATCAAGTTTGTTATCTTTTTTATTGTATTCTCCGTAGTATATTTTTTATAAACTTCACGCACTTCACAAATCAAAATAAGCATATCCTCGCGTGTGATTTGTTGCCCCAATAGGAATTACAATACACATTACATCCTATGTGGTACAGCCTGAAGATGACTCGACTGCTCTTATGCCTATCGAACATCACCACTCTTATGTAACAGTGTGGTGACTGACCCTGTAAGGAAATGTCTAGTACAATAATTTATCGATCACTTGTTTGAGATTCATATCACAAATAAACTTGATTCGCAAAATGTTGTCTGATTGACGGCCGAACTCAAAATATATATAAAAACTTTTTAGTTTCACAGTCCATTATTGGATGTATTTAATTAACAAATTCATTGCGCTTTAGATTTTCGGGCATTCGGCAAACATGATTTTATACAGTATTACATAGTAGGCAAACATAAATCACGTCTGTTTCGCCGACGACATTACCTTAATAACAGACAAATTACAAGAAACACAAACTATGCGGCTCGTGCTTCAGGAAAGGTTGGTCTAAAAATCCATCTATCCAAGACCCAGTTTCTGACAAATCTTGTATTAAGGGACACTATAAAACTGAATAACGTAGAGATAAAGCAAGTGCACCAATATAAATACTTGGGATATGAAATAGCAAATCTAACCTTTCGATGTGTTTAAAAAGAAAAATATTTGACAGATGCATACTCCCCGTTCTTACGTGCGAAGCCGATACTCTCATAATGACGAAGAAAACATCAATAAAATATGTGTCATGCAACGAAAGATGGAGGTCAATGTTAGGCGTTACCCTTAGAGATCACATCCAAAATTATATTATCAGGAAGATAACAGGGTACAAGACGCAGTCAAATTCATTAAATGAAACTGGCTTATTACTGGGTTTAAGAATGGACGATGGACAAAGAGAATTATAGAGTGGCGACCAAGATCCGAAGCCTATCGGAGTAGAGGTCGATCACCAAATCGGTGGACTGATGATTTGAAAAGAGTGGCTGGAAATTGGGTAAAAGCGGCCCAGAACAGAAAAAGTGGCAAGACTTGAGGGAGGCTTTCGTCCAGCAGTGGACGGTATAAGCTGATGATGATGATGATGAAACATAAATTCTATAGTAAAATATACGCTTTACCTGGAATTCGCTATTAAAATTTGTTGACCGGTTCATATGCACTAACGAATCTTCAGATAAAATTTGAGTTGTTGACTAATGATTGGCGCTATGACACAAATGCAGAGTCCTTGAATTACAAGCGGAAAAATGATAAATGTTGGTTTTCTATGACCAATAATAAAACCGACCCTGGATTTAATAAATAGACACGTCAGAGAAAAATTTCTCGGATTTTAACAATGACTTGTACAATATTGCCATGCTTAGAATCAAAAGATTGAGATTTAAGTACAAAATGTATCTCAATTTTTTTCTTCCTGCAATTTTTTTTTAGAAAATTTTTGACTTACGGAAAAATCTGTGCCGTTCAAAATGTTCAGGAGCATGTCCTTAATTACTAAAAAAAATTGTTATTATATCTACTATGATAACTAAGAAAAAGCACATTGTCTAAAAAAAAAACGTGATTTTTCAGGATAAGCGATATTTCAAAAACTCCCGGTTTCTTGCTCGTTTCTTAGTTCTTTACTCTCGTATAACTATACCCAACTATTTCAAGAGAGAAGTTTTTATATGACTTGTATGTACTTACTACCTGTTCACCTCTTGCGATCTCTGCCTGAACTCGTTTATTTGCCCCTCTTTTCTTTTCTATTGTGTGAGTAACTAAAGCTTTTAAAAAACGGGGGTGATTTTGTCGGACAAACGAAGAATCCATACCAAATCCAGAGACAGTCAATCCAGCGACGCCCGCCTCCTCTATTTGCAGTAATAAGAACCATTATTCTCGTTCTTCGACTTCTGTCAAAGTGTCTCCGGGTCTTGAATATTATGATAGTTATGATTGTTCCAGTAAAAATGATATCGTGGATTATTCACTAATAAATAATATTGTGGATAAGTGCAAACATGTTTTAGCCAGACTCTGCAAGTCCAGTCCTGTAATAAAAGGAATGGGGTGCGTCATGTAGTAATCGAACTGAGTGAGAAAAACGACCACGACTAGCCAACTTCAAAAAATCATTTTACCCGCCTCTGATAGTCTAATGGTCAGATCGATTTGATATAAAATCGCATGTCGTTTAATAAGAAATCATAAAAAAATTTTAGCTACTAACGGTTAGTATCCATTATTAATTATATAAGTATATTTGGCTTGGACATATAATACGCACTACTATGTTGTCCTAAAGGTGCCGTGAAATACAAAAATGTATGTTCGGGCACTTAGGCAACATTGACGAATATTACGACACCCTTTCTGATATCCTTAGGATATAGAAAAAAGGGTAAGTCAGTTTTCAGGCGGGGAGGTGAATGATAAAAAAAATGGTCGCAAGTGTATTACTGTTAACTGTATTATATGTTATTAATATTTTATAACAATAGTTACTTTATGAAAAAAACATTTGGCAACTCTTCCTTAAACCAAATAACAAATGTTCTAAATCAGTAAATACGACTTTAAAAAAATTATTAATGTGTTTTCAAGCGGGGAGGTGAATGTTAAAAAAAATGGTCGCAAGTGTATTACTGTTAACTGTATTATATGTTATTAATATTTTATAATAACAATAGTTACTTTATGAAAAAAAAACATTTGGCAACTCTGCTTTAAACTAAATAACAGATGTCCTAAATCAGTAAATAAGACTTTAAAAAAATTATTAATGTGTCTAAATTGAGGAATAAAAATAATGAATATTTCTGAATTTAATCCAAAAAATTGCCCACTTCAATATATTAAGGTTTTTATAAACACTTTTCTTCCCTTACACCGAGACGATACTGTTAAGTATAAAATAAGCTGTTACAGTCGACGTTTCATCATCTCAATCACACCCTAATAACTATGCACAGGGTCTTTATTTTCTTCTTACAAGTATCTGTCTTTTTGTTTATCGATGCCGAAACAACTTTATAGATGTCGCAGCGTAACGAGATATCTATATTTGTGTTTATCAATTTTTCACAATACGAGTAAATTCGTAATGGTTGGTCGCAATATGATTAATGTTTCAATTAAAATGTTTAATAAATTCTTTTATATTATTTTTGAGTAAATAATAGTGACCAACTTTGCCAGAAGATTAGCTTGTCTACACGCGAAAAACAAATTGCATGAAGATTGTATTATTCTTTTTCGACTGATATCCTGCCATACATATAATAAAAAAAAATGCCAAATGCAAGCCGGACATGCACAATTATTGTTCCGTACTTTGCTTTTAAAATAAACAAATTTTGTTACGGAGGTATAAAATCAATGACTTTACATAACATACCCCAAATGAGTTTTCAACAGAGTTTTTTTAAAATCTTTACTGAAAACTGATGACCTTGATTTTTTTTTACATATACTAGATAAATTATTAAAGGTAATTTACTCGTGATAATTTTCATTCAATTTACCCCTGTGAAAAATATTCCAGAATTTTTTCAAAATTTTTTGATCAGTATTTTTCGAAATAAGGGGGAAGGACAGCGATTTTTCGCAATTTTTAAAAAATAATGCAAAGAAATGTGTGCGCAAGTATTATATTATATATATTTTTGAACTGAATTCCTATATTAGTGCCAAATTTCAACTTTCTATGTCAAATAGTTTTGGAGAAAATCGGGACAGATAGACACCCAAAGTGATCTTATCAGTGTTCCATAGGGAACACTAAAAATTATTAATAAAGAAGATATACACAGATTGAATTTATAGTAGTGTTTCGTGGGTGGCTATTTTATTTTTTTTTTTGGTAATATCAAAGAACATTGCTTGTCTGGATTGATTATGTATGGTAGACAAATAATACGAGGTAGTTTCCACAACATTTATAATCATGGAAGACATACACCATTTTCACGATGACTAGCAGTGAATTATGCTATCTGATAAACATTTGGTAAATAGAACTCTTATTTTCCAATGAAATTAAAAATTTCTCCAAGCTAAATAATACGTATGTAGTTAAAGTATGTTGTGATAGTTGATAATTGTTAGTTTAAATTTTAGCTCACCCTATAGTAATCGAAAATGGTACCTTTTCTTGGGGTGATGATATTATCCTTAAAAATATTTACTTTGAAATACCAAAGAATTCCCTTACGGCTGTAGTAGGTCCAGTAGGCTGCGGAAAAAGTAGCCTTATTAATGCTTTGTTAGGAGAAATGGACAAAAATGAGGGAAAAGTTAACACTTACGGCACAATAGGATACGTATCTCAACAGGCTTGGATTCAGAATGCAACTCTAAGGGAGAATATACTTTTTGGAAAATCTTTTGATAAAGTTAGATACAATAAAATAATTGATGCATGTGCCTTAAGGCCGGATCTGGAAATGCTGGCCGATGGAGATATGACTGAAATAGGTATGATTTTTAAAAAATACATTATAAGGTTGTTTTTTCAAATGTGTAAAAAAAGTAGATCGAAGAAAACTTTTGTATTTTAATACTGCCTTTGAAAACTAATAGTTGTACAACTATTACATAATATACGAGGATGATTTGAAAAGTTCGCGGCTTAGTCAAGAAAACACAACAAAAATATTTTTATTTTTTGACGTAATCTCCACCTAGCGCTATGCATTTTTTCCACCTGCTTTCCAAAGCTTCCACACCGGTTTGAAAAAAGATTCCTCAAGGTCTTCAAAATACTGGTTAACTGCAGCTTCGATTTTTTTGTTTGATGAAAATTTCTGGTCACCGAGGTGTTTCTTTAGGTTGGGAAACAGATGAAAGTTCGAAGGTGCCAAATCAGGAGAATAAGCCGGGTGTGCCAGCAATTCGAAACCACAATCACGAATTTGAGCCATAGACTCAACAGACTTGTGAACGCGATCGTTGTCCTGATGGAACAAAACTTTCTTTCTCAGTAATCCTGGGCATTTCTCTTTAATTTCTTGACGTAAATGACGCAAAAGGGTGCAATAGTAAGTCGAGTCTATGTTTCGTCTTTCGGAAGGTAGTCCACTATAATAATACCTTTAGCATCCCAAAAAACTGACGCCATAACTTTTCCAGCCGCTTTCGCTTTCTTTGGGGTCGGTTCACCAGATTTTTTCCATTGCTTGGATTGTTGTTTTGACTCGAGTATAGTGGTGAACCCAGAATTCGTCCATTGTCACAAACCTGTTGTGACAAATTTTGCGGATCAGCCTCAAACATCTCCAAACAGTGTCGAGAAATCGTGAGTCGAATTCGTTTTTGTTCAATTGAAAGCAATCTGGGGACCTACCTAGCGGAAACCTTAGATTCATTGGCAATGATGTTTTGTGTTCGTTCAGGTTAGTTCACGTATAAATAGTGAAAAACCTCCTTACTGTATGCCGATTCATTTGTTAACAATGAGTTTCAATAAATTTATTCGTTGGTATTGTTAATGGAATGTTTAAAGATTCATTTGTATTGCCTGACTGATTTTAACCGCTAAGCATGCGAATATTGGGTTTACTAACAAGTAGAGTGACCAAAAAACACCAATTTCTTGCCACCTAAAATCACCAGGCAGCAATCTCAGCACAAAGTTCTTACAGAAATGAATATAATGAATGCAAGGTCATTTTATCAATTGAGCATTAACCGTACTTCATGAACTTTGGATATGTGAACGGCGCTTGTGGTCATAATAAGTCGGTAGGAGTTTTCAGGACAGACTAACCTTATTTGTAAGGTGGATTTTTACAAAAGCTTTTTTAGTTTGTATAGGCATTTAGTTGAATTACTTAATTTAATGAGTATTATCCTCTTCTTAAAGTTCTGTCTTCATTACGAGGGTTCAAAGTCATCAGGGATATACGTGTTTACGAGACGGCCAATTTAAAGAGTTGGTATATTATGTAGTTCTGCAACCGTGAATGTCGTCTTCTTTTACATTTACCGTCCTTTAATTTTCTCCTGTTATTGGTACTTTTTTCCATTATAACGAGAGTTTTCATCTCTTTACTGATTCAATTTCTTTTTCTTTTTCTTTTTTTATTTTTTCGCATATCTATCTGTCTTGGTTATTTTTTATATCAATTTAATTTTCAGTAATTTGAGGTACAATCAGAGCTCAAATGCCTCTAATTTTCAAATATCCAATTTCTATTACATCCATGTCTGTAGACCATTACAACCAGGAAGAATATATCGCATCTCAATAACTGTATCTTCAAACCTAGAGTGATATTTCACTACATAATACTGGCTTCCCATAAAAAGTGTTCAGGACTGTATTATTCTGATTTTCATTTCCTAAGAGGAGTCGTCTTTTTTTAGGAATAGTGTCAAGATACTTGTATCTGTAAACTTTTTCTATGTGATGGTTATCTATATCGATATTCCCGTTATTTTGTGTTGCTTCTATAATTAAATTCTATTTCAACCTTTTTACATCCATATTCTTCATTTCTACTATTTCCGCTTCTTCTGTCAGTGCTCGTTCCTTAATTTATCCTGAGTATAAGTTGTAAACTGTCACTAATAATACCTTTCCTTGCTTTTATTTCACTTTGCACAGTAGTGGTATAATTGTGCCAATTTTTTTAAAAAAAACACTCTCTATGTTTTAGAATTTTTTGTGGATAACGCTTTATTGGACATCAGTTTTTAGTAATATCTAGCATTTATGTTAATATGTTAAAACAAGCCTCTAATGGTATAATATTTATTTCATATTTTTACTTTCATTGAAAGTACTGTATTTGTGAAAAAAATACACTTCAAGATTTTTGCTTTTCTTCACGTTTAAGAGCTCCTAAATCACCAAAAACATAGTCACTCATTTTCGTCGGTCTGTCTGTCTGTCGATCTGTCGGTCTGTTGGTATTATAACTCTCGAACGAAATAAGATATAAATTTCAAACTTGGGCCAAAGATATTATCTAGTGAGAGGTGGAGGTCGATAGACTTTACGTTTTAATAGTAATATGGTAACCTGTCCTATGTTTTTATTAAAATGATAAAAAAATTCCATGCTTAAATATTTACAGTAAAATATACAAGGGAAAAAGGAGTCGGGGAGGAGATTAGAGAGGTTGATTAGTATTTATCGTGCACTACAAATCTGCTAAACGGGAAGATCTCATGGAATATTTTCGAACATTCCCTTGGTTAGTCGTTTGTTTTCGATCCGACGACCCATCTGACTGCGCCAGGGAGGTTTCCGACGTTTTTTTAGCCGGTATGGAGGCTTACATCCCTTGTTCAAAGAAATGCAAAGAAGTTATTGCTTCTAAACTTCTTGCACACCGACAATGGCCTGAGAACCCTAATACCATACATCCTAACACTTTTGTTCGTGCCAGGAACAGATGCAAAGAAATTATCGACGAAACCAAGGAGGCACACAATCAACGGATTAGAAACAAACTTCTCGCATGTCCCAACAATTCTAGGTCCTTTTGGTCAGTCGCTAAGACAGTTAGTCAAAATTTCTCTAAATCCACCATACCACCACTCACACGGCCAGATAATTCTATTGTAAAGACACCTGTTGAGAAAGCGAACTTGTTGACTGAACTCTTTGCTTCACATTCTACTGTCGATTTCCAAGGAAAAACACCACCTACTATTCCCATAGTGCAGTCAAGGATGCCCGATATTGTCTTCAGACAGCTTATCATAAAACGTATTTTGATGAAGCTAGACACCAAAAAGGCTTCTGGCGTTGACGGAATACCCGCCATAGTTCCCAAAAACTGTACGAGGGAACTAACACCAGTTTTCTGTAGACTTTTCAACCTATCCTATATTTATAGCCGATACCCAAAAAAGGCAAGAAGACCTAGCCAAATAACTACCGACCAATCGCACTGCTTTCAATAATATCGAAAGTCATGGGAAAGGTTATCAATCAGCATCTTCTAAAATATCTTGAAGGATTCAACATTATTAGCGATCACCAATATGGCTTTCGTAAAAATAGATCAACAGGAGATCTTCTGACTTAGGTAACACATGTTTAAAACAACGCAATTGAACACTTTGGAGAATCTCGAGCGGTTGCTCTTGACATATCCAAGGCATTCGACCGTGTTTGGCACGATGGGCTGTTGGCTAAGCTATGTTCTTATGGTATGTTTGAAAAGTTCTGTTTGTGGCTCTCATGTTTCCTCAGAGAGCGTTCTTTACGAGTGGCAGTCGACGGATTTCTTTCTAAGACCCTCCCTATCAACGCCGGTGTACCCCAAGGCTCCATACTGTCTCCTACTCTCTTTCTCATTTATATTAACGATCTGTAGGAAAAGACCGACAATCCAATCTATAGCTTTGCAGATGACAGTACACTTATCTCTTCATTCACTTTGAACGCTCGGACATCGGCTATTCAGACGAATATCCGCAGACAGCAGGAAGCCATTCAACTTAACAAAGACCTGGAAGAAATTCTATCTTGGGGTGACAGTAACCAAGTGAAATTTAACGCTACAAAAACCTAGGTGGCAGGTTTTTCTAAAAAAAGTTAACGTTGTTGAACCCGACATGGGGCACTCCATTCCTCTAATATTGTCACTCAATTTGTTGGGCGTTAATTTGGGAGCAAATATGTCCTGGCATGAACATGTTGCAGGCATAGCAAGGAGAGCTTCTCAAAAGTTGGGAATATTATTTCGAACCAGAAAGCTTTACACTCCACAACAACTGTTAATTCTTTACAAAGCTCAAATTCGATCAACTATGGAATACTGCTCCCATGTTTGGGGCTCCGCTCCCAAACACACACACTGCATTTGTTGGATTCTGTTCAGAAAAGAGCTGTTCGTCTGATTGGAGACTCGGAACTGACAGGAGGCCTTGATTCGCTCGAACATCAAAGAAGTGGCCCGCGTAATTCATCCCAGAGTGGTGCATCTTAGAAGTACACGTCGCGCTAATACTTCACATCCGTATGAGGTTCAGCTTGTTACTCCTCGTACCACGCTTTTCAAGCAGTCATTTATATGGAGAACATCATCCAGTTACGATACTGAAATTTTAAGTATTATTATTTATTTACTATAAATAAGTACGCAACGTATAAGTGGTCGAGAAGGGAGGTAGAGGGATGCTTTTTATATTTATTGTGCTATGGGTCTTTGTTAGAGTTCTTCGAGTTAAGTGGTCGAAAAATTACATTATTTTTTGTTTATTTTTGTAGTCAGGGAAAGAGGGTGAAAGGGGTGGGAACAATTAAATATATTTAGTTTAGATATTATTATTATTATTATGAGAATTTGTTTTAGTTTTTAGTTGCAATATTTTATAAAATTTTAGCTAATTAGAGTAAAAAATATATGAGGTAAAGGAATGCTGTAGGGGGTTAGAAGGGTGGTTGCGTGTATATCCTAGTACACTTTTATTCCAGTGTGCTTTTTCATTATTTCCAATTTTAACAAAAATAGTACGTAAAAGGGATTCAGATCTGGTTTCAGAATGTTCTAAAAAAATGTTAAGTCGATTATAGAAAAAGTTTTAGAAATTCAAACCGTTAACTGGACCGAAATTTACTTACCTCTGACACAGCAGGTAAATTATTGGATTTACTGACCTTGCTTAAGGGAAGTATTGTATTCATGAAAAAATATCCTACGCGATTTTTTTTCTTTACGTTTTAGGGATCTTAGATTACGAAAAACATATTTTTCCATTTTTTGTTAATTGAATTTAAAATTACTAATCTTTTATTTAAACATCAATATAACTTTTAGGTGAAAAAGGAATAAATTTGTCTGGAGGACAAAAGCAAAGGGTGAATTTAGCAAGGGCGGTTTACAGTGAAGCTGACATCTATCTTTTTGATGATCCTCTTAGTGCCGTTGATTCTCATGTTGGAAAACATATATTTACGCAAATTATAGGACCTAAAGGATTATTAAATGATAAAATCCGACTATTAGTTACTCATGCGATAACATATTTACCTAAAACTGATAAAATTCTTGTGATCAAAGATGGTGAAATTACTGAAAGTGGAAGTTATAAGGAACTACTAGTTAAAAAGGGAGCATTTGCAGAATTTTTGATGCAACATATAGACGATGATATTGTCGATGAAGAAGGTAAGTGGAAACAAATAGTGAATAGGCGATTGAAAATCGGTTTGAATACACTAAAACTAAATTATTTTGGTTTTTTACTATGCAGGTGCAAATATATGTTAAGTAGAATAATATTAAGCATAATCTGTTTTATTTTAATTACTGGGAAATAAGTTGCAAAACATCATTTACTTCAAAATTACACATGTGCGAAAAAAGCAATTTACGTTGGTTTTGAATCGTTGCAAATTGCACTCGGTGGGAAACCCTATCTTGGACAAGTTGTTTTAAAGGGATGATCTTCTCCATAAAAAAAGGCTTGTATGAGTAGTGACAAGCTGACCCTTATACGGATAGGACGTATTAGCGCAAGGTGTATTCATCGAACACCTTCCATGTAAATACTTGTAGAATAGACTTGAGTCACCAACCATTCTTCGACGGCGAACAGCTCTTTTCTGAGAGTTCAATAAATGCAATGGCTGTTTAGGAGCCCCAAACATGGGAGCAGTAGTCCATCGCTGATCGAATTTGAGTTTTGTACAGAATTGACAGTTGTTGTGTTTGCTGATACTATGATGATACATGACGATGTTCAAGCCTTCAATGTGAGTGAAAAAATAAGCGAACTGTCATCTGCAAAGCTGTAGATTGGAGTCCTTGTCCTATCCAGCCGATAGTTAATGTAAATGAGAAAGCGAGTAGGAGAGAGTATGGAGCTTTATGGCATACCGGCGTTGATAGTGAAGTTATTGGCAAGAAACCCGTCGACTGCCATTCCTAAAAAACGCTCTCTAGGGAAACACGCGAGCCATAAACAGAAATCTTTCTAGGTATTTTAGAAAATGTTGGTTGATATTCTTTTCCATAACTTTCGATATTATTGAAAGCAGTGCGACTGGTCGGTAGTTGTTTATTAAAGTTTTCTTGCCTTTTTTGGGTATCGGCTAAATTGTAGCGCATTTTCAGCAGGAAGGAAATTTCTCTTTCTGTAGGATAGGTGTAAAAGTTTACAGTAATAATGTGAAAAGTTCATTGCTGCATTGAAACATTATTTACCAACAAAAGAAATTCCAATAACTTATATGCATGACATGCCAGAGTAGAACTCATGTTATAACAGTTATACAAACGTCTTCGTAACTGCATTTCTAACGCTACAAACTAGCCCAAATCCATTATTGAGTTGTTTAATTTTCAATGAAGAGTAATGTTGCTTCTTTCACCTTGGTCAGTCCAATCAAAAAGCATTTCGCGCTGTTGGTGTTCCAAGAAGAGTTTTTATTTTCTTCAAATATTAAGTTGGAATATTTTCCATATGTGCTATCATAAAGCTTATATCGAAAATAAATAGTAAAGTACAGTTAAAAAAGTGAAAGAAACACGATTATTTTGTTCAGGTTTAAATTCGTTTGTATAATTAATACAATTTGTGTCCTATCGCGGCTAAATTTCCTGATATAATTTCTCATTATTTGCTGAATTTTGCTGTAAATATATCTACTTTCTAGAAATGAATTTGAAACCAAGTTTAAACTTTGAATATATATATATATATATATATATATATATATATATATATATATATATATATATATAAGGTGTACAAGTATGAAATACGGATTTTTTTTTTCTAAAAAAAACATGTTAAATTCGGAAAAATGATAAAAAGTGCTTTATTCAAAGTATGCTCCATCGCTTGTTATACATTTTCCCCATCTTTCGGGCAATTTGTGAATACTACGCCAGTAAAAATCTTCCCCTCTTGCTGCGAACCATTCATCGAGCCATTTTTTCACATCTTCGTATGAACCAAAGCGCTGCTCAGCAAGTGCGTGACCCATCCAAACAAGTGGTAATCGGAAGGAGCCAAGTCTGCTGAGTAAGCCGCATGGGGTAGAACTTCCCAGCTGAGTGCTTCCAACGTGTCGCGAACTGATTTTGCCGTATATGATGGAGCATTGTCATGAAGAAAAATGACTCTGTGTTGCCTCCTTCCGTATTCTGGCATTTTTCAAGCAGCGAACCGTTTCCCCAGGTTTTAACAGCTCATAATAGACCACGCTCATCTGGTCCCACCAAACACAGAGCAACGTCTTTCTGCCAAAGCGATTCGGTCTTGCGATCGATGTGGTGGGTGCGCCTGGGTCTACCCATGATTTTTTGCGCTTGGGATTCTCAAGATAAATCCACTTTTCATCCCCTGTAACTATACGAGCATGTTCGCTATAAGCTTCTCGAAGTAATCGGTATGATTCAACAGCAGTTTTCTTCAAATGAAAACAAAAAATTAATACTGTCCGTGAATGCTCTTTGTTCGGTATAAATTTCGACATACTGAACACAACACTATGCACACACACTTTTCCAATTTATCACTCGTGCGCGTCTGACACTTGTTGATGACACAAGAAAATGGCTCAGTGTCAAATCTTTATAGCACAAACTGCATTGGCACACCATCTGTTGTCTGAAATCCGCATTTCATACTTGTACACCTGGTGCATATATATATATATATATATATATATATATATATATATATATATATATATATATATATATATTTACTTTGTTTCGCTGTAAAATTAAAGTTATTTTATTTTCTTCATTTTTACGTTTTGAAATTATTGTCCTCCAATTTTATGTAATAGTAATTTGAAACCTTTAGACTGATCTAATATTTTTAGAAATTTTTAGAGCCATTAGCGATTAACAAATATTTAAAATGTCATACTGAAATCCTGTTAGACTAACTTTAAAAATCATATAATTTTGTTATAAGGAGCCATTTGTAACGTATTTGTACTATCACGTTATAAATATTGATTTTTGTTCAGTTTTAAATTTGAATCTAGCTGCTAGGAATTGTCATTGTTTTGCATGAGAAAAAAAGAAGCTATTATAAAGAGGACTAAATACATTAATAACATAGTGAGATGTGGGTTAGGATCAAACCTAGGCAATCATTCACTTTCGTTTTTAGTATTAACTGAAGACTTTTGCGCTCAGGAAACTAGTTTCATCCGCTTGAAGCCTAATAATCAAGCAAACAGAGCGAGCTAGATTTTCCAACTTAACATTTCGCAGATTTTGAGGTTTAGTATTTTTTTTTATAGTGCAGATCTAGCGGTTTATTAGAAGATTCAGAAAACGTAAAATATCACGCAAAAATTTTAAATAAATCTATAATCCAATGATGAAATAAATATCTCTATTAAATATTAGAATGAGTGCGTACTAAGGTAGATTGATAAGTTTGGTAAGTTTCTATGAAATGGCAGAAAATTTTGTTAAGCGGCATGACTGGCGGTAGGCGTAATTCTCGTAAGGGTTGTGTTCAAAGTTTCAAACAGATGCAACCCGCAGTTGTTTGTTGGCAGCTATAGTAAGTAAATTTTTTCTTTCTATTTATTTATTTCTAGTTTTAAATGAAATTGAAGAACAAGTGGAAGAAGCATTACTAGCTCCAGAAATTAAGAGAAGCATTAGTCGTCAGAGATCTCGCATTTCGGAGGATTCAATCACTATTGAAAAAAATATCGAAAGTAATAATATATCGGTAGATAGTTCAAGAAGCTTAAAGAAGGAAAAAAAGAGTGATATATTAAAATTGCCCCTTCAAGATGAGAAACCTAAAAAAGAAAAAGGCAAACTTATAGAAGTCGAGAAATCTGAAAAAGGAAACGTTAAGCTTGACGTTTACAAGTACTACGTATCGGCGATTGGCGTAATAACTATTTTAGCGACAGTACTATTAAATTCAAGTTTCCAAGGTTTCGGAATTGGTTCAAATGTATGGGTAGGTCTTTGGTCGGAAGATCCTAATATGGTTGTTGATGGAAAAGTAAATACTACTTTAAGAAATAAGTATTTATATGTTTATTTTGCTTTGGGTTTATCACAAGGTACTTACAATTTAATTTATTCATTTATTTAGGCAGTATTAATAACTTTAGTACTTCTCTAAAGCATTTAGAACATTGCTGTAACTTGGCGCGATAATTTGCTGCAAGCATTTTTATTCAACGAATTGCAATATTTAGTGTTCCGTACGGAACACTTATAAGATCACTTCGATGTCTGTCCGTCTGTCTGTCCTTCCGTCTGTCTATCTCTCACACCCGATTTTCTCTGAAACTAATTGACATAGAAAGTTGAAATTTGGTACTGATATAGGAAATGGAAGCTTGTAAAAACACGAGTTCTAAAATATATATTTCGCACACTTTCTTCACTTTGTATTATTTTTAGAAATTCGCGAAAAATCGGTGTCCTCCCCTTTATCTCGAAAAGTACGAATAAAACTTTTGAAAAAATTTTGGAATATTCTTCAAGGGGTGTAGATTGAACGAAAATTATCATTAATAATTTATCTGTTATATAAAAAAAAAAATTCAAGGTCTTCAGTTTTCAGTAAAGATCGGAAACAAACTTAATTGAAAACTTATTTGAGGTGTGTTTTGTGATCATTTTTTACCTCGCTAACAAAAATTTTTATTTTAAAAGCAATCAACATACGCACTGCGCAAGTTCAACTTGCGCTTGACCGGTTACTTCTTTTTTTTCTTTTGTGAAAGTAGTGAAATGGTTACATATTGTATAATTTTAATAATATTATTGGAATTTTTTCAGGTTTTTGGTTACGATACTGAACAAATGTTAAGCATAATTATTTATTTACTATAAACAATTATACGACCTATAAGTGGTAGGGAAGGATGTATGTTTATTTATTATGTTACGGGTCTTTTTCAGAGTTCTTTGAGTCAAGAATAAAGAAATAAATTACAATTATTTTCAATGTTATCAGGGGAGGACGGTGAATGTCTTTTTTTTTATGGGTCTAGCAGACGTGCTGCAGGGAAGTCCTTAAAGTGCTCCAGGAGCGGCACATGTGCGGAAAAAGCGACTCACGTTGTTCTTGAATCGCTGCAAATTGTACTCTGTGGGAAACACAGCGCTGGGCAAAATTATTCCAAAGGGATGATGTTCTCCATATAAAAGACTGCTTGAAAAGCGTTGTACGCGGAGTAACAAGTTGAACCTCATACGGATGTGAAGCACCAGCGCGACGTGTATTTCTAACATGCACCACTTTGGGATAAATTAAGCGGGCTACATCCTTCGAACACTTTCCATGAAAATACTTGTAGAACAGACTCAAGTCGCCAACCGTTCTTCGATGTTCCAGCGAATCAAGGCCGCCGGTAAGTTCCGGGTCTCCAATCAGACGAACAGCTCTTCTCTGGACAGAATCCCACAAATCCAGTGTATGTTTGGGAGCGGAGCCCCAAACATGGGAGCAGTATTCCACAGTTGATCGAATTTGAGCTGCGTAAAGAATTAACAGTTGTTGTGGAGTGTAAAGCTTTCTGGTTCGGAATAATATTCCCAACTTTTGAGAAGCTTTCCTTGTTATGCCTGCAACATGTTCATGCCAGGATATGTTTGCTCCCAAACTATCGCCCAACAAATTGAGCGACGATGCTAGGGGAATGGAGTGCCCCGACATAACTATGTCGGGTTTAGCAACGTTCACTTTTTTAGAAAAAACTGTCGCCTGGGTTTTTGTAGCGTCAAATTCCACTTGGTTACTGTCACCCCAAGATAAAATTTCTTCCAGGTCTTTGTTAAGTTGAACGACCTCCTGCTGTCTGCGGATATTCGCCTGAGTAGGCGATGTCCGAGAGTTCAAAGTGAATAACGAGACAAGCGTACTGTCATCTGCAAAGTTGTAGATTGGATTCCCGGTCTTTTCCAGCAGATCGATAATGTAAATGAGAAAGAGAGTAGGAGACAGTATGGAGCCTTGGGGCACACCGGCGTTGATAGTGAAGGTGTCAGAAAGAAATCCGTTGACCGCCACTCGTAAAGAACGCTCTCTGAGGAAACATGAGAGCCACAAACAGAACTTTTCAGACATATCACAAGAGCGTAGCTGAGCCAATAGTCTATCGTGCCAAACACGGTCGAATGCCTTGGATATGTCAAGAGCAACCACTCGAGATTCTTTAAAGTGTTCAATTGCGTTGTTCCAAACATGTGTTACAAAAGTCAGGAGATTTCCTGTTGATCTATGTTTACGAAAGTCATATTGGTGATCGCTAATAATATTGAATCATTCAAGATATTTTAGAAGATGCTGATTGATAACCTTTTCCATGACTTTCGATATTATTGGAAGCAGTGCCACTGGTCTGTAGTTATTTGGCAAGGTCTTCTTGCCTTTTTTAGGTATCGGCTGAACCGTGGCACATTTCCAACAGGACGGAAATATTCCCTTTCTGTAGGGTAGGTTGAAAAGTTTACAGAAAATTGGTGTTAGTTCTCTCGCACAGTTTTTGAGAACTATGGCAGATATTCCGTCAGGCCCAGAAGCTTTTTTGGTGTCTAGCTTCATTAAAATACGCTTTATGATACGCTGTCTGAAGAGAATATCGGGCATCTTTGACTGCAATATGGGAATAGTAGGTGGTGTTTTTCCTTGGAAATCGACAGTAGAATGTGAAGCAAAGAGTTCAGCCAACAAGTTCGCTCTCTCAACATGTGTGGTTACAATGGAATTATCTGGCCGTGTGTATGGTGAATTTGGTGAAATTTTGACTAACTGCCTTAGCGACTGTCCAAAAGGACCTGGAATTTTTGGGACAAGCGAGAAGTTTGTTTCTAACTCGTTGATTGTGTGCCTCCTTGGTTTCGTCAATAATTCCTTTGCATCTGTTCCGGGCACGAACCAAGATGTTACAATTTATGGTGTGGATTTTTACGCCATTGTCTGTAGGCAATATGTTTAGAAGCAACAGCTTCTTTGCATTTTCGGTCAAACCAAGGCTTGCCGTTGGAGGGGCATTTCTTCGAAAAAGGGATGTAAGCTTCCATACCAGCCAAATAACATCGGAGGCCTACCTGGCGCAGTCAGATGGGTTGTCGGATCGAAAACAAACGTCCATCTAAGGGAAAGTTCGAATATATTCCATGAGATCTTCCCATTTAGCAGATTTGTAGTGCCAAATCTTGCGCGGCCTAGGAGCCTCTCTGTAACTGATTGGCAGGATACTCGATGTCGAAAGCAGTTTATGGTCGGAAGAACCTAACGGCGGATTTACGGTGACCGTGCAAATCTCCGGATTGGTGGTTAAAAACAGATCAAGAAGACTGGCGAACTCCCCGTCTCGATCAGGGATCCGTGTTGGTTCGTCATTACATATTGCACAGTTTCAATATTATTTTTATGAGAATTTTTTTTGGTGCAACTTGCACTTGACCGGTTTTTATTATATATTTTGTTTATACGTATAACTTTTAGTATTTTTAGTGTATGAAACACTTATGGGATCAGTTAAGTGTCTCTCTGTCCGTCCGTCTGTCACACTCGATTTTCTTCGAATCTATTTGACATAGAAAGTTAAAATTCGGCACTAATACAGGAATAAATAGCTCAATCAGAACCATGTGGAAGTTAAATTTTGTCTTTTTGTGTGGTTAGTTTTGGTGAAATCGGAAGTGACAAGAATAATTTTTACCAGATCATCAAGTGGGATGACCATGAAAGTGTATATGATGTATTACTTGCACACATTTTTCTTTGTATTATTTTAAAAAATTGGCCACCTATTTCAAAAAGTACTGATCAAAAAATTTTGAAAAAATTTTGGAATATTCTCAATAAAGGTGCAGGTTGAACGAAAATTGTCACGAGTGATAATTTATCTGGTATATAAAAAAAAAACAAAAATTTCCAGTTTATCAGTTTTCAACAAAGATCGGAAACCAACTTGGTTTGTCTTTTGGTAGATGTTTTGTGAAGTCATTGATCATTTTATAGCTCCATAACAAAAATTTTTATTTCAAAAGCAATCATTTCTGATAAAATACTACAAGAAGTGTCTGAAAAATGCTATAAACTAATAACGTTTATATTTAATGCAATATTGGGATTAAACCACTTCCCCAGCATCTGGAAAGTTTCCCAAATTTAAAATCATTAATCCAGGAAAAAAGCCAGAAGACGTCTCCTCCTACAGGCCTATAAGCTTACTCCCAATGCTTTCCAAAGTCTTTGAGAAGTTGTAGCAGAAAGAAAAATAATCCCGAACCATCAATTTGGCTTCCGCAACAAACATGGAGCAATAGAGCAAGTACACAGAGTAGTTAACCAAATTAATAAAGATCTAAATGCCAAAAGATACTGCTCTGCAGCTTTTGTTGACACAGCTCAAGCTTTTGATAAGGTATGGCACAGACGCTTACAAGTCAAACTAAAGAAACTCCTTCTTCATCCCCACTATCAATTGCTTAAATCATACTTAAGAAACAGACACTTCATAGTGAAGCAAGGCAGTCAATACACCGGCTTATATCCCATACACTCAGGCGTTCCCCAGGGAAGTGTGCTTGGACCGATATTATACCTCTTATTTATTGCAGACCTGCCAGCAACAAGAACCACTACGGTGGCAACATATGCCGACGACACTACTGTGCTAGTAACCCCACTGGTCCAGCATCGGCCTCGAGAAACCTTCAAATGAACCTAAATAAAATTCAGCACTGGTGTATTAAAGTTAGTGAAACCAAGTACATGCATGTAACTTTTACATTACTAAGAGAAACATGCCCTTCTGTGAAGATAAACAATTGTCAGCTTCCGCAAATCGAAGATTCTAAATATCTCGGCATACATTTGGACCGCCGCCTAACTTGGAGAAAACACATATATACCAAACGAAAGCAACTAGGACTTAAACTAAGCCACATGTATTGGCTTATTGGCCGCAAATTAAAATTATCCTTGGAAAATGGAATTCAGTTGTGGGGTACCGCTAGTGACTCCAATATTGCCATCGTGCAGAGGTTTCAGAACAAGGTGTTGCGAACCTTGTTACGTCCCCAACGAAGTGATTCTTCACGACATCCCTCTAAAATCCGGTAAGGAAGCCATACATCGATTCAGTGCGAAATACAGTGAAAGAGTGTCAGTGCATCCTAACGTGTTGGCTAATCAGTTAAACGTGCGAGGCGCGTAGGCTAAAACGACTGCCACCATCAGATCTGACTACGGGACCCAGATAAGCTTAAACTGCATAGACAAATATATTCTAGATTTAAGATTTAGATAATAATTTTTTTAAAGGAGATCACTCACTGTAGTGATACTATAAATGTCACTACTTTCTAGTCAAAACATATGTTTATTGCCTGCCGGGCAGATTGCAGATCTCTCTAGGATTTAAAAAAAAAGTAGTCAGAACATTAATTGCGCAAGTCATACAAAACTAAAAAGGAAATGTTTTATATAAATTCGTGGCTTGAAATTTCCTGAAAAATTGGTAGCATAGTAGTATATTTGGGGGAAACTAAAAGAATTTCCAATAAAATGAAGTTTAAAACAATCATATCTCTTTTTTTGTGAATTTCAGCATTCAATTATTTTTTTAATTTGGGCTTAATTCTTATTCCAGTAAAAATGAAAAATAAGTTGACGTTTATTTATATGTACTGTTTTAGGTTTTTGTATATTCGCTGCTAGTGCCATTTGGGCCAGGGGTACTACGAGTGCGGCATCAAAATTACACAATATGTTAATGAATACTGTAATGAGATTACCGATGCAATTCTTTGATGTCACCCCTACCGGAAGAATTCTTGCAAGATTTTCCAGTGATATTGTTGGTGTGGATTTAAATCTTCCAAACAATTTCAACAA
>CM032449.1:160777412-160909912 GCA_019049505.1 Pachyrhynchus sulphureomaculatus
AAAGCTCTGTTCGAAATGAGTACCAAAAACAACAATGTGTTGATCATTCTGAGCGCTGTTTGAACCTGTTTAAGCGCAATAAAAAGGATTTTTTTCATACGATATGTAACAATGGATGAAACATGAATCCACCACTACACACCGGAATTAAATCGGCAGTCAGCTGAGTGAACAGCAGCCGTGAAAGCCACCCGACCAAAGACACAACAGTCGGCTGGGAAGGTTTGGGCCTCTATATTTTGGGATGCGCATGGAATAATTTTCATCGACTATGCTGAGAAGGGAAAAAACCGTCAATAGCGAATGGTATATAAAGTTATTGGTGCGTTTATAGGCAGAAATCGTAAAGAAACGGCCCCAAAATGAACAAAATGCACTTTCATCAAGGCAGTGCATCGTGTCAATGGTTATGATGGTAAAATTGCATGAATTGAAGTTCGATTGCTTCCTCATCCACCGTATTATCCAGATTTGACCCCTGACGACTATTATCTATTCGCAGACCTCAAAAAAAAATGCTCGCGGTGGAGAGAGATTTTGGCTCCAGTGAAGAAGTTATCGCCGAAATTGAGGCCTATTTTGAAGGCAAAGACAAATCCTTCTACAAGAAAGGTATAAAAATGTTAGAAAACCGTTAGACTGATTGTATCGCTCTTGAAGAAGACTATATTGATGAATAAAGTCGAATTTTGCAAAAAAAAAATGTGTTTTAAGTAGCTAGACCGAAAACTTTTCAGTCAACGTGTTATATTTTGTGTTTTATTACTTCAATGGAGCATACTTTTTATTACTTTAATGTTGTGAGGATTATAATTGCCTGGGGTATCGGCGAGTAATAAATAAATTAAATATTTTTTATATATATTCGATTAATTCGCATAAAATTTACAAATTTAAAAACAAAACCTACTGACACCTCATCGTAGTAAATAAATACTTGAGACCTTCCTCACAAAATCTTCGCTGATCTAATTTATCAAGAAAGTGACACTTACTCTTATCAGAATGATGAACAAATATTACCTCATTCCGTGAAACAACTTTATTTACATCTTTATCAATATGGAAATATGTATTTTATTTTTTTTTTATTAAAAAAAAAGAGATTTGCAGTTATGAAAATAAAGGACAAATAAAATATTAGAATATTCGATGCTTTCTTTAGGAAAAAGACCTTCAGTGATGACAATTACTAACCTGAAGTAAAAAAATCTTAAATTATTCCAACAGTACACTCATCTTACTGGTTTAGCTGAAACTCACATACTAATTATACCATAAGACCAGTTTTATTTACCTTAATAATATAATTACTTAAAATTATTTTTTTATACTATTTTTTATAATGTTGGTAAAAAGGCAATTATATATTTTTTTCAATTTGGACACAAAACATATTTCAGTTTAAAAGTTAGATAAAAAATTATAAGGCAACAGAAAATAGAAAAAATAGAACGAAACCAAAAAAAACTTAAAATGGGCTTAATATTGACAACCAGGGACGGAACCTCTCAACTTCAGAACATCACGGACCGAGTCAAAGCGTAAGATTTTTCACAAAAATAATTCCTTTCATACAGTGGAACCTGAAACATATTTTTAACGAAAAAAAACTTTTCTACAATTAAAATCTTAAACCTCATATAAACATAATAACCATAGTATAGAGTATATTGATAATGTGGAATCTTGGGCACTATGGCACTACTCAGTATATCTCACTACTACATCAAACAGTTCATTTTTGCACTCGACGTGCGTTTCGCTAACCATGTTAGCTTCATCAGGAGCGATGATTGATCAGTCAGTCATAAAGTGTTTGGTGTAACGGTGATATATACTGAGTAGTGGCATAATATAGAGATTTCTCGCATTTATCGCTCTTTCATACAGTTAAACTTACACCCAATTTAAATGTTGATATGTTGATGACCAAAAAAGAAAGATTTATCACAAAAATAAAACTTTTAAGTCTTAAAACTATTTGTTTTTGAATCCGATTTTAATATAGATGGTCAGAGGATAGAGATTTTTTATAAAAAAATATCGTCTCCTAAACTGGCATCCAATTTAAATATCGACTAACAAGGGAAGGGAGATCCTTTAGAAACGCAAACCCTTTCGTACAATGAAACCTTAAAAGGCGTACCCCAATAAAAAAACCCGTTTCTAAAAGTGTTGTAACTCTCTCTCTCAGTCCTTTCACCCCAATAGGAGTATCGGTGACACCATGCAGTTGCTGCCTCAACAGTCAATCTCCAGGCATCTCGATCCTGCGCGACTTGACTTGATTTGTGCATACCCATCCCAAGTAGAGATCTTTCTTGGTCGGACCATCTTGTCGGATACCGTCCCCTTGATCTTTTTCCTTCTACCTTCCCCGTTACTACCAGCTTTTCCATGGCATCCACTTTCCTCATAATGTGACCAAAATATTTCAGGTACTGTCTATTAATTCTATTTGAAAGTCAGTAATTTATACCAAGCTCTTTAAGAATAGATACATTAGTACGGTGTTCGGTATATGATACTCTGAGGATTCTTCGATATGCGCACATCTCAAACGCATCGATTCATCTTTTGTCAACTTATTTAATGGTCCATGTTTCCGATGCGTAAGTTGCTATGGGGAATATAAGGCTGGATAGCAATCTTAGTGTAACTACGCGCAACTAAATGTACAACTGCGAAGCTCTTTAGGTGTAGATTTTTATTTACACAAACTTCATAAAATACCTAAAAGATAATATGTTACTATAGTAGAGGCATTATTGACATTATTACCAACTAGTTAAACATCCTGTTTGTAAATTAATGACCATTGTGTTGAAAAGACGTATCTAAAAAGTTGCACACGCGATTAGATGACTTAGGAAGCGCTAATGTCTACAACTATATGAGTGATTGGGTACATATGCCCACAGCCCCTCTGTTCCCAATAACTATGTCACAAATATTCTTGAAGTATCTTTCACCTTTCTTAAAACTATTTTAAAGCTCGTTTTTGATACGATAATAATTTTGTAATGACTACATTTTTTACAAATTTTAATGTGTACCAACATCGAAATTTTAGGGACATTAACAATCTAAGTGAAACTACGAATTTATTCCTTGCCCATCCAAAATTTGACTTTGACTTAGAATGTAAACAAATAGAATTTATGTTCCTACATTTTAGAATGTCCATTTAAATTTATAATCAATGGCAACATAACGATAGGATAGGAGGAATATGCCTACTATGCCGTTGTGTTAAGACTTATATTAATTGAAGACAGGATCACTGTACGAGGAATGCCATGAGGGAGGAACTAATTTGTGCCACATCTATAAATTTTTATAACACTTTGCTAGCTCAAAATCCGTCTTGAACTTAGACAAAGCACCAGCGACAAATCGGTGATGCGTTACAGATCATCGAGTTTGGATTCCCCCTCTTTTGGTTCCGGAGAAAATCTAGTGTTGTTGTACCTCTGCTTTACTAGGTTTCCAGAATATTCATTGATACTACCTTCACTATTTCTTCCATTAATTTTTTTTTGTTCAGGCGCTGCTAAAGGATATCCTCGGGTACTTGCTACTGGATTTGGATGTAACTATTTTCTGTCAGCCCGCAACTCCAATTAAGTAACTGTCACAAAAAACACGGCCTTACGTTATCAACCATCTGATTCAACTTACCTTAACTGACGTTTTAGGAATCAGTTCTCACAGCGCTTAGTAACCCTCTCAATTAGAACCTCTCTCAAGCAGTTTGTGGACCACCGTTCCACACTCCGAAACCCCAAAATGCCGAAACTTCGCCTCCAGAAACCCTTACCGGAAAACTGTCGAACGAAAGTATTCTTATATTCTATTTAAATGAAACGTATGTTTTTAAGGAATTCACGTAAATTCCGACATATTTTAATAATAATTTTTAGTTTTTCATAGGTTAATTAACACTAATAATAAATCTATGATATAAGAAAAATTATCTTAAAGTAAGCGTTAATACGGGAATATCGTACAAATTCAAACTCATGTGACTGACATGTCACGAAATATATTAATTATCTAAGTTACGAATTAAATGAGTAACAGGAATTTATAAAAAATAACCAAAATGTTCAGATTCCATAATAATTATTGCTGGAAATATTATATTTTGCATAAGGCTCTATATCTAATGAACAGGGTAATCAGAATATTTTCCTTTCTATAAAATTTTTTTTTGGTAACAATAATAAAATTACAAAGTGATGAATGTTATGATTATTTACCATAATAACAAATTTAGGTACTCAAATTGGCAACTTAAATCTGTAAGAAACAAATAACAGTTCAAGTTCATAATTACATTTATACAGACTAACTAATAATATTTATTATTTAATACTTATTTAGGTTTACTAATAACTAAGTAAGCTTCATATTTTTTTAGCAGTTGTACCATATCTTGTCTAAAATAATACTTAAAACAAATCAGTTAAATAAAACACATAAATGATCGACTTTATTACAGGATCAATTATTTTATAATAGATAACATTTTCAATTAAAGTTAATAATTATTTACAAAAGTACCTAATCTATTTATTGAAATAATTATCACTTTGTTGACATTTCAAAGTATACAGTTTTGGTTTGGTTAGTTCGTGAGTAGATTTATCTATAATAAAATACTTTTTTAGTTCATATTGGTTCCGTTGTGATTAATTTATAATAAAATTATATTTTATTAAGTATCGGATCAGTTCTAGATAGTTCAGGTTGGGCTAGTTTATGAGCGTTGATTTATAATAAAATAATTTTACATTTAATACTGAGTTCTTGCGTACCGACTTTGTAACTACCTGACAGTCTGATAAATAAGCATATTCAAATACTCATTTATTAAACTGCCCAATTTTAACTGTCATTATTCTTATTAAGAGGACATTTAAGTAATACAATGATTAATCACTTGGACCATAACATATATACTTGCTCACTAATGAAGTATTTTGATAGATTATTGCCTTATGAAATCATTCTTATCTTAGATTTTTAACTTAAAGGTACTGGTTCCATGTAGATCGTATTTAGCAAAACGTTTCTATCGCACGAGATGGATCTCCCCAATAATGAATTTTTTTTTCTGGTGAATATTTGTTTATTTTTGAAATACCAAGAAAGAATATTTACGCACACGAATCTATGGAAAGCAAATATATGAATAAGAAAAAAATTGAAATTCGGTCTCTATACAGGGGTGCCGGGTTCTAGTTTTGTTGTTTTTCTCTCCGATGGCGAAAGCTCTCCCTCTAATAGTGTTATACTCTGATGAAAACTTTGCTTCAGAGTTATTTTTGCAGTAACAACAGATGACAACAGATGACAACAAAAACTCGTGTTCGCTGACGTCTTACGACGTCAGTGTTGTCGCGTCATCGTCGTAGAAAGTTCGACACTGTCTTACCATCATCTAGCTGATGAGATTTAATTTATAGAAATGAGTCTTGGCACTTGGGTGGTGAGTGTACCCGATGAGCGTCCATTATTTTTGGTCCGCCATACTTTTCCTACAGTCGAAAGGTTACAACATATATTGACAATCCTCTTCCGCTAAGCCACTAGGTTTGTCTTCTTTAATTAACTTTTATTAACTGACCAAAGGTAATGTTGTAGGGAAATCTATCTAGCCCACCACCCAGCTGCGAACACACAAGATTTCCACATTCCACCCTATACGTATATTTAATTAAGTTTTAGCTACACAAAGCCTGCTTTACTATCCCCAAGGCAATGAAGGAAGTATATAACGGAGGAACTAGAAAAGCTCCAGAAGGCAGCAGTGTTATTGTAGAAGCACTGGAAAGCCTCCCATAGAAAAAAATCCTGGAATCATAATGTTGTACAGATGTTTCAACGGCATTTGATTAAGTGTGGATCAGTGACCGCCGCTCAAACTTATTCGCCTCAGCTGTTTCCTTACACTACGAACCTGAAGCAGGTATTCATTTCGGGCAAAAGATCCGGAGTCATGTTAGAAGAAGTGACCTTAGAGACCAAGACAATGTAAGGTAGAGTCCCTAAAAATACAAAATATAATGTGCACCACACAGTCGACGCACCAGGTGCAGAACATATCAGCTTGGAGTTATCCCCGTCGATACTTCCATTCCAGATGCGTCAATAACACGTGAAACAATGAACTTCAAGCACTACCAAATAAACGGCCCGATTAATTTGAACATGTAACAAATTAAATTAGACAAAAATTCAAGACCTTGTCTCCTACAAATCACAAATAATACCGTCTTACCAATACTTTACAATTAAAGGAACTGAACTTGGCTTCAAAGAGTCCAGTATTTGGACCTACATAACGACAATACTTTTTCTTTAAAGGCTGCGGAACAAACGATTGTCAGGCCAGCGCTTCTGTACGACAGGCAACATGGATTCACGTGTGTATTTTATGTAGACACGCCGTACAACTAGGGCAGAATAACACCGTACAAATTACAAACGTGGCCTGATTCAGAATGGCCAGCTACACTGGGATCAGCAAATCCAGACCGTACTTAATTTATCAGCAAGTTACAATAACATTACTTGGAGAAGGTAGCCTACCATGTCAATCCAACGATCCGCAAGGTTTTTTGGGTCGGAAGTGACCCTGTACCAGATGCTGTAACAATCCAATAATTATAAATAACAGAAGGAAACGGCGCACACTGGCCAATTTTCATTAAATGCTTAGTTAAATATTTAGTAACACATAGCAACTAAATATTTTAACATATAATTTAATTTTTGCAAGAATAAAAAAATAATCTGTATCGCCAGACGAACCTATATAATTATTTTGTGCAAATTGTGATGAGGATGTCACTGATACAGCTGTATCAGGTGCTAATAGGAGTGCTAAAACACCTCTTGATAGGTATTTTAATTTTTTTTTCTAAGTAAACTTCTAATACCCGAAATGTATGGATCTGAGGATATTACGAGTTGATGAAGAAGATCTTCCATTTGCATTGTTCTCGACAATTTACGCGTAAAATCACGGCGATATCTCTTGATATCTTTGTTTCGAGACTCTTGTGCCTCTTCTGCAGAAGAAATAACTTAAGGACTATGAATTAAGATTTTGTGAACCGTAGTAGGCATATTATACCACGGATAAATACTAACAAATTTTTTCGCAGTCTCTAATGCATATATTTGAAAGGCCTTAATATTTATACCATAGCCACTCGATAAAGCTTGAAATATAACATAAAATCTCTTAATCACTTCTTCATCCACTCCTGTTATTGAGGACGATATAGTGTTTTCAAAGAATCGACGAGCCGTATAACCATCTTTAGTATTTCCAAATTCTGGCTTTGGTCTATCTACGATCAATCCTAATTCTGTCTTAAACTTCTGTTGAATTCTTTCCTTATTTTCTGCAACTATCCGTTTTTCATCTTTTGTTTGTATTCTCCTTTTTTTATATGTAATTTATATGCTAAATATAGCAGACATTCAGACATTCGTATCCACGCATGTAAAGTAGAGAGACCAAATTTCAGATAAGACTCATCAATTTTTCTTTGAAGTATTACTTCTATTTTGTTAAAATCTTTTGCTGTTGCTCCGCACAAATAACATTTCTGAATACTTGTGTTTGATAAGATCGGGTTACATATCTATTTATCTATCATCGTGAACAACAGTTTGTGTTTGACTAATATTTCTTTTTTGTCCATTACAATAAAAGAATGCGTAAGCGTTTCCATTTGGCTCTCAATATATTGCACTTCTTTTACAGTTAACTCGGTCGTTTCTTGAATAAATTGTAATTTAATAGGCCTATATAATCGAGATGATGAATGCCGACGATTTTTCAATACGACAACTTTACTTTTGTCATCGTATTCACCAATTATTAGTTTAAGAGAAACAAATGATATTAAAAAACACTAGCATCCGATCTAGTTTCATCCGAAAATTTTTGTTATATTCATTCTGTCCCGAACTGCTATCACAACCCCATTTTGAAATAAGTTGCAAACCCGATAATTGAGTAGGAGTCAATGTATTAAGAATATATATAATAATAAAATACGCTGAATTGTGAGATCTAACAAAGATTGTAGTTTAACTTCAGCACTTGTCTCAGTTACTATAATACCTTTTGGATAACATGGTTTTTTAGCTTTAGAAATTGCATTATAATTTGGAAAAATTTTGTTATTACAATCTTTTGCAGTAGATCTGATAACATTGTATTATTGTTTCGACAATTTTGCCTTTACGATCATTGATAAACCTTTATCTTCAAACAATGAACTAACTACTGAGTGTAAAGTACTGATTTATGCTTTTCGATATTTAGTATATTGTCAGCATCCAATTCTCCTGAAAAACGTAAATTGATTTGAGCAGCATATGATACTTGTGAAGAATTTAATTGTGAACGTAACATTTCAGTTTTACGTCGCTTTGACCAGTCACTACTTTTGGTGAAGTCTACTACAGAACGACCACCGGTATTCCGCGTCTTGGGAGCATTCGATGAAAACATTTGTTTCAACCAATCTTGACTTTTACTAAGAAATGACTCATAATTTCTTGATGCTATTTCCCACTTAGTCTTAAACTTGAAAGTAAAATGTGATATTGATTGTTTTATTTCATTTGGTACTTAGTTGATTCTTGTATATGTTGCTGTAAATATTTGCATTCCGCTTTAAATGTTTTTGATGGACATTTTCTCATTAATTGAACCATCTCCTTCCTTTTTGAAATAATAAGATCCACTTCATGTGCTGTAAAGAATATAAACTATTACAGTCATCATCCTGTCAAAAACATAATATCTAATTTCAATTTGTTGGGCATTAGTTTGGGAGCAAATATGTCTTGGCATGGACATGTTGCAGGCATAGCAAGGAGAGCTTCTCAAAAGTTGGGAATATTATTTAGAACCAGAAAGCTTTACACCTCACAGCAACTGTTAATTCTTTACAAAGCCCAAATTCGACCAACTATGGAATACTGCTCCCACGTTTGGGGCTCCGCTCCCAAACATACACTGCATTTGTTGGATTCTGTTCAGAAAAGAGCGGTCCGTCTGATTGGGGACCCGGAATTGACCGGCGGCCTTGATTCGCTGGAACATCGAAGAACGGTTGGCGACTTGAGTCTGTTCTACAAGTATTTTCATGGAAAGTGTTCGAAGGATGTAGCCCGCTTAATTCCTCCCAAAGCGGTGCATGTTAGAAATACACGTCGCGCTGGTGCTTCGCATCCGTATGAGGTTCAGCTTGTTACTCCGCGTACAACGCTTTTCAAGCAATCTTTTATATGGAGAACGTCATCCCTTTGGAATAATTTGCCCAGCGCTGTGTTTCCCACCGAGTACAATTTACAGCGATTCAAGAACAACGTGAATCGCTTTTTCCGCACTCGTGCCGCTCCTGGAGCGCTTTAGAGACTTCCCTGCAGCACGTGTGCTAGACCCATAAAAAAAAAAAATTGAAATTTATCGAGTGTTGTTGAATAAATAACCTAGTGAGTACAAATTTGGATACATTTCGAAAACTGGAACATAAGATTAGACGCCACCATTTACGTTATGGCGTCTTAAAAAGGTTTTAAAGACTTATGTCCCGGTTTTATACATTGTGCTGTCTGGAATATAATTGTTCAAAAAGATAAATTTATTTTCTTTAGGCTTAAAACGTTAGGCTTCAAAGGTTAGACTTAAAAGGAATCCTCTGTATAAATTAGCAAAAATTAGCAAAATTGCTTTATGGTATATGATAAAGCATTAAATATATTATAATATCATGCTTATAACTTTGCGGGATAGACATCTATATCACTACATTAAAAAAAAATCGCAAATAGCAAATTCTATATCTCAGGTTTCATGACTCTAAAAGTCTTATAATTATTAAACTAATAAGTATAGTTAATATAACATATGGTATTCTACTGACCTCCAGAAATCGAATGCATACTTTGGTATTTGTATCATATATCAATTGTTATAAATTTCCTTAGTATAATGTTGTCGCTGTTACATTAAGCATATATGCAACATTAAAAACAAGCAAATTTAGGTTAACGTTACGGGTTATTCCGAAATAGAGAAATAATGGAAATTACGTCATGATATGTCAAAAATGTTAGACTTTCGACTGGTATACTTCAAAACCGTGGAAAAAACTTTAATTTTTAATTTAAGTGAAAATTGACCAGTGTGCGGCGTCCACTTAAGTAAAAAAGATAAACATGTTATTCATTATTTAGCTATCCTACTAAATAACTTCATATATGATTTTGATTTGTTGAACTAAGAAAAACTTGAACAACACGGAAGCTTCACAAATACTACAAAATGAACATAACACCCGCAAAGTAGAATGGTTAATACCGTTTTTTATTTTTACAAGTTAGAACATATTAACATTTTACACTACAAAGAGGACAAAGATTATGTCCAACTACTTAGTAAGGAATAACAACATAACACCTTTTATTACTTAATTTTCCTTCTATTTTAAGTAAATTAAAGACTGGAAGAAAGAACTCCTCAAACAAAAAGAAAAAGATTATATTAGATACAGCACAGTAAAAAGCTGCTTTGAAGAGTTGTGTCCATAAAACAAAAAAAATAAGAATTTCAAACAGAAAATTACAGATCACGTTCAAATATTGGTCAATTTAATAATTATCTTGTATCTTGCTGTATTTTTTTCCGTAAATTAACTTGTTTTAAAGAATACAAATGTTTTTTTTTTTAATTATTTCATTAGAATCAAGTCGCTTGAAACAGAAGACGTTACCTTCATTTATATTAATTAGAAGTTCCACCTTAATTTACCTTAAAACAAATATATAATTTATTTATTTTTAATTTCAACCCTGGAGCATTCATCAAAATCTGTACCAGTGGATTAATTCCATATTTATCTTAATACTAGCCGTGCCCGCGGCTCCGCTCGCGTGGACTTGATTTACCTTTATCGTCACTGCTTATTCGTTATGTTTATATTATTATATAGCTCGAAGGGCCTTAGAGGCCCATGGCTTGGTTGCATACTCGTCTCCACTTCTTTTTGTCTCCTGTTAGCTTTCCCCAGTGCGGGATTCCCATCAACTCCAGATCTTGCTTTACTATCTGAATCCATATAGATAGAGGTCTACCCTTGCCTCTTCTTCCAACCACTCCTCTTATTAGGGCTTGCTTTGTCTTTCATCCTTCACCCTTGCCACGTGTCCCAACCATCTTAATCGCTGGCTTCTTATGATTTGGCTTATAAGGGGTTTGTATATGGGCATTTTAATTCGTAGTTTGTTCTTCTTTTCCACAGTCCCTCTTCTTTCCTTCCTTCATAGATTCTTCTCAAAGTTTTCCTTTCCCACACCTCCAACGTCTCCTTTTCTCTTGGATTCAGTTTCCACGTTTCGCATCCATATGTCACCGTGGGTCTGACAACTGTCGCAAATATGTTTTCTTTTGCTTTTCTTGATACATTCTTTGATTTCAATATTGGATTCATTGCCCCCAAACATATCTGTCCTTTCTCTATTATTTCTTGTATCTCTGTCCTTTCTTGTCCACTCTCTGTTATTGTTACTCCCAGATAATTAAATTTGTCTACTTTTTCAAACATATATCTTTTCCCTAAGTTGTTTATTTATATCTAAACTTTTTTTGTTTTTATTATCCTTCTTCTTTGTAATTTCCATGTATTTTGTTTTTTTCTCATTTATCTTTAGTCCTCTCATCCTTCCCCTTTCTTCTATCCTACTTATGGCTTTTTTGAGGTTCTCTTTTGCTCTTGCAATCACTGCTACATGATCCGCATAGGCCAAGCATTGGCAGGTTTGTTGGCATATCGTTCCATTTGTTTTTATTTCTGACTCCCAGATAATCTTCTCTAGTACCAAATTAAATAGACATGTCGACACGGGATCCCCGTCTTAATCCTCTCTTCACCTTAAACTTGTCTGATACCTTGCCCTCAACCAACACTCTATTTTCTGTGTCATTCAGGGTCATTCTCATCAAGCGAATCAATTTACTTGTAGAGTTTTTACAGAGTCATATGCTTCTCTGAAATCCACAAAGACCAAGTGTAGTGCCAAACTTTGTTCTAAGGTATTATCTTGGATTTGCTTAATCGAAAATATCTGGTCTGTAACCGAACTATTTATCCTCAATCCACACTGGTACTTTCCCAGAATAGACTCGGCTTTCTCTTCAAGTCTGTTTTTGATAGTCACCACTACTATCTTGTACACGACATCCAGTAAGGCTATTGGTATATAATTAGCACATATAGTTTTTTCTCCTTTTTTGTATATGGGACAAATGAGCGACTCTCTCCAGCTCACTGGCATCTTTTCTGTTTCCCATATTTCTTGCACTAACCGTCATATTTCATTTTCCAGATCTACTCCTCCAGCTTTTATCATTTCTACTGTTATACAATTTCCACCCGGGGCTTTATTTTTTTTTGGGTTCTGAGTATTTCTCTTATTTTTTCCCTCCTGCCCTTCAGTTAATTTGGCTTCCTATTTCTCATTCAACTCCTCATTTTTATCTGTGTTTACTGTTTCTTTAAAGTATTCGGCCCATCTATTCAGTCTTTCTGCCCAGCTTACTGCTAAACTTCCATCTTTTTTATTACATATTAGCATTTTGTCTCTGTTTATTCCCTTTGTATTTTATAAAAAAAAAATGTAAATCGGATAAGTGGTTCTTGAGTGCTAAGCGCACTAATGGCCAGACAGACAGACAGAGAGACGTTGCGTTATATATATATATATATATATATATATATATATATATATATATATATATATATATATATATATATATTATATAGATTATGATTATTATATAACCTGGCCAAAGAACATATGTATAAATTTAAAAAATCACGTAATTCGGATAAGTGGTTCTCGAGGGATAAGCGCACTAACGGACAAACAGACAGACAGAGAGACGTTATATATATTATAGGTATAGATTATTATTATTATTATATAAACTGGCCAAAATATGAATTTAAAAAAGACACGTAAATCGGATAATTGGTTCTCGCGTGATAAACGCACTAATGGACAGGCAGACAGACAGAGAAACATTCAATTTTTTATATTATAGACTATAGATTATAGATATTCTCTGCTACATAATATTGTTCCATATTTAACGGTTTAGGCTGTGTATTGCAAGGGAACGCGCTAGCGCCAAACTTTTTTCTGACTTCATTCACTATTATCGTCACTGCTCATTCCTTATGCTACTTATCGTAATAAAATATAGCCTATAAGCTGGCCAGAGAACATATGTATGTTTAAAAAAAAAAGTACGTAAATCGGATAAGTGGTTCTCCAGTGATAAGCGCACTAACGGACAGACAGACAGACAAACAAACAGACAGAGAGACGTTGTATTTTATATATATTATATATATATATATATATATATATATATATATATATATATATATATATTTAAAAAATCACGTAAATCGGATAAGTAGTTCTCGAGGGATAAGCGCACTAACGGACAGACATACAGACAGAGAAACGTTGCATTTTATATATATTATAGATATAGATTATTATTATTATTATATAACCTGGCCAAAGGATATATGTATGAATTTAAAAAAAGACACGTAAATCGGATAAGTGGTTCTCGCGTGATAAACGCACTACTGGGCAGACAGACAGACAGAAAGACATTGCATTTTATATATATTTTAGATTATAGATTATAGATATTCTCTACTACATAATATTGTTCCATAATTAATGGTTTAGGCTGTGTATTGCAAGGGAATGCGTTAGCGGCAAACTTTTTTCCGACTTCACTCACTATTTTACGTCACTGCTCATTCCTTATGATACCTGTCGAAATAAAATATAGCCTATAACCTGGCCAGAGAATATATGTATATTCAAAAAAAAAAAGTACGTAAATCGGATAAGTGGTTCTCCAGTGATAAGCGCACTAACGGACAAACAGACAGAGAGACGTTGCATTTTATATATATTATAGATATATTATCAAGGACTTAATAAAACCAACGGTTTTTTTTTTTTTTACAAATTATAATTAAAAGACGAACTATTCTTCAGATTTTCACTATATTTTATTTATCAAAATGAAATAAATAAAATAATAACTTAAATCAACCGTGACATGTTTCAGTACACACTACCTTTCTCAAACGGTAGTTGAACAGTAGAAGTTCACTACCGTTCAACGCTACCGTTTGAGGAAGATACTCTGCACCGAAACAAGTCACAGCTAATTTAAATTATTATTTTATTTATTTCATTTTGATAAATAAAATATAGTGAAGATCTGAACAACGATTCGTCTTTTAATTTCCTAAATATGGATTTTCATCAAGTAAGCGCCAAATCTATCCAATTCACAAGTTATAATATATGTGTAGTATTAATTTTTTTAATATTTATTAGAAAATATTTTTAAAAAAGCTATATTATATTTCAGGAAATTGGGAAAGGACACAAAAGTTCAAAAATATGAGTTAATCATACATGTAAGCCAATGAAATTACTTTTATCTGATATGGAGATTTTACCACACAAGGCTGCGGTACGGTTGGCTGATTAATTAAATTTAAAATATATATCCCCTTCACAAATGTCGGTAGAAAAAGATCAAAACTGAGAGTTATACCTTAATCTAATAACATTTGGAGCAGCGACGTAAAGTAAATTAGGTTTAAAATAGTAATATTTGCGTAGACGTTGGCAAATGGAAAATTAGGCACATCAAAAAATGGGCTGCTTCCTGTAAAGTGAAAAAAGTATAAAATATATACAGTACTAGCTTGCAGGCATTAGTACGAAAGAGCAAGACAAATAAAAAATTATTTAACAAGAAGACGGCCAAGCAGACTTTTTTTAGTTAATATTCAGGTACTTGAATTGATTCAGCCGATACTTGGTGGAAATCCATAACTAGAAGTTTTGTAAAGAAGTAAAACACTACTTAAGTTTCCACTAAAATTTTTTTTTAACACCATGACGTGTTTCGCTGTACGACAGCTTCTTCAGATGGTTTGTTACAAAATGAGGATAAAATTACTATAATAAATGGTTGGTTCACAATTTATGGCAAGTACTAAAATAATTGAATTAAAATATACTTAGTAAGGTAAATTATTTAAGTCTAATTGTTCATTTATTATGGAATCTGAATTTTTAAAGATTCTAGGTAATTAAGTTTCAGGCTCTTTGTGCAAGTATGTAATATTTCAAAATTTGGGTTGGTTATTTTCTTCTATTGATGTATAATGAAGTATGTTCTTTTATTATTTTTGAAAAACTTCTTCCTGTTTGACCTATATATGTTTTTGAGGAATTTCCACAATTTAATTTGTATACTCCAGATCTATTTTCCCTATCTGTTTTAGTTTTATTATTTTTTATAAATTTGCCAAGTGTGTTGGATGTTTTAAATGCTGTGTTAATATTTAATTTTCCGAAGAAACTACTTAATTTAGTGTTGCATCTACCATAGTAAGTTATTGATTTTACGTTTTTATAAGGTTCTTTATTATTTGGAAATACTGTACTGATGGCTTTTTTGTAAAGTTTTTTCTTGAGAATGTTATCTATTATGGATGGTGAATAGTCACTATTTACTGCCAATTGTTTTATAATATTCAGTTCTTCTTGAAAATCGTCTTGGTTTAGAGGAATATTTATTAGTTTGTAAATCATATTATGGAAAACTGCAAGTTTGTGACTTGATGGATGACATGAGATATTATGGATAATTAATGTCAGTATGTGACGGTTTATGGTAAATAGAAAAACTATGTTTGTTATTATGTCTTTTTATTGTTAGGTCAAGAAAATTTAAGCTATTGTATTACAGGAAGTGATAGACAAAATACGACATTTCAAAATTTTTTGAATAATATACACAAAAATATAAAATTCACCAGTGATATTGGAACCAACAATAACTTAAATTGCCTTCACCATAAAAAGACATAATAACAAACATAGTTTTTCTATTTACCATAAACCGTCACATACTGACATAATTATCCATAATACATCATGTCAGCCACCAAGTCACAAACTTGCAGTTTTCCATAATACGATTCACAGACTAATAAATATTCCTCTAGACCAAGACGATTTTCAAAAAGAACTGAATATCATAAAACAATTGGCAGTAAATAATGACTATTCACCAACCATAATAGATAACATTCTCAAGAAAAGCTTTACAAAAAAGCCATCAGTACAGTTTTTCCAAATAAAAAAGAACCTTATAAAAACGTAAATTCAATAACTTACTATAGTAGCTGCAGCACTAAATTAAATAGTTTCTTGAGAAAATTAAATATTAACACAGCATTTAAGACATCCAACACACTCAGCAAATTTATAAAAAATAACAAAAGTAAAACAGATAGAGACAATACATGTAGATCCGGAGTATACAAATGAAATTGTGGAAATTGGTCAAAAACCATATATAGGTCAAACAGGAAGGTTTTTCAAAAAGAATAAAAGAACATGCTTCATCATCTATCAACAGAAAAAATAACTCAAATTACGCAAATCATTTAATTGAAAACAACCACCAGTTCAATCCAAACTTTGAAATATTACATACTTGCACAAATAAATTGAAAAAATTCAGATTCCTTAATAAATGAACAATTAGACTTAAATAATTCACCATTACCAAATCTATTTTAATTAAATTATTTTTGAACCAACCATTTATTACAGTAATTTTATCCTCATTTTGTAACAAACCATCTGAAGAAGCTGTCGTACAACGAAACACGTCATGGTGTTAAAAATAAAAAAATTTAGTGGAAATTTAAGTAGTGTTTTACTTATTTGCAAAACTTCTAACATTTAGGTATTTAATATTTTATATTTCGTTTATCAATTATGCAATATTCTCATAAGTTGTAGATATATTGTTTTCAGCTAGCTCTGCCAGTCAGTTCGGAATATTAAACGGAAATACTTTTTGGACAACTTAACATGTAGTAAAAGTATTAAAGTTAGTAAATCTTAAACAAATTACAAAGGTATTTTTTGAATAACCACGGGATCCTTGGAGAAAAACTTGAAACGTGTGATATAGAGAACAGAGTGGCAAAGGATTTCTGTCATGTAATAGAAGATTCTTCTCGTTACATTACAACCTATTAGATATGAAGAAGTAGTATAGTACGATTAAAAGTCATAAAAACTTTTCCAGAATAAATAAACAATCTTACCACAGTATAAAACTTTTATTTAAAATGTAATAATATAATACAACGTAAACTGAGAGTGCAAATAAGGAAATGCTATTTATAAGTTACAGACTAGCTGGCCAATCCTGCATCTTTACACATTCCAAAGAATATGGATTCCTTATTTTCCAATAATGCAGTGGGAGTATCAAATTCTGCAATTTGTCCTTTATCCAATACTAATACTCTGTTAGAATCTATTATAGTATTTAGTCTATGAGCTATGGTAAGTACAGTGCAGTCACTAAATGCCGTTCTGATGGTCTTTTGAATAAGATCGTCTGTTTCTAAATCCACTGCGGCTGTAGCTTCATCAAGGACGAGAATTTTTGTTTTTCTCAGCAAAGCTCTCGCTAAACAAATAAGTTGACGTTGACCTACTGACAGATTTTCGCCACCTTCTGATACGACATGGTGCAGACCAGCCGCCAAACCTAAAAAAAAATAACTATTTGAAATACTTAAAGACTAGCTACCTAACCATTAGCATATTCAACCTGGACACTTCATCTACTACTTCTTTTTAATAACATATAAGGAGTGTGAATTAATTTTGAGGTATTTCTAACTTGTATCGCATCGGAGCATACTATTGCTATATTTATGGTAAAGCACCATGATTAGACCTTAATTTTTAGTATATGTTATTTTACCGAAGTATAAACAACGTATTTTTTTGAGCACTGAATATGTCGAATTTCGTGCCAACAAAACACCATTTGCGGGAAGCGTTACTTTTCTTATTTAATTTGAAGAAAAGCGCTGCTGAAAGTCATCGATTGCTGTCGGAAACCTGTGGTGATTATATTCCATCGACAAAAATATGTGAGAACTGGGTTCGATGCTTTAAAAGTGGTAATTTCGACACGGAAGACAAAGAACGTCCAGGCCAGCAGTAAAAATTTAAAGATCAAGAATTGGAGGCATTACTCGATAAAGACTCGTGGGAAATAAAAAAAGAACTTGCAGAACCAATAAGAGTTGATCGCGCAACCATTTTTTAGCTTTTATATACACACGGGAAGATTCAAAAGCAGGGAAATTGGGTGCCGTGCGAATTGAAACCGAGAGACGTTGAAAGGCGATTTTCACCTGTACCCGGAAACCATCGACATCCTCGCCAAAGCCTAATATTCATTGCTTCAAGCTGATGCTGTATAACTGATAGGATCAGCTGTGTGTAGTGTATTATGAGTTAGTCCAACCCAACGAAACTATTACTGGGAAACGTTCCCGGCAACAATTTTTTTATGGGTCTAGCACACGTGCTGCAGGGAAGTTCCTAAAGCGCTCCAGGAGCGGCACGTGTGCGGAAAAAGCGATTCACGTTGTTCTTGAATCCCTGTAAATTGATGCAATTGAGCCGAACGTTGAAGAAAAAACGACTGTAATATGCCAGAAGACATACAAAGTGATTTTTTGACTTGATAAAGCTCGGCCACATGTTGCAATACCCGTCAAGAAAACGCTAGAAGCGCTTGGATAGGATATCCTACCTACCACAAAGATGAGAGAAAGTAGTAGCAAGCAATGGACAAATCAATTTGTAACCATTTTTTTTACAATAAAGCGATGTATTTCACCCTACCGTCCTGTATTTCGAGAAAAGTGTGTTAATTATGAGACTACCTTTATCCTTAAAATGTAAGTTTGCTTTATAAAAATGTGATAATGTTCTATGTCCTAAAACACTATGTGTGTATCCATTGAATATAAAAAGAAATAGTTAATTAAAACATAAATGAAAATTTAAATAATTCATTCCAACATGTTGGGATTACGTATTAATGTCCTTATCGTTAGAGATAAAAATCAATATACCTTTATAAAAAGGTAAAAAACTAATGAGTCTTTCACTAGACTTTTTTTTTTTTTTTTTTCATTTTGATGTACTTTAGAACAATATGAAATCAAAAATCCTAACATGTAAGTACTGGGTTTGACTAATACTCACATGTCAAACTCATTCCAAATCTGAAACCCGAACCTCAATAAAAATTCGTTCCCTTTAAACTGTCTAAAACACTTTTAATATTTACATTACCATCTCATCTCATTACATTAATTAAATAATATGTTTGTTAACACTGGTTTCAACTATTTTACTAAATTATAAATTCGTATCGGAATAATGTGCTTAGAATCTTTTAAATAATAGTAATAATCTTTATTGTCTAACAGATAGAATATCCATTTACAAGACAAATGTGTAAATTAGAAAAAATTAAAGAGAAAAAAAGAAAATTACAATAATTGCATAAAATAAGTATAACAACATGTATAACCAGTTCCTACCACTAAAAGATGTGGACACGTATATTCGAATTGTAACAAACCACATTGAAAATATTCATGGATTGATATAAAAAAAACCTGAGGAAATCTAGTAAGTCGAAAAGGCACATGAAAGTTGATCTGGGAAAGCAGGTCAGGGCAGTGAATAAGGGATTTACATATCTTGAACAAAAATTGAACGCGCTGACAAGATATTGCTTTCTATACCTTTAGGAGGGTAAGTACCGCCATCTCTGAAGCACAGAAACTTAAGAAACTTTCACTGTATGTTCTCTATTCTATCAATGTATTTGTGATAGATTGGGTGCCAAATCACTGCGCCATATTCCAACTTAGATCGCACATAGCAAAAGTAGAGCACTTTGAGCGACCCTATATCTACCAACCCCCTTGAATTGCGGAAAATAAACCCAGGCATTTTCAACGCATCTCCACGAACACGACCAATGTGATTAGGAAATGACAATCTGGTATCAAACACGACTCCCAGGTCCCTGAAAGTATAGCAACGATTCATAATCGCTTTATCCAAGACCTACTCATAATGAGTGGGGTTCGGTTGGTTGGAGAACGACATAACAAAACACTTCCCGAGAGTCAAGGTCAACTTATTGATAGCACACCAATTTTCGATAGTACGTATGTCTTTCTGAAGTATATAAATATAATGTCATGAATTACTGTCCCAACTATTTTACTAAATTATAAATTAGTATCGGAATAATGTGCTTAGAATCTTTTAAAGGCACCTTTTACTTGGGAGGACATTTAATGTGAAAAAATTGTTATTTTCCTTTTACTTAAAAGTTACATGTCCATATTTAAATATCACCTGCACAAGGTAAAACAAAATAGTATAAATTAGTTTTGTAAATAAATACTCACTGGAAATAAAATCTTTTAAATGTGCTAACTCAACAACTTTCCAGACTTCTTCATCAGAATATTTATCAAATGGATCGAGATTCATTCTGAGTGTTCCAGAGAACAGGACAGCATCCTGAGGAATTATAGTAAGTTTGGATCTTAAATCATGAAGTCCTATTTCTGAAATATTGACGCCATCTATGAAGATATTTCCTCTGAATGCTTCAATAATTCTAAAAATTTAAAAAATGTCAACTAGTATCTGAAAATATAACACTATTGAAAGAATATACAGTAAATGAGAGATTTTTAAAACATCAATGGATGAGCTGGTAAATTAAGGGTGTAAATTTATTGTTGGTCATGAAATTATATCTTAAAATTACTTACCTAAACAATGATAATGTCAAACTACTCTTTCCAGCGCCAGTCCTTCCAACAATTCCAATTTTTTCAGCACCATGTACTTGAAAACTAATTCCTTTCAAGACCAAATCTAATCCAGGTCTGTATTTCACAGCATAATCCCTAAACTCGACATTTCCGTTATCAGGCCACGCTTTATGGGGTTTCTTTTCTGGTATCTCCCATGGTTTTTCTTGTTTAGTTTCGCTGTATTCTTTAATACGTTCTACACATACAATTGTTGTTTCTGCATCTGAGACTGTACGTACCAGCATATTAAGTGTTCCTGTTACCTGTAGTGCAATATTAAATATAAGTTGAGTATTTTTGCTTTTATACAGAACAAAGCAATAAAACCTTTTACAATAAAAATAACAACACTCTGGTGATGGGTAGTAAAAATGTAAGATGTATTGTAGTGTGCTGTTTACCTGCAAATCTTAATTGTTGCGTGCGGTCTACCTGAAATAATTATATTTCTAAGCTAAATAACAGGGTAAGTTTCGTTATTAATGACAATTACAAGTTGCTAATACGTATATTTCAAAGGAAGCCATGCTCTTGCGAGATATTTAAATTAATATCACTCTTAACGAAGATGCGTGACTTTTTTGCAAACACATCTACTTATGCAGAATGATGAAAATAACATCTGTGATAGGTGTGGTGCGTAGTTTCGTCCAGTCTTACGTTGTCCTAGAAAAGGCTGCCAAACAACAAATCGTTTAGACGCTGAAATGAATTCTGCCATTATGCGTATTTGAACGGCAAGTTACATTGTAATTTAAGCTTATGTCATATTTTGGAATTGGTGTTTATGTTCGTGCACTACATTCCGAGTACAACATGTGGAAAACTGACTGGAAGGTCGTCAAATGCCAAAAGTGATTGGTATAACATGTGCCGCGAAGTGTGTTCCTCAATTGTGTCCGTCAATCGCAGAGGAAAATTAATCAGCAGCAACGACGATCCTGTACAAATTGATTAAGCGTGATTCACAGGTTGCCAAAAAAATAAACAGATGAAGGCTCTTACAAGGTGATCAACAACCTAAATCTGAAGATAGCGATGCACCGGTGCAAAACAATCGAAACCATAGTAGACAAATAGATGGACCGTATGTTTTTGGTTTGAAAACAAGACGAGAGATGAAAAAACATTACTGCCAAAGAGAGGTTCAATTCAATCTGTTGCTCATTGAGATGAGTGGCCAGCGTATAGAAATCTTGGCAGGCGAAGCTTTAACCATTAAATCGTTAATCACCAGCAAAACTATGTTGATTCGCTTACAGGAGCTCATACACAAGGTATTGAACGGTCGTGGTAAAATGTCAAAATTCACTTCTTAAAGAAAAACAATCTTCAATCACATCTGGATCATTTATCCTGAAGGATAGACCACCAATTTGTCAACTTTTTAAAAGATATTGTCTCTGTTTATAGATGTTAGTTGTAAATATCAAAATCATTTTTAACAACAAATTGTTGGTCTTAGCAATTATTATTGTATAGCAATATTATAGCAGGGAAGATCTCAAATTTTTAGTAGACCGCACGCTACAACGACACCAAATGATAAATTAAATAGCTGTCCATTCAACCATACTCATTGTTTTGTCTCTCAGAAAAACAATTTTCACGAGTAATAAAGGTTCAATTTAATTCTATGATTTGGTTCTCCAATCATGATTACCTAATGTCATTATTTGAGGTATTTGTAAAGACATTGACTATTAAATACCAAAAATGGATTGTCTGTTGTATATTAGGGGAACCCCTGAAAGATATGAAACTTTTCACAGTAGTTACAAACTTTTGGCAAGCGGAATTTAGTTACCGTGATTCGAAAATAGGCACAAGGCAATATTCTGTCATTATATCGGTAGCAAGGAGAATATGAGACACAAAACTGAATTCAGCAAATAACAGTGACTAAGTAAATAAGATGAATAAAAAGTACTGAAGTTTTATCTCTACCTCTGATTTCAGTATTCATTTGCACTGCAAATTTATTTTTCTTTGTTATGCTTGCCATTACAGTATGTGTCCTTTTATCAGATGTACATATTACTTTAAAATGGCACGTCATAAATTATTCAGGTATCCCTTTCCTTATTGCCAGAATAGAAGATATGTATTAATTATAATCTTTTAATGAGTTCTAATAAGGACGAAATATATCGTGACTGAATAGCCGTAATCTTCAATTTAATAGCTACTATTCTTGGCTTATTGGACAATCTTTAATATATAAATCACGATCTACGTTTCAATGTCTTCACATCTACACAAGTAGTGTTTGAATATATTTTTTAACATGAATATTAAATCATTTTTTTAATTTCAAGATTACTGAAACTAAAAGAGTTACTTTATACTACGTGGACTATTATACTGCAAAACAACCCTTTGGTTTGAAAATTAGCAGCATTCAAAAAGTACACGTCTAGCTCTAATAACAAAAGGAAATGTATTGAAACGTAGACCTTAGGTTCAAAGTATGAAGATTGTCCAAAAGACTATAAACATTGGTCTCTCCCTTAACCAATGTTGTGGATAAAATCTAAATTATTTATTATTTCATATATCATGTTTTAATAGAAGCATCCAGTCATAAGATGTCAGGCCGTTAAGTATGAATAATAAGCCTAATAGTAACGTAACACTATTTTACTTCACATATGGTCTATTAAATATAATTGCGTTACTTATGGACTGTTTCTGCTGTAACCATTCTATGAAAAAATTCAAAAAAAAACTGTCGTCTTACTTTCCAGTTATAACGTTTATTCCTATTAACATTAATATATACTAATACAACATTCAGACATAATTCCTGAAGTAAATAACCGGCCAAGTGCAAGTTGAACTTGCGCAATTAATATTCCGTACGTTGATTGCTTTTGAAATAAGAATTTTTGTTACGGAGATATAAAATGATCAATGAGTTCACAAAGCACACCCCAAATGAGTTTTTAACAAAGATTTTTTCCGACCTTCACTGAGAACCGGCGACCTTGAAATTTTCATTTTTTATGTACCAGATAAATTATTGAAGGTAATGCACTCGTGATAATTTTCGTTTCATCTACACCCTGTGAAAGATATTCCAAAATGTTTTCAAAACTTTTTGATCAGTACTTTTGAAATAAGAGGAGGACAGCGATTTTTTCGCAATTTTTTAAAAATAATACCATGAAAAGTGTGCGCAAGTATTCCATTATATATATTTTTGAACACGTATTTTTACAAACTTTCATTTAACACCCCACTCGATGACCCGGTAAAAAGTGATTTTTTCACTTCCGATTTCAGTCCCCAACACTAACCCCTTAAGTCAGAATTTAACTTTTAAAAAACTATACGGCTCTGATGAGGCCATTAATTCCTATATTAGTGCCAAATTTCAACTTTCTATGTCAAATAGCTTCAGGAAAAAATCAGGTGTGATAGACGGACAGATAGACGGGCAGACGAACGACAGACACTAACGTGATCTTAGAAGTGTTCCGTACCGAACACTAAAAATGTTATGACACATAAAAAATTTCGGTGATCCAACCTCAAACAGGTTTTGTTTGATTTTTTTGGAAATAAATAACTGTGACAAAATTATAATAATTATAGCCACATAACAAACAACATGAAGGATGATACCATAACGAACCAAGACTTTAAATGTAAGAATGAGCGATAAATTTTTATAATACTTAAACCGAAAACACCTAGATTTTAAAGTAAGGTATGTATATCATATAGCGTATGATTGTGGAAGCTATTAAATTACACAATCACGCAGATCTTCACTATGATGATTATTGATAAACATTTTTCTTTATTCTAATTTTAACCTCAATCATTACCTGTAAAGCATAACTAACAGACAAACCAACTGTGGCAGCATTTAAATCACTACTCGACACTGCAAATATCGCTGCTGTCAAAATGATAATATTCCCTATAGTTTCAAGTCGTACAGCCAACCATCTATAAGCAAACATAGTTGGATAAATGCACATCTGGTTAAAATCAATTTTTCGTTCGCAATCTCCTACGAATCTCTCCTGACACTCATACGCTCGGATAACGGTAGTTCCTGAAATAGTTTCACCAAAATGGGAATAAACTGGTGACCGAGAGACTGATTCCAAACGCTTCACTTGTCTTGAGGTTGAGACAAAATATCTTTGAATAAATACATATAGTACACTAACAGGTAAAATTACCAATGTAAAGAAAGGAGTAGCGTAACAAATTACTACGATTGTTCCCAAAACCTAAAATCAATAAACAAATATATAATAAATAAATAAATAAATAATTATATATATATATATATATATATATATATATATATATATATATATATATATATATATATATATATATATGAGTAAAAATTTCTCAAATGAGTCCACGATTTTCGATGGGAGAAAAATTAAAACTGCCTACTGAAACATAATCTACTAAGTAGTAGAAAGTCACATCACAAAATTTTTTGGAAAAAATTAATTTGTTTATTTACAATGTGCGATTGAAAATTCATGCAACATTTGATAAAATTTTCTCGTAAACTATTCATACAAAATTGATGAAAATTGGGGATGATGGTAAAACATAAAGGCAATTAAAAATAACATTTTCAAAAACGTGCTTTCATTCATTGTTGCTAATTTTTTATCATTTTTTTTTTAAACAAATGCCGATTTTGCCATGTTTTACATACGAAAATTGAAAATTTTTTCAAGTAGTAGGAGCTCTGAACGCTTAAGATTAAGAAACCGTTTCAACATTTTTGTGGTCGCTCTTTATATTTATGATAAATAATATTGTTTAGAGCCTCGCACCACGTGCAGTAGCGACCGCTCGAGCTGAGCGTTAACAGGCTTGTGCTTGCACACGTGACGAATGAGCATTTATGCAAGTTCAATCCTATCCATTCTGCGACTAGGGAAATTTTTACTAAAAAGTGCAATTTTGTCAGTTGCAAACTGTTTTCGACGCAATTTGCATTGAAAATATTATTGTCGTTAAACAGTCATGTAAGAGACTTTTGGCACCTGATTTTAGAAAAATTCATTTTTTGTGATTTTCGTGATCGGTCGTGCCAAAGAGTGCTGCAATCCGTTAAATAAACGTCAGCATAAGTGCATTAGGACAAATCTTCCTTGTGTGCAATGTTTGTCAACGATCAATTTACGAGAAAAAAAATAATTTGGACCTGACTCTGTAAGTGACCCCGAACAAGTTGAAAAAAGTGATCCAACGTTCTAATATGATGATTTCGATAAGATAGAAAATAATAGAGAAGATCAACAATATATTTTTCATGAAACTGGAACCACTGGTAAAGAAAAAAATGTACTTTCGCGCAAGGACAAGCGAACGTTAAGCGAGGCTTTCAATAAAGTAACAAATGACAAAAACTGTGTTGTTAATGATAATGATCAAAAAACCTCGTACATATGTGACATCAACGCTATTTTATCTCAGCAATCTAATCATTCAGAAAAATACAAATGTTGATAACAGTCCCGTAACATTGTGAAAATGAGAAGACAATTTGGAGTGTCTCGCCAAATGATATCAAAAGCCAAAAAATTGAAAGAAGCTGGGCATGGATCTCGACCAAATAAAAAAGCTGGGCATAGCCTTCCTAACACAATTCTAAGTGAAGTGAAAATTTTCTATTTCGCCGATCATAAGAGCCGTGTAATGCCTGAAACGAAGCATTACATATCAATTGTCAAAGATAGGAAACGAACTCAAGAGCAGAAATAAAAAAAAAGCAAAATATTTCGTACCTTCATGCAACGCTAAGATACGCCTACCAACGCACCGCTGTAGCGGTGGCGCGCACAAGCAGTGCACGGCGCTAAACAATATTATTTATCATAAATGCAAAAAACGATCACAAAAATGTTGAAACCGTTCCTTAATCTTAAGCGTTCAGAACTTCTATGACTTGAAAAAATTTTCAATTTCCGTATGTAGAACAGGGAAAAATCGGTATTTGTTTAGAGTGCTAATACCAAATTCAAATTGTAACTGTCCATGTACATTTTTCAATGTGATGTCCTCATGTATAGTTTTAGTTCATTTTAATTTATATATGTACAGTAATTTAAAACAAATAACAGATTAAACAACTGATGAAGACCAGAATCTAAAGTCGAAATGTTTTGCCACAAATATATACTATGACATAAAGCAAATCTTTTGATTTCATGAACATTAAACCCAAGAAAACTATAAAGAAATATATACTATATATCCTAAATGTATTGTATCGCGGAAATGCTGTAATTAATTAGATATCATATTTTAGAATTATTTAGAATGACTTTAATTTTAAATCTAAGCTCCATCTTTACTTTTTTTAAGAGCGAATTTTAACATTAGAATTAAAATTAAAAGAGAAAAGCAAGATAAGTGCGCTTGTACAGGCAACAGATAAATAAGTAAATGTAAGCATAACTATAATACTTTCAGATATATTGAAGCACTGACTCTGATATCAAAATTATTTTACTCATCACAGATATCGTTATAACCTTAAGGAACAGTACGTGTTTTTTTTTTTAAGTAGAGAAATTTGATTCAGATTCTGTCCCCAAGATAAGTTCATTTATATGTGTATAAATCATATAACTTATTTAAAAAATCATATAAATTACCTTTAAAATATGAAAGAAGAAGTTGTTGAAGTTATTTGGAAGATTTAAATCCACACCAACAATATCACTGGAAAATCTGGCCAGAATTCTTCCAGTAGGGGTCACATCAAAGAATTGCATCGGTAATCTCATTACAGTATTCATTAATATATTGTGTAGTTTGGCTGCTGCTCTCGTAGTGCCTCTAGCCCAATTGGCACTAGCCGCAAAAATACAAAGACCTAAAACAGTACATATTCATTAACGCCTGTTTTGTTTTTGAACTGGATCGAAATGACATCTGCTACCTTTGTTACAGTAAAGGCTAAGTTAAATTGTAAAATGTATTGAAAGAGGGCAAAAGTTCAAGCCTACTAAATATATCATAAAATTATATTATATTTGAAAATCTTTTGACTTTCACGCCGTATACGGAATTGCGAGATTCTGATGTTCGAGTAACCGAATAGACCCGAATGCCTGCCTAAACGTTCCTGATGATTTCCAGTTTTATAGGAAGCTTAATATCGATAACATATCAACAGTTTAAGCTAAACCAACATCAAGCTGCAACTGGAAATTCATATTTATTTACACAGGACAGAGATTTCAGGTGGTAACTGAAGCGTTTTTTTTACAGCGACAGATCTTGTCAACCGATTTAGTTTACGACAGATATCTCGTCTCGTCTTCTAAAGAAAACTGAGATGAAGAGGGAAATTAACTATGCAAAAATAACATTTTTTTATCCTTCGTCGAAACTTGTCACTACACACCTGATTAGGAGTAATTGAATGTTGACATAAGACCAATTTTTTTTAAAGAGCACGGTATACGTGTTGCAGGAAAATCCTAAAAGTGCTGCAGGAGGACTAATACTAATTTTAAATCGCTGCAAATTGTATGTCCTATGAAAGACTGATTCAAGTCACCAACCGTTCTAAGGAATCAGGATTACTGGTGAATAGCTCTCCTCTGAATAGAATCCAACAAATTCAGCGTATGTTCGGGAGCAGAGTCCCGAACATGGAAGCAGTACCCAATCGTTGGTGAAATTTGAGCTTTGTTCTGAATTAGAAATTGTTGTGGAGTATAAAGTTTTCTAGTACGAAATATTATTCGTAGCTTTTGAGACGCTTTCTTTGCTATACATGCAACCTAATCAACTAATACATATTTACTCTCAAGTTAACACCGAGCAAGCTAAGTGACTAGGTCAGAGGAATGGAGTGTCCCGACCTAACTATGCCAGATTTTGCAACGTTAAAGTTTTTAGAGGAACCGCCGCCTGAGTCTTTGTAGCGTTAAATTATACTTGGTTACTATGGCCTCGAGAAAGAGTAACTCGGTATTACAGACCCTGCAGCCATATTCAGACATGCTGAGAAGGGAAATTCAGCTATAATGTGATAAATAATGATAAGGGCTTGGTCATGTGCGGCATAGCATATAGAATACGAAGAAAAAGAATAACGTAAAAAATATTCTATTTTTTCCTTATTTATCTATCTATGCGACATAGTCCAATTTAGGCTGATTTAGTTACCTATTTATAACAGGCTGCAATTCCTCTTTTTACTGAGCCTGCATATTAGTTGTTCTAAAGTTTTGTGAAAATATATATTGTAAATTTAAAAAAAATTACGTTACTACTTCTCTTATTATAAGGAAAGTCACTATCTTATTACAATTACTACAATGAAATTTTATTATTAGACGTCAGCATTTTTGATATGAGACATGATATAAATGATAGGAATGGATTGGGGTGTACATATGTATATATTTTCCTCTCTAAAATTTAGCATCTTTAAATTATTCAGTAAGGTATATTACAACAATTTCAGGTACACAAAGGTCCAATTCAACTTGTTGTTGGAACAATAATAAAAGAAATAAGTGTTTACAAGGGATTTATATATCAGGTTCCAGCACATTCCATTCATAAATTAGACGGAATTATTTTTAATTTCATCTAAAAATAATATTTAAAAATTTTTAGAAAGTCCTATGCTGAGAAGAGTTAAAATTTTAAAAAAATTCTCTGATATAAAGTTCCATTTGTAAATCAGATGTAATATCCATTTTTCTATTAGGCGAGTTGCTGATCTTTGCAGTTTAGGAAACTGAAAATGGTGTTATTTTTTATTATTTTTTTTCTCAGTTTTTTATTGTCAAATACATTAGAAGTTAATAAAGTGAGGAGGGGATTAGAGCAGTTTCTTCATATACCTATATTGTGTTATACGTCCTTTTCGTTATTCGTGAAGTCTAAACATTAAAATTTTTTTCATGATTTTCGTTTATTTATGTTCAAACAAATAAGTGGTTAGTGAGATCAGGGAGAAGTTAGAAGGATTGCTTGCTTAAATAGTTAAAATTTTAGATCTCTTTTAGTTATACAAAAAGTGTTATAAATAAATTAAACTGTAAATACCTTGTGATACACCCAGGGCTAAATAGACATACAAATACTTATTTCTTAATGCGGTATCCACTTTTCCATCTACAATCATATTAGGATCTTCAGACCAAAGACCTAACCATAGATTTGAACCAATTCCGAAACCTTGGAAGCCAGAGTAAAATACTACTGTTACTAAAATAACTATCGCTCCAATGGCTGATAAGTAATACTTGTAAACGTCAAGTTTAACATTCCCTTTTTCTGATCGCTCGGTTTCTATAAGTTTCCCTTTTTCTTTTTTTATTTTTTCATCTTGAAGAGACAGTTTTGATTTATTATTCTTCTTCTTTTTCTTGAGACTTCCTGCACTTACTAATGACAAATTACTACTTCCAGTGCCGTTTTCAATAATAATCGAGCTTTCCGACAAGCGGGATCTTTGACGACTAATTTTTCTTTTAATTTCTGGAGCTAGTGGAGTTTCGTCTACTTGTTCTTCAATTTCATTTAAGACTAAGATAATAAAGAAGTAAGTAAGAAGAAAAAAAATATTTGTTAAAACTTCGAATCCTATTTTCTATTTGTTTCTATACAGGGTATCCCAGTATTCCGTGTACATATAGTTTGTGTGTGTGGATTTCTGGGATGAAAATATGACCATTTAACCTAACTTACCTTAGTCCAAAAATTCGTAATTTTTGAGATACAGGGTGTCAAAGTTATACTTTTATTTTAGTTTTTCTTAAGGGGCATTCTTAATAATTGTACTATTTGTACAAGATTCGGTGCTAAGGGGTTTTTGTTGTTGCTCTCTTGGTAAATATTGCTCCGAGCAACAGTTTCTGAGATAACGGGATGTTCGTTTCCATTTTTTAATTCCATCCACACTTCATCCAGGCTTAGGACAGGTCCAAAAGAATAGTCTTTGAAATTTGAAGCATGCTTAAAGGCAAACAGGCTAACAACAATAATAAATTTAAAGACCAGCAGGCTAACAATAGTAAGAATGTAAAAATCAACTGGCTAAGGGCATAAAAGACTTCCCAGAAATGAATAAATCTGTAATCAATAAATAATGAAAACAGGTCGAGTGCAAGTTGAACTTGCGCAATTAGTGTTCCGTACGTTGATTGCTTCTGAAATAAAAATTTTTGTTACGGAGGTATAAAATGATCAGTGACTTCACAAAACACATCCCAAATTAGTTCTCAACAAAGTTTGTTTCCGATCTTTACTGAAAACTGATGACCTTGAAATTTTTGTTTTTTTTATATACCAGATAAATTATTAAAGGTAATGCACTCGTGATAATTTTCGTCTAATCTACACCCCATGGAGAATATTCCAGAATTTTTTCAAAATTTTTGGATCAGTACTTTTCGAAATAGTGGACAGCGATTTTTCGCGATTTTTTCAAAATAATACAAAGAAAAGTGTGTGCACGTAAGACATTATATACATTTTTAAACTCGTGTTTTTACAAGCTTTCATTCGACACCCCACTCGATGACCTAGTTAAAAAAAAAAATTGTTTTCACTTCCGATTTCACCCCCCAAAACTAATCCTTTAAATCAAAATTTAACTTTCAAAACTACACGGCTTTGAGGAGGCCATCAATTTCTATATTAGTACCAAATCTTAACTTTCTATGTCAAATAGTTTCGGAGAAAATCGGGTATTACAGACGGACAGACAGACACCGAAGTAATCTTCTAAATGTTCCGTACGGAACATTAAAAACATCCCACTATCTCAGAAACTGTTGCTCGGAGTAACATTTACCAAAGAGCTTTTTTAGACAGAAGAAGGCGGAGAATACGAATATTTAATTAAAAATATCATACAATTTAAAAGTACACACAGTGCAATAAGTGGCGCTCTCTACAATTTACAACAAATCTGTGAGCGGATTTCGATTTCTCATCTCAGAAAACACCTTTGCACCTAATCTTGTACAAATAAAACAAATATTAACAAAGCTACTTAAGAAAAATTAAAATAAAAGTATAACTCCCTGTATCTCAAAAATTACAAATTTTTGACTAAGGTAAGTCGAGTTAAGTGACCATATTTTCGTCCCAGAAATTCACAGTAACTCTATGTACACGGAATACTGGGACACCCTGTATAACAAACGGGTAACTTGGCAATAGTGAAAGAAACCTCTTTTATACAACTGTTATTTTTTTAACACTCGCGGGGTATGGGATCTACAAGCAACTAAGAATATTTTTTTCATTTGTTTTAACTGTCACTATTATCATGTTACTTTGATTTTAGTACAGGTTAGATCTTAACTCACATCCCACTGTATTACTAACATCTTTATATCATAGTGATTTATTTTTATGCTACATACAGAAAAAATGGCAAATCTGAATATAAATTTCATTTTAAATAAACTAGTATAAGGAAGGTAAAAAGTTAGCAAGAGTTAATTGTACGTACCCAAACAGCTTCTCAGCATCAAATTTTTGAGAAAATGGCCAAAACGCAATATGACGCAAAAAACTAAATCTACTGCAATGTTCCAAATGAGCTTCCACATAAAATTAAGAAAATATGAGTTTCTAATTGAAACATTGAGATCAGAAAGAAATTTGAATGCTTAAAAGTATTTTACACTGCAATATTGCAATATTACTTGTTAGTATAAATTTACAGCTACCAGGTGGCTTGAATGCCTACAGTAGTTAGGCTCATCGTGCATCTATCTTACTTTAAGGTTATGGAAGACTCATAGCTTTTAAAAAGAACAGCAGGCTTCCAGATTCAGCCCCGTCAATACACTTCTGGCCCAAAATTATTACAGAATCCAGTCAAATTTGTTTTTCTCGTGTGATTACCGGGCAAGACCTAATTAGTCCTCCTCCAAGCACCATCTGCAATCTAGAACATCTTTAATCCCGATGGGTGTTATTTGCTTATTTCGGTGAAGCTGTGTCCTTTAAGGATCCCGCTCATCGTCTTCACGTCTTTTCTTAACGGTTAACAGAAACCTTATGAGATTCTGAGACTGTCTCATCCTATCGTTCGGATTCTAAGATCACTACACTTCTCATATTGCAAAGGACTCCCAAAAAGGGCTCAGGTTTCGTAGGGCTCGAGAGCTCTCATTTTAACTAGTATATCGGCCAAGGACACCCAGGTGCCCTGATGGAAAACAGGTTATTTCGGTCCACCAGATTGGCCAGCAAGTCTTTTCACTCGCTTTCCAGTTATAAGATCGCCCAGACCTATTTCAAAGCCATCGAGGAGGATCTGCTGTACGAAGAAACATACACAGGTCTCTGTGTTACGTTTCTGGTCACCTTGGAAAACTGATGCATCACTTTCCAACGACGCACTGATAGCTGTATCCCTGTTTGTGGGTAGTATGTACTTGTTCCAGCGACATAGATCCATCTATAAATCAGATGAATCTTCTCTTTTTGAAGACAGTTCCATATAATATTACTTTTATCCGCTCATTAATGTGACGTGCCGGAGATATGAGTTATCGTCATATGAAAATATACTGTTTTACTTTCATGTATTATTCGTTGATAAAAGCATATGTCAAATACCTTTAAAAGATGGTATATACAGTAATTCATTATCTATATACATAACTGCCATCTAAAATATAACTTATATAATTTTTATTCTAAATGACTTTCTGACTCTAAAATTTCTTTTAAACTTATTAAATCATTATGTATATTCCCTGTTAATTAAACGACAATGTATTGATATACAAATCTCTGGAAATATGTGAAAACGAAGCAAAAATAAATTAAGGGTAATTAAGAATTATTGGTACACTCACCTTCTTCATCGTCAATATCATCATTGATATGCTGCATCAGAAATTCTGCAAATGCTCCCTTTTTAACTAATAGTTCTTGATAACTTCCACTCTCAGTAATTTCACCATCTTTCATAGCAAAAATCTTATCAGTTTTAGGTAAATAGGTTATCGCATGTGTAACTAATAGTCGAACTTTATCATTTAGTAATCCTTTCGGTCCTATAATTTCCGTAAATATATGTTTTCCAACATGAGAGTCAACAGCGCTAAGAGGATCGTCAAAAAGATAGATATCAGCTTCACTATAAACTGCCCTTGCTAAATTTACCCTTTGCTTCTGACCTCCAGATAAGTTTATACCTTTTTCGCCTAAAAGTTACCATAAGGTACAAATTAAATATTTAGTAGGTAATTTTAAAATTCAATAAATAAATTAAATAAAAATTGAAATCCCGATGTAAGTTGTTTATTAAATATTAAACGCTAAACAGACTACCCAGCAAGTAACGTATTATATATTAATACACATATATTCACATCTGGTTACAGTAATCCATAAATATAGCCTTTGCAAGAATCCCCAGAATAGATATTTTAAAAATTATTGACTACTAGCCTATTAAAAATGGATGACTGGTAGGAAACTGAGATTTGCGGATGACGACATCTTTTAAAAATAAAAGACTGAGAAACCAATTTGTTTACAATTAACTTTGAAAAGAAACAAAGAATATATAATTTTCTATCTACGTAAAGCAGGAATTTGATATTGGTGAAATCCATCTTGGTTGCGATAAAATTTAAAGGGTCGATAACATAAAATACCTAGGGACATTTATCGAACCACATTTAAAGTGAGATAGGCATGCTCAACATCACACTCAAAACATAAGATCGATTTTGCAAGGATCTCTAATGATTCTGCATCTGCAAAGCCATCTTTATTACTGAATTTTGGGCAGAGGTGAGATAATTGACCAATGGTGATAATGTATTGCAAATATTGATAGCGAAATGTACAGACTGAGTATAGATATACTGGGATTCAGTGAAGTTCGATGGCCTGGATCTGGAATTCAGAAAACGAAAAATGGATACTGAGCCACCGCGACTCTTGTCGCTTAGATACCGATCATAAATATGGTACGGCTATACTTTTTTAATCATGAAATTGCGAAGACCGTCGAGCAATTTGTGCCTATAAATGACCTTATGATACTATAACTGCAGACATACACATCGAACATTATACAAACATGCGCATCTACCAACGATCGATAAATAGAAAAATTTTATTCTCCAGTAAACGAAGCTATGAAGCTCACAAAAGCAGGAGAACGTACTGTTGTCATACGTGACTTTAATGGCAATGCTAGAGGTGATGCGGTTGGTTATGTGGTGGGCGATTAATACATCTCAACGTCGATGATGGCCAAGGAGATTATATACATGGAAATTACCTGCTGACTTAACAGGAAATACCATAAAAAATTGAATTGATTTCATTCTAGTAAAAAAAAATTTCAGAAAAGATATACAAGCAGTGAAGACCTATCCTAGCGCAGATCTAAATAGCGATCACAATTCGGCAGTCATGGACTTACGCCGGCTGTAAAAGTTACGAAAGTGAAATCATCACCAAAAATAAATATCAGACAGGTTTTAAATCATGATGTTCGATATCATATAGGTAGTAAACTTGAAAATGAACTAAAGATAATTCAAGATTCAGTTCAAGTAGAGGTAGAAAGCACGTGGGAAAAAGTCCATTATAACACGGGTACAGGCACGTGCCATAGAGGTCTCTGAGGTGGATACGAAGAGTGAATGAATGACAGCTGAAATTTTAGAACTTACGGAAGAAAGAAAGCTTCAGAAGTCAAATATAATACTGTACAAAGAAAAATTAATAGAAAAATTCGTAAGAAATCTAGAAAGACCAAAGAGCAGTGGATGTCTGAAAAATGCAGAGAAATCGAAACTCTTCTAGAAAAACACGACTCTTTCAATTTGCATTAAAAAATAAAAGAAATGACGAACCTACGTAAAAAAATATCAAATTCAAATTCTGCGTGATACTAATAACGATTTCATTTAGACAAAAACTTAAAAAATGGTAACAATACGTCGATGACAACAGACCAAATTCACTACCATCAGAAAATGAAAATAATAATGAAGATGGACTAAACATCAGCAGAGCTGAAATAATACATGCAATAATGCACACAAATATCTAGGCTTCCAACAAAGCACCAAAGTCAACCACACTCACATCAAAACAGAGCTCAGAACGGAAATCAAAAACAGACTCACGAAACTTTTACATACACAACTCAACTCCAAGAATCTCACTAAAGACATCAACACATTCGCTATACCTGTACTCACATATTCATTTGGTATCATTAAATGGTCACATACAGACATAGAAAACATACATATCCTTATGCGTTCTCAATTCACCAAATACAGGAAATTATACCCCAACGCATGCAAAGAAAGACTTACCATCGAGAGGAGGGCAGAAGGAAAAGGAATCATAGACATCAGATCAGTACACACAAAACAAATACAAGCACTTAGGAAATTCTTTCACACCAAGCAAACCAGCCTCCACACGGCAACAGTGAAAGCAGACAAAAACTACACACCTCCCGAGCAGACCACCCAGCAGACACACAGAATCACACCCAATTACAACAGGAAAAAATCAAAACGTGGTCAGAAAAAACACTCCACGGAAAACACAGATAGCTCATAGAACAAGATCACGTAAATAAAAAACAATCATACACCTGGTTACAAGATGAGCAGCTATTCCCTGAAACAGAAACATATTAGCCAGAAACTACCAAAAGCATATCACCAAAGACCCAATTATTTCAGAAGACAGATGCAGGAAATGTTACCAGTATAAAGAAACGATCGAACACATAACAAGTGGATGTAAAATATTAGCCGGAACGGAATACACAGCCAGACATGACTTGCTCGCAAAGCTACCTTCAATTTTTATTAGTATGGCTCTAATTGGGCCATCACTTCCTATATTTGTGCCAAATTTCAACTTTCTATATCAACTAATTTCGGGGAAAATCGATTGTGACAGACAGACGGCAAGACAAGCAGACACCGAAGTGATCCTACAAGGGTTCAATACGAAACACTAAAAAGAACTTGATGAGAGGTGAAAAGTATGAATTTGTACGATTGGTCATTGACGGTGAAATCCAGAGTAAAGGATCCGTTGGAAGACACCAAAATTCTTGGCTTAAAGACATTAGAAGATGGTTCAACTGCAGCTCGATAGACATGTCTCGCATGTCTGTTTCCAGAAACATGTTGGCCATTTGGATCGCTTACCTTCGAAAGGAGACGACGTAATAAAAAAAAGAAAAAGAAAAAGAATAATATTATAAGAAAATGAACCTTAAAAATAATGTGAGATAAGGAAATACACCAAAAATAATTACAATAATTGCAGTTAAAAATTTCTAAAAACAGCCTAATAAAACACCAGTAAAACATAAATTTTTTAACTTCTAATCGAAATTACTGCAAGTAGGATTGAGAGAAGTGATGCCTGATTATACAAGGCGTTCTACAGATCTGCATTTAAAAATTTAAGTAATTAAAAAATCTCATAGTTCAACCGGCTATTTTTAGCAAAATAATTTATTTAAGAGAGTACATTATTAAAAAATATCCCAGTTAAAAACAATAATTGTACAGTACTTCATCTGCTGCGTCTTAATTAATAAAATCTATTTCCAGTCTCTAAACAGGTATTTAACAAATATTTGTACAATCACTAGTCTTCAGGGCTGGCATCAAATTACGCTACTTTTCCTTACTTTAGCGTTTTCGTATGTTTCACTATTTAGGTGATTTGTTAAGAGAAAATATAATATCTAGTATTTTAACAGTATAGTTTGAAAATCATACCTATTTCAGTCATATCTCCATCAGCCAACATTTCCAGATCCGGCCTTAACGCACATGCATCAATTATTTTATTGTATCTAATTTTATCGAAAGGCTTTCCGAAAAGTATATTCTCTCTAACCGTGGCATTCTGAATCCAAGCTTGCTGAGACACGTATCCTATCGTGCCATAAGTATTAACTCTCCCCTCGTTTTTAGTCATTTCCCCCAACAAAGAATTAATAAGACTACTTTTTCCGCAGCCTACGGGACCTACTACGGCGGTAAGGGAATTTTCGGATATTCTAAAGTCAATATTTTTAAGGATAATGTCATCGCCCCAAGAAAAGGTACCCTTTTCGATTACAAGAGGGTCAGCTGAAATTTAAAGTTACAGTTAAAAAAAATACAACACGATTTAACTACATATTGTGTAGTTTAAAGGAATTTTTAATTTTATTGGAAAATAAGACTGTTATGTTAAGGAAAAAAAATTCACAGTTCATTGCTGGTCATCACAACTTTCTACGTTGTCATCCATTGTTTCCAATTTATGTCAATTTTCCACGACTAAGAATGTTGTACAGAACATGCTATTTCTTGGTCCATTATACTTAACCGTCCAAAGTAAGACATTTTTCGATTGATATTCCCAAAGAATTGTGATATCCAGCCAAAGAACACTGCAGACACAGTATAAATTAAACGTCCCATGTTAACGATAAAACCATCACAGAAGATTCTACCATAAAACCATAAATAACCTCAAATAACCGTAAAATACAGTATTTTCATCAATAGTCCAAAACACGTTAAAATTCTCAAGAGTTATCCTGATTTAAAAGTATTACTTGCTCGCAAAGCTACCACTTCAATTTTTATTAGTTCGTACTCCTTATATTGTTATTTTAATAAACGATTTTGCATTAGTAGATTTTATTAAATTTGGTGCAAACCATAAACCAGAATTCATATATTACTATTACGAGGGTTAAGAATCTGCTAAGTGACCCAAAGGTCGCTGGTTCGAATCCGGGGTTAGCGACTGGGTGTGACGTCCCAGACTTTAAATTAAGCTCGGAGCTAAAAACTAAGTTCGTAAGGCTAATAAAATAAAAAAAAATGCTATCCAAATGACCACTGTAATATTACTCCTTACGTTTGTTTGGTTGATTATATAGGGTGTTTTTTATAGAGGTATAGAACTTTGAAATGGAATAAAACAAAGATGAATTTTTTAAATTGACATGAAATTTACCTTATTCGAAAGATAATCTTCTGGTATTATAATTTAAATATGACTTCTGGCATATGACCGCCACGGCTGGCTCGGACGTAGTCTAATCTGGAGGTCCAATTTTCGATGACTTTTTCCAACATTTGTGGCCGTATATCGGCAATAACGCGGCGAATGTTGTCCTCCAAGTGGTCAATCGTTTCGGGCTTATCGGCGTAGACTAGCGACTTCACATATCCCCACAGAAAATAGTCTAGCGGCGTTAAATCGCACGATCTTGGAGGCCAACTCACGGATCCGAAACGTGAAACTATGCGGTTACCAAACGTTTCCTTCAATAAATCAATTGTGGCACGAGCTGTGTGACATGTTGCGCCATCTTGTTGAAACCACAGCTCCTGCACATCATGGTTGTTCAACTGATGAACGAAAAAGTCAGTAATCATGGCTCTATAGCGGTCACCATTGACTGTAACGTTCTGACCAGCATCGTGTTTAAAGAAGTACGGACCAATGATTCCACCAGCCCATAAAACACACCAAACAGTCAGTTTTTCTGGATGTAACGGTGTCTCAACATACACTTGAGGATTATCATCACTCCAAATACGGCAGTTTTGTTTATTGACGTATCCATTCAAACAAAAGTGAGCTTCATCGCTAAACAAAATTCGCTTATGAAAATCGGGATCAACGGCAATCTTGTTTTGGGCCCATTCACCGAATCTACGCCTTGCTAGGTGATCGTGTGGCTTCAATTGTTGCACGAGTTGGATTTTTGTAAGCACGCAAACCAAGATCTGTCCGCAAAATCTTCCATAAAGTGGATGGACACATATCCAATTCCTGTGCACGATGGCGGATAGACTGAATCGGGTCTTCCTCTACGCTACGCTCTACAGCAGCAATGACTTCTTCTGTACGCACTGTACGACGTCTCTGTGGATGCGTATTATCATTTAGAGTACACGTGGTGCGAAAACGTTCCATAGTTAATCGAATTAATTGCTCTGATGGACGATTATGTTGACCATAAAATGGACGTAGTGGGCGATCCGTATTTCGAACAGAACCATGATTTTCAAAATAGATTTGCACAATTTGGAAGCGTTATTCACGCGTCAATCTATTCATGTTGAAATGCCAAACCAAACTAAACATAAATCACTTGACAGCTGACAAAATGGCCGCCAGTTAAAAAAGTGTTGCCAACTTAAAGTTTTATACCTCTATAAAAAACACCCTTTATTTATTGTCCAAATCCATCGGTCTCAAACGATGACGAGAACCGAGAATAAACGCTCTCTAGATTCTAAGTATGAGTTCACTCATTATTTTGTATATGATAATGATGAAACAATAATGAGGGCGTAACAATTTGGCTTTAGAAACGGTTTTGGTACAAGGGAAGCTTTATTCAGTACTCAGATTCTGCTCCATCGTTGTCGTGATGTTTCTGTTGATATTTTTACCTATTTTATAGGCTATGAAAAAGCTTTCGATAGTGTCCGGCACGAAAAGTTTGTTCACATACTCATTGAAATTGGCCTTGACTCACGCGATACCAACTTATACTGGAGACAAATTGTACAGATCAAAATGAATGACGAACTATCGGAAGAAGTGCAAATATTACGTGATGTAAGGCAAAGATGTGTACTTTCTCCAATGCTGTTTAATCTACATTTTGACAAAATCTTCCAGGAAGCTCTTTGCGACGTCGATGAAGGAATTACAATTAATGGTGTCGTCAAAAACAACCTTCGATACGCCGACGACACGGTGCTCCTGGCTGATTTTATGGATGGCTTGCAAGCTTTATTAAACGTCGTGGGTATGCTGCAGAAATGGGCTTTAAGTTAAATGTGAAAAAGACAAAATCTCAAAATAGTTGTCAGAAAAAATAAAAATAACTCACCTCGCAACAACAAATACCTTGGATGTCTTCTAGACGAAACCTGGGATTTCTCACAAGAAATACGCAGTCGAATTAAGCAGGCCCACTCAGCATTTAAGAAAATGAACAAGATTTTGTGTAACCGTAATATCAACAATCCCCTACGTATTAGGATATTCCGATGTTATGTATTTAGCATATTTTTATATGGCGTGGAGTACCGGACAATGACCATGGCCATGAATAAGAAACTGGAGGCATTCGAGATGTGGGCGTACTTCAGGATGTTGTGTATACCATGGGTGGATCGGGTAGCAAATGTGGGGTTTTTTTTGCGCCAACTCGGTAAAATTAAAACAAAAAAAAACTCGAATATTTCGGCCACATTTTCAGAAACAAGAAGTATCGTTTGCTAAAACGCATCATCGAGTATAAAATAGATGGACACATAGGTCCAGGCCGAAGAAGAACATCATGGCTAAAGAGTTTACACCAGTGGTTTGATACTAACACCGCGCATATGTTTCGTAAAGCCATTGATAAGGTTCAACTAGCGCTGATGATCGCCAATGTCCATCATGGTACTTGAAGACGAAAAAGATTCTAATTGTCAATAAACGGTGAGTTTTATCACAATGGTGATTTCTGCCGTTCAGAAAACAGCTTATTGTTAATGACCCGAAAATACTGATTATCAAAATACTCACAGACATAACGATAATATCCCTGATAAAGCCCTGCTCAGTTTATAAAAAAGATTTGTGCATTTTGTGCACTTTCTATGTTAGTCTAGCTTAGCACTAAGAGAAATGTGTATAAAATACATAAATCTTCTCTATAAATTGAGGGGAACTGTACCCGGAATATTATCGAAATTAGGAGGTAGAAGTTTTAACTTCTTTGGCCACAAGCAGGGTGTTGGTTTCCTTGCCTAAAGACTTGAAGACATCGGTAAATACTACTCCGTTTATTTTTTATTACCGTTTTTCTCTAAGATGTTATCTGCGAAATTACTGTGGAAAAATTTAAGGCGATAATTTAAAACCCTTAATGCTGAGTAATGATAATTTATCTAGAAAATAACAATCTTGGAACAAGCTAGTAGAAGATGGGTAAGAGTTTCGAGTACATTCAACACCTGATGTTCTGAGCTATAGCAAAACGAGTAACATTATAGAGAATATTATATTCAAAACAATTGAGAATGTACTAGTTGATGTATGGCGTATTTTGCGTTTTCACCAATAATATTTTTAAGTTTACTTAGAGTTATTTTTTTGCATAAGGGCCTAATATTCTTACTATGACATACAAACTAGTAAACTTCTTATTTTTGACAAATGTATAAAGGTCAAGGGGAATTAATTATGTTAGAACAGGAGCAACCAAAAATAATGAGTCATCGTAAATAAATGTTAGTAATACTATGTTTTACTCACGTTTCGCTTTAAAGCAAACTTTAAAAAAATTTAAGAAAATCTTTAGCCCATGTTTTCTAGTATATATTCTTCGATATATTTTTCGGAATTAAATATACAATATAATCAGCTCATTATCTCTAATGGTTCTATAAATCTGAAGATGGCAAAAAAATTTCATTTTTTCTTACAAATCCTGTGTTTGGATAAACGAGATGACTATAAAATATATTTGTACTTCGTTAACCTTTATGTTGACATTCGAACTTAAAAATATATATTTTCAAAGTTATTAGTTACGTTTTATCACGAATTCCAATCCCGGCAGATCAGTGTACTTATTTATTAATTTATTTAAGTATATTTGGCTTAGCCACATACATAGATACTAGTTGTTACAGAAATGTAATAACTACCGTAACAGCACTACAGGGTTGTCTAAAAGGTGCCGTGAAATACCAATATATGTTTCGGAACCTGGACAACGTTGAAGGATATTACGACATCCTCCCCAATATACTTCCAAAAAAAGAGTAATCCCTTTCCAGGCGAGGACGTGACTGATAAAAAAAATCATTTAAACGTAATTAATAAACAAGCCTTGATATTTTGTATGTCAGTAAAGAAATTTAATATAATGTGAACATTTTATCATTATCACATTCAACGTTTATTTTTTCTCTGTGAGTGTTCTTTGAAGATAAAACACATAACTCTTGTGGCCTTGAATCTCGGGATATTACTTAGTAGCCGTTTCCAACAATACTTTGTCCGATAATTTTCTTGTAGTTCAGGAGCCAACATCATCATGAAAAAATATGAAACACACCAAAGAATGACAGCACTAGTTAAATAAAATATTTTTCAAATTTGAATAATAAAATAAACTAGTTTTTCTTCCATTTTTTAAAACAAAATTCTTCGTCAACGATATAACGACGTATATCATTACTAATCTTAAAATTTGAATTTTGTTTATTATTTTGTTACTTCCGGTACGTCTTAATTTCCAACGAAATTAAAAATTACCTTGAAGAATTTACTGAATCCTGTGAATTTATAGACATAAATAAGATCTATACCTTCATTACTATTATGTTCAACGTATGGATCTAACTCATCTGAGTTTAAAAATGAGTTGATTCTGTTCAGAGACACCATCGTCTAAAAAAATATAAAAAGAGATTATTTAAAGTAAATTAAAACAGGCAATTGCGGTATTTTTAGTAATAAAAATTATATATTTAAACTACCAATAGGTTAAGGTGTTGAAAAAATTCAAATCAGGTGTTAACTTTCTTAAAAAATGATCTTAAACTTGTTATTTTTTTAATATGATGTATGGTAACTCAGGATGTTTCTTTTTCACATCCCTCATTTTTACCGCATTTTTGAATTTAACGTTAATTTAACCAATATTCATAATTTTTACACTTAATAAGCTTTACTGCCCTAATGATAGGTTTTAGAGTTAAATAACCTTTATATTTTTTAATTTTGGATTCACTGTCTAAAAAATGTCAACTTCACATCTAACACATAGGCTGAAAAGTTTTTGGTCTGACACATAAATGTCGCCCTTTTCAAAAAATTCATATGATTTTTAGGAAGTACCAACCTTTAAACGATACGTGTTAAAATTTCATGATATTCTGACAATTAGTTTACAAGTTACAGTTGTTTTAGTGACGCTACATTTGATATTTTCAAAACAATGGGAAAAATCGAATTTCGTATGTTGATTAAACACTGTTTTTTGACGGAAAAAAATACCGTGCAAGCAAAGCAATGGCTTGATAAGTGTTACGGGGACTCTATCCGTGGAAAAGCACTCAACATTTACTGGTATGCTGAATTTAAACGCGGTCGTACGGATACAAATGATGCTGAACGCTCTGGACGCCCAAATAAGGTAGTTACACCGGAAAACATAAAAAAAATACTAAAAATTGTTTTGGATGACCGTAAAGTGAAATTGTGTGAGATAGCTGACACCCTAAAGATATCAAAAAAAAAATGTTCATATTTAGCAAGAATATTTGGACATAAGAAAAGCTCTGTTCGAAACGGGTACCGCATTTGCTCAACGTGTTGTAGATTGTGAGCGCTGTTTGAACCTGTTTAAACGCAATAAAAAGGATTTTTCATGCGAGATGTGACAATGGATGAAGCATGGATCCACCATTATACACCAGAATCAGCTGAGTGGACAGCAGCCGGTGAAAGCCGCCGGAAGCGACCAAAGGCACAACAGTCAGCTGGGAAGGTTTTTCCCTCTGTATTTTGGGATGCACATGAAATTATTTTCATCGACTATGCTGAGAAGGGAAAAACCATCAATAGCGAATATTATATAAAGTTATTGGTGCGTTTAAAGGCAGAAATCGCAAAGAAACGGCCCCAAATCAACAAGAAAAAAGCGTTCTTTCATCAAGACAATGCATCGTGTCTCAAATCAATGGTTACGATGACAAAATTGCATGAATTGAAGTTAGAATTGCTTCCTTATCCACTGTATTCTCCAGATTTGGATCCTATCCACAGACCTCAAAAAAAATGCACGCGGAAAAGAGATTTGACTGCGATGAAGAAGTTATTGCCGAAACTGAGGCCTATTTTGAAGGCAAAGACAAATCATTCTACAAGAAAGGTATAGAAATGTTAGAAAAGCATCGGAGCGATTGTATCGCTCTTGAAGGAGACTATATTGTTGAATAAAGTCGAATTTTGCAAAAAAAAAGGCTGTGTTTTTCTAAATAGCTAGATCAAAAACTTTTCAGCCTACGTGTTATTTCTGATGAGATCAGATGACAAAAAATTTTTCAAAAACTTTTGACTCGAATATATATATATATATATATATTTCATATATATATATATATATATGTTATATATATGTTATATATATATATATATATATATATATATATATATATATATATATAATGATATAGAACCCATCACCGTATGATATTAAAACTTAAGATTCTTGTAGAAAAAAATTAAAAAAAAAATCTGTATCTCAGTTTTAGGTTATACGTACCTGAACTAGCATATTAATTACATTTGGAATCTGATTTAAGGGCTGTCTTAAAATATTCAACAAAGATAAAGATACAAAAGCCTTCGAAGCATCTAAAACGTTATTCTCATCAATTAAAACATATGTTCCAAAGGTGGCAAAAGACACCTAGAACAAAAAAAAAACAAAAAAAAATGGTTAATGTTCTCAAATTTTTTAAGAATTAGACCTTTAATTCTTAAAGTACTTTACTCGAATTTCGAGTGTAAGACTTTATATCTCACTGTTCAACTAAATTTTATATTTTAGATAGTTTTCCATTGCCTTTCTATGCGAAATAACCTACTGAATAAATGAATAAATAATTATATCCATATTAAAGATGTTCTGCTTAGTAGTTTGTTGTCCTAACATATGAGGCAAGCTCGGCACTAAAATAGACATATTTGAATATTTATTTCTTTAGTTCATTTTATTTTTATACCTACAATAAATGGTGCGGAGTTCCATAAAAATTGCATGCCTGCATGTAAATAAGCTGCTTTCAGTATTGTGGCTATTTCTCTAACTCTGATTTTATCTATTACTTTTACGAAACTCGGTTCCCAAGCGTAAAGTTTCAAAATTCTTATACCATTTAATATTTCATTCATCATTTTTACTCTTTCGTCTTTATCTTTCATTTGCTTTACTTGAAATCTCTTTGCAAAACGAACTATAGTTGTATTTATAGGTATTAAAAGAATCATGACCCCTAGTCCTGCTAGAATGGCTGGTCCAACTTCCTGCCACAAAAAGTAGATTGCTAACATCAATTCTATGGGTGCAGTCCTAAAAAATTATAGCTTTAATAATTATGAATTGCAAGAAACTAAGTAACTTGAAGAAATTATTTTGAAAAGAATTGGTCATTAAATAATAAAATTGATGAAGCCATTTTCTTATAAGTACCAGTATCGAAGGAATCTTAGAAATACTCATAAAAAATATTATATTTTATATATCCACAATGAGATTTGCTCCATATTTTTAAGAAAATACATTCTAAATTAAAGATTTTAACTGTAAAATAAAATATTCAAAAATTATTTATTATCTTTCTGTTTCATAGGTTCATTAATATTTGCTGTATTAGAATTTTATCTAGATGTAGAAATTACTCGAAGCCAAATAACATATTATCAGAATTTATAACCATGACGACTGCAAAAGGGAATATGGGTCATTCTTTTATAAATCGTACGGATTTGAGGAAAAAAAAGTCTTCATATTTTGAATTTTCCTGAAAAATTTTCTATGGCTTTTATACGTGAAATTAGTCAACACGTACATCGGGATTTTTTTTTCCAAATGTACACTTTGCAAAATATGGATGTTCTAAATTATCGTAGTCCACTAATCGGCCGCACATTAAAAAAGCGATATCTCCGGTTCTATTTATCGTATAAACTTCGTTTTTTTGCCATTTTATTGCTCTTTATGTTAGCTTTCGCAAAGTATAACCGTAGAATTTTTTAATTGTTTATTTATAAAAAATAATAACAATTAAATTGTTTAAAAAATTTTTTAGTGCTTGTCTTCACAACTTATAAAATAAAAAAAAATATTATTATATTACATTCGTTATGTTTTAATGTAAAAAAAACGATATTTTTGAAAAATGGAGTTGGTCGGAAAATATTGAATAATTTCAAGCTCGCGTCACGCGACGCCCGCCTCTAGTTCTAACGGAGTCTCGTTCAGGTTTGTACCTATTTCTTGCTTTTGAAAGGTCACCCTTTTATATCAATGAAAATTATATATTATCCAAAAAACGAACACGTAGAAAGTTATCCTTATTATTAAACTAACTATTCAAATGCACACTCATCACACATGAAATCGAATATTACGATTTTTTTTAGGACAAGAACTGATCAAAATATTAAAATAAATCGAGAGACTATAAAATATTGTCATAAGCACACAGCAAATATGTGATATAAGAATACATACAAAATGATATTCGATGATATGTTACAAAGTAAGTAATTATTTCATAACTTCAACCTCAATTGAATGTTTCTGGAAAGAAAAATGCTTCGCTTTTGCTTTTTTTCCGTGATTGGTATCATGCAATAATATGTCAACGATACCTAGAGCCATTATAATACTACTAAACCACCGTAACTTGTAAACTAATCGTCGAAATATCATGAAATTTTGATACTTATCGTTTGAAGGTTGATACTTCCTAAAAATCATATAGATTTTTTGAAAAGGGCGACCTCTATGTGTCAGACCAAAAACTTTTCAGCCTACGTGTTATTACTTTTCATTACAAAACTTACCATAATAACGGCACAGAAATGGAAAATTCTCTAAACTTTTCTGCATCAACGGCCATCAAGTTAACAATCTCTCCAATAGTCTTATTTTTTCTCGTTGCGTTAGAAATGCGAAGAGATTTTCGATATATACACGCCATAAGAGAACTTCGTGTACGTAAGCCAAAACGCCATAAATTTATAAAGTGCTGGTTGTGGATCAGAGTTTGAAAAGTGCCAACTACAAACATGGCACACGCATACATTATTCCCTTCCACAAGGGTTCGCTGGAGCCCACAAAGGAGATGATCGCACTGAAAATTAATAAAGAAAAAATATTTATTCCTGGAGCTGAGTATGATTTAGAAAATTTCCCTTTCTAGATAAATTAGATTCTACTAAAAATTTTGCTCTGGTGAATTTTTTGGTAATTAATCCTTTTCACTGTATATATATATATATATATATATATATATATATATATATATATATATATATATATATATATATATATATATATATATATATATATATATATATATATATATATATATATATATATATATATATATATATATATATATATATATATATATATATATAAATTTAAGACAATTTTTTGTTCTTAATCTTGCAGTCAATTTAATAAAACAAGTTCAGTTTTGGTAAATAATAATAAACCGAAACATAAACCAAAACTAAACTTGTTTTATTAAATTGACCACAAGACCAAGAACAAAAAATTGTCTTAAATTTATTTAATAACGGTCAATATTCTGTCAAGTAAGAACGTGATCGCTCGTATTCTTGAGGAAAATGTGTTTCGAGAACATTTTTTGCCATCAATGTATTCATTGGTGTGCTAACAACGACGCAATTACCTTAGTAGGTTATCCAATCCCCTCCTGCATGAATAATGCATCTTCGAGGCATGCTGTCAACGAGATTTTCTGCATACTCTACAAATTTTTGAATGTCGCGTCAACTAAGTCAAAGTCTTCAGAGTTTTCTCTTTATAAGAGACCAAACGTTTTCAAAAGGGTTGGCGTCCGGCGATTATGAGAGCCCCTCTAGTATCTTATCGAGGACCCAAGCAAGCCGCTTCGTGATTTTTTCCCAGCAAAGGTTTCTTTAACGTGCTTCGAGCACGAAGTTGTTGTTGATTGGTCTCACGGGACACATTTAAACCTGATTTTCTTAATTTTGCCGCTCTTTAATGCAGCCTCAATTTCGGGTCCCGTGAAAACAAAGACATGATTCGTTTTTTGACATTCCAAGTGACTTTGCCTACTAAGCCACGTTTTGGCAACTCGTCAATATTTATCGTCTAGTTAAAATAATTTATTCACATCTTCACAAACGACACCGACTTTTTAATATACTTAGCTGCCGCGGAATGCGTCATTTTAGACTCCTTTGGATGGAAACAAAGAAAGACTGCCTTGGACCGACGCGCAAACAAGTGACTCATTTTGAATTTTACGAGATTTTGGCCAAAATTCAGAATCAGAATATTTTTACTAAAATGCGTCGTAGACAAAGGTTCCCTCTACCGATTTTTTGTTGAATCGCTAGAATCGTACGAAAAATGAATTATCGCGGACACGTTCTTACCTGACAGGCTATATATATATATATATATATATATATATATATATATATATATATATATATATATATATATATATATATATATATATATAATATAGTATATATATATATGTATATATATATATATATATATATATATATATATATATATATATATATATATATACATATATATATTAATATAGTGATAGGTAGGATTGTTCATTATTAACAAATTTAGAAGAAAAATCAGGTGGACTGTGCATCCCTTGAAACCCAAAAAATGAGTTTGCAGCGCCGATTGTCATTTGTCGTTTTGTGGGACATTTAAATTCTTTAAAGTCACTCTGTTTGTTAAGATATCGAAAATATTTATTAAGAAAAAGTATTTAAAATTTCATTTTAAGGTAGTATACAAAATTTTAGATAAATTGGAAAAAAATCGTATTTTGTCAGTTTTTGATCACAAGAAATTTGGAGTTTTAAGTTTTTGTTTTGTAAAGGACACTTTAGCTTCATATTTTATTACAAAACATTAACGACCGATAATTTATTTATTACTTTGAATGTATTCCAGATTTTCCTTACAGTTCAAATTTGTATTCCCGTATATTGACATGCTGTGTATACAATTACACAAAACATACAACCTATTCACAAAATTTAAGTAAGGATTTTCCCCAGAAATTTAAAATCTTTTTAGGTCTAGAAAACCAAAGAATAAAATGAACGTAAAATAGTGCATTCTTCCTAATAACTTACTAATACTTACCGTAAATAACATAATGTAATTTTATTTTAGCTTTTCATATGAATGAAACAGAAGAATTATGTTTATATTGTCAATGTCTTTATTAGCGTTAGTAAATATTAATTCACTAGTTGTCTTTTCTATTTATGCAATAAAATTGTGGCCCTAGAGTGTTCTTAAAAAAAAACAGAAACCCCAATCTGCATGCTATAGGGTAAAAATATTTCATAATTGTCCGTATTACAGTTGCGGTTTTACGAAAATCATCATTTTTTTATTATTGGTTGTGAAAGAAGTAAAACATGGCTTGGTATCAACAAATAAATTTTGAACTTCTTCTATCAATCTAATCAATTTATTTTAAATTCAGGAAATAAAAATCACCTTACGATCATATTTTTATTGGTCAATAACTGACAAAATATGTACGATTTTAGTCCAATTGAACTATAATTTTGCGCACTACCATAAAATGCAATTGTAGACATTTTTTTTATAAATATTTTCGATATTTTAACAAACCGAGCGACTTTTGGACTTTAAGCTTTAGAAACTTCAAATTTTCCGCCAAACAACAAATAGTGATCGGCACTACAAATCATTTTTTTGGGTTGGGGTGATACAGAATCCACCTAAAAATCTATTTTTAGTAATAAAGAAAATTCCCATATGTTGCACGTTTTCTGCCTGCCACTGTATATACAGGGTGTTATCAACTTCACAGCATATTTTGAAACGGGTAACTCGTGAGATCATGTAGAAGCACATTCAATACTTTTCTTCAAATTCGAACATTTTTGAAAAATTAAAAAAAGTGCACACACTAGATTTTACCAGCCCAAACTATCCGCTCCTGAAAGGAACTAGCTCAAGCGTAGACCTGTGTTGCCAAATATACGATTTTCTTTAACAAATATAGATTTTCAAATTTGAGGCAAAATTGTTCTAATAACAAATGAAAATAATAAAAGAAATTATATTTAACTATAATTGGAAAATTATGAAACGTGTATTTAAAAGTTTTGGTAGAAGGTGTTGTCATTTGGCCATCGCCAAGCAGAGAGATAGCCACTAAAAACTACCGACAAAGGCAGCCGACACCAACACAATTCCTGTGTTGACAGCGTCAGACGATGACAACAAATCCTTTGTCGTCAGCGTCGGATGCCGACAACAAATCCTTTCTCGATTTTAGAATCTTTGTAACCTACCTTAACAATTTCTTTATTGCGCCGTCGATTTTACCGCAAAGCAAATGAAATTTTACTGAATTACATGTATTAAAATTTTTACTTGTTATAATAAAACATTGAAATATAAAACTTATGTAAATAATTTGTTGGTGTCAGGAATTAAATATTTTAAAGGGTTATAAGATTTATTTTTTTTTTTTTTTATTAGATTTGTTGGGAAAAGCCTGGTCAAATTTCGTAAGTCTGTAGACCTGGCCTTCTGGTTAACAATCGACGCTATTGCATAGGTGGCGGCAATATTTATGTCATCATTTCTTCAGCAACGATTTTTCCTTTATTATTGAGGTCTGCTATTTAAGGTGAATTTTCTGCAATCGGTCTAGCTACACGGAACCGCCAGTTCCGATATATGCAGTTCATTCCATAACACCCTATATATATATATATATATATATATATATATATATATATATATACGAGGCATGTTTTTTAAGTAAGTACCGTTTTGGAATTAAAAAAAGACGTGCAAAGATATCGCTATAATTTTATTTTTACATGAAAGCCTGTACCTTAATCTACTTTTCTACATAATTTCCGTGAATATTGAGGCACTTGTCATAACGTGGCACCAGTTTTTGAATACCCTCCTCATAAAATTCTGCCGCCTGACTCGTACAAAACACTACGAGAATATTGAGGAAAGCAGTCGCACAATGATGAAATTGTAAAGCGTCTGTTTTCTCTCACCTTTTCGTCCACTTTCTGCACCAAATCTTCATTAACGACCGAAGGACGCCCACTCCGTTCTTCATCATGCACATTTGTGCGGCCATCTTTAAATGCTCTCACCCATTTCCTTACCATTCCATCACTCATAATGTTTTGTCCGTAAACTTCACAGATCTCACGATGAATATCGATCGGTTTTACGCCTTTAGCACTAAGAAATCGTATAACAGCCCGTACTTCACAATCGGCGGGACTCACGATTGTCGGAGGCATCTTAAACACTCAGTAAACAACGTATACAATGAAGAATCAGACTGTAATGGCGTCAGTGCGTAGACATGAGATGTAGGTTACCAGCGCGCATGCGCGGAACGCCGACCGTATCGCTGCGGCGGCGGAATCGCAAAACGGTACTTACTTAAAAAACATGCCTCGTATATATATATATATATATATATATATATATATATATATATATATATATATATATATATATATATATATATATATATATATATATATATATATATATATATATATATATATATATATGTATATATATATATATATATATATATATATATATATATATATATATATATATATATATATATATATATATATATATATATATATATATATATATATATATATATATATATATATATATATATTCAAAATTCGACAAAATTGGTTCACTTCTTTTGAAGTTATGCATGAGAAATCACCGACAGATGAACAAGAGAACTCCGTTTTTTCCCTTCGGGCGACTTCTATAAAATGACATTAACTGGAAGTTAAAGTATGCTTACCTTAAAAGTTGAGGGTTAACGAATGCGATACAAACAGTTATTAATCTAAGTGTTATTCCCATTACAAATGGTGCATAAAAACATTTAAACATGACTGGCAATATTGAAACTATTTTTGGTCCTCCTTGTGATAGGCCTCGTTTTTGTTTTTTAATAAATTCCCTGCAATAAAAGTATTTGTACTCGTTAGGATTCAAACATAGAAAAGTCGTATGGTTTTTTATAGTCTCTATTATTTATTTAATAGAATAAAAATATGTTTTATAACTACTACTTCCTATCCTGTCCTGTAAGGCGCTACTAGTCGGCGACTGACAATGTTTGTACTTTACAAGTGATGCTCTAATTTATTGACAAAAGTTTGATACACGTGTTGACTTGAAAACAGCGTGTATACTGTCTTATTCTTTAAATAACTTGGCCTCTTAATTCAGCCTTCGTACATATTTTCATATTTAAATAAAGTTTACTTAAGTCAATACTCGTATCTATGCTTTAAATTCTAAGATTATTCAAGAAAAAATATGTAGGTTTTTGTTAAAAATGGCCGAACTTACACACATATGGTATACATGCATGTATCAAAATATTGACGTTCTTACCGGCCTATAGTATTTATATAGAAAGGTTAAATTTTTAGTAGCTATAATAACGAATTCTCGACGAATACTTGTACATTGGCAAAACAGTGAGGTCATACTTTTATTCAAGAAAAATGATCACGAAAACCTTGAGCTTATTGTCGCATTTGTCCAAGCTTCTTACTGAAATTGTCAACAACCATCTAACAAATAAGTTCGAACAGGCGGGCTTTCGCAAAGAATTTGGAACAACAGATCATATCCAGACGCTCGGCCTTTTAATAGAAAAAGCGACCGAATATAATATTAAGTTCTACCTATCTTTCATCGATTATAAGAAGGCTTTCGACTCCCTGGAACACTGAGCAATTATGCAGTCCTTAGCTCATGCCAGAATAAACTCAGATATACCGAACTACTAAAATTCATATATGAAAATGCGATTCGCAGATGATGTAGTACTGATTAGCAAAGATCTAGAAGAACTCAAAATCATGATAGAACAACTTAATCAAGCTTCACAGAAAGTTTGACTCAAGACAAACATCAAGAAAACAAAACTTCTAATCGTACAAAACACAAAAATTAAGATCCGCACCAAGAAGATCAAGAGAGTGGAAGAATATATATACTTAGGACATTTTTTTTTTTAAAGATCTAGCACACGTGCTGCAGGGAAGTTCCTAAAGCGCTCCAGGAGCGGCATGTGTGCGGAAAAAGCGATTCACGTTGTTCTTGAATCGCTGTAAATTGTACTCGGTGGGAAACACAGCCCTGGGCAAATTATTCCAAAGGGATGATGTTCTCCATATAAAAGACTGCTTGAAAAGCGTTGTACGCGGAGTAACAAGCTGAACGTCATACGGATGTGAAGCACCAGTGCGACGTGTATTTCTAACATGCACCGCTTGGGGAAGAATTAATCGGGCTACATCCTTAGAACACTTTCCATGAAAATACTTGTAGAACAGACTCAAGTCGCCAACCGTTCTTCGATGTTCCAGCGAATCAAGGCCGCCGGTCAGTTCCGGGTCTCCAATCAGACGAACAGCTCTTCTCTGGACAGAATCCAACAAATGCAGTGTATTTTTGGGAGCGGAGCCCCAAACAGGGGAGTAGTATTCCATAGTTGGTCGAATTTGAGCTTTGTAAAGAATTAGCAGTTGTTGTAGAGTGTAAAGCTGTCTGGTTAGAAATAATATTCCCAACTTTTGAGAAGCTATCTTTGCTATGCCCGCAATATGTTCATGTCAGGACATATTTGCTCCCAAATTAACACCCAACAAATGCTAGGGGAATGGAGTGCCCCGACATAACTATGACGGGTTCAGCAACGTTAACTTTTTTAGACAAACCTGCCGCCTGGGTTTTTGTAGCCTTAAATTCCACTTGGTTACTGTCACCCCAAGATAGAATTTCTTCCAGGTCTTTGTTAAATTGAACGACCACCTGCTGTCTGCGGATATTCGCCTGAGCAGCCGATGTCCGAGCGTTCAAAGTGAATGAAGAGACAAACGTACTGTCATCTGCAAAGCTGTAAATTGGATTCCCGGTCTTCTCTAGCAGATCGTTAATATAAATGAGAAAGAGAGTAGGAGACAGCCTTGGGGCACACCGGCGTTGATAGTGAAGGTGTTAGAAAGAAATCCGTCGACCGGCACTCGTAAAGAACGCTCTTTGAGGAAACATGGGAGCCACAAAAGGAACTTTTCAGACATACCACAAGAGCGTAGCTTAGCCAACACTCCATCGTGCCGAACACGGTCGAATGCCTTGGGTATGTCAAAAGCAACCGCTCGAGATTCTCCAAAGTGTTCAATTGCGTTGTTCCAAACATGTGTTACATAAGTTAGAAGATCTCCTATTGATCTATGTTTACGAAAGCCATATTGGTGATCGCTAATAATATTAAATCGTTCAAGATATTTTAGAAGATGCTGATTGATACCCTTTTCCATGAGTTTCAATATTATTGGAAGCAGCGCGACTGGGCATAAGATTAGATTAGATAACGACAATCAAACAGCAGAAATACCAAGGCGAAATGGTCTTATCTGGACTGCATTTCAAAAACTCGGATTCGTTCTAAAAAACAGACATATCGCCATGACCTTAAAAAGAAAAGTGTATGAGAGCTGCATACTTCCAGTAAGTACGCGAGGGACACCATGAGCCAAAAAATAGTCTTTGTCGACTCCAACGTACTCAACGGGCCATGGAAAGACAGATGTTAGGTATTAGTTTACAAGAATACATTAAAAGCGAAGATATCAGACGAACAACAAGAATTACAGATATCAGTGAAAGAGTGGCAAAATTAAAGTGGCAATGGGCGGGGCAGGTGGCTAGAACGAATGATGGTAGATGGACAACAAAATTACTTAAATGGGAACCTTGGGAGAGCAGACGAAGTGTCGGAAGACCAATGAAAAGATGGACTGATGATATCAGCTTGATCGCAGGCAGTACATGGCTCCATCTTGCACAGGATAAGGACAATTGAAAGAAACTTGAAGAGGACTATCTCCTGCAGTGGAGAAGCAGTGGCTTACGAAGAAGAAGATAATTATGAAATTAACATTCAGATTTGAGGTACATACTAACAACTTTCAAGCACTATATAACATAAAAAAGCTCATCTGACTTTAACCCAATTCCAATTATTTGTACGGTCTGGACCCATTATCTGTTGACCATATTTTTTACGCAATTGTTAAATTAATTTTATTTAGATTAGAACTTATTGATGGGTATTAAGAACTTACCTCTTATTTTTTAACAATCTCCTCTGGAATTCATTTTCAAACTTTGGTACAATATTCTTAGTTTCGTTTTCAAATTCCAGATTCCATATATCCTTACTTTCTAATGGACGTTTAAAACCTTTATATAACATGCTGTCGAAATATGTATACAGTATTCTTCCCAAAAAACTGCAATTGTCTATTGGGCTTTTGTTCTAAAAATAAAGCCATAAAGATGGAACCCACATTATTTTTAATAAATTACCTTATCTTAGAAAAAAAACATATAATTTTTCTATATTTAGATGCTATTGCGTAGTATGACATAGGATGATACAAGAAAGCGCCATTTGAATCAACTTTCTCTTAATGAGACTATATATCTGTAGTTTACTGGAAAAAGATTTTTAACGTAAATTTAATAAAAAAGCTTTAGCAGATCTAAGGTAAATAGCGCTCTTCAAGTAAACTAAAAACGTACCCAAAAGTTCCAAATAGAAAATAGTGCAGGGCAGACAGAAAGTTTAATAGAGGATATCTAGACATTTAAAAGTACAAGGTGAGTCAACGATAGAGTAAAATTCATTATCTCATTTGTTTCGGGAATGACAAAAAAATGTTAAATACAATAATTTTAGGGAATGTTAAGGTGCACAGTTTAAAATTATTTTTGAGTACATCAATAAAGTGTGGCCGATATAACATATATTTTTTTAAAATGGAACATCCTATTTTCTAATTTATTTTTAAATTATGCGTAAAATTTTATAACTTTTTTATTAATACTGTTATATACCTAAACCTAATAGTTTTTCTAATATTTCAATTTTTTTTAAAAAAAAATACTAGTTTTCAGTTTTGTAAAAAATTGCCAGTAGCGCCATTGTTTCTGAAGGTGGAATACTCATAACTGGTACAAACGTTCTATAGAGATGAAAAAAAAGATAATGTAAAAAAAATTGAGTTAGATGCTACAGGGTGTTCAAAATAAATTTATACATTTCGACTATTTTAAATTGAAAAATCTCAATTTTTTTAAATGGCACATCCTGTATATTATTATTTTTTCTGATAGAGTTTACAAAACCCTCCAACTTTTATCAAGTATGTGATATACCTAATTCCAATCATTTTGAATTTTTCAATTTTTATCCTTGTTTTTAATACACTTACGCTATTGTGAAAACATAAACAAATAGTTAATAATAATTTTAATATAGGTTAACTTATCTAATGATTAATTATTATGACGTACTAAAAGTTCAAAAATATGCCCGTCTACTTGAATACACATGTTTAGTCGTTTTACTAAAGTTTCCTTCACTTTCCTTAGCATAAAGGGCGTTATTGTTCTGCACGCATCCCGTATCCTATTTTCCATATCTCCTGGTGTTAGAGGGGAATTTATATAAACACGATCTTCAATGTAGCCCCACAAAAAGAAGTCTAAAGGTGTTAAGTCACATGATCGAGGGGGCCACTGAATGAATCCATCCCTACCGACCCATTTTTGTGGGTAACGATAGTTTTAAAATTCCCAAACTTCCCGGTGATAATCAGCAGGAGCTCCGTCTTGTTGAATCCACATTAGTTCCCTTTCAAAGTTATCAACTTCTTCAAGAAGCTGGGGTAATTCGTTTTGCAAAAAATTTAGATATCTAGGCCCGTTAAGTGATTCGCGGAAAAAATATGGACCAATAATTCCAAAATTTAATATTCCACACCATACATTAAGCGACCATGGTTTTGGTTTTGAACTTCCCAGACCCAAAATGGATGATTAACTCTTGAATAATAATGTATGTTATGGCTGTTAACTGCTCCTTTACTGCGAAAAGTAACTTCATCAGAAAACATTATTTTAGATAAAAAATTTGGATCAGCCTCTATTGCTCCATTCATGGTAGTACAAAAGTTAACTCGTCATTAAAAATCACGGTCCTGAGGTTCTTGGTGTAGTTCCATATGAAAGGGATGATACTTGTATTTTCTCGTGATGCGATTCGCCGTAGATTGAAATGTGTCAGATAAGTCAACTATTTGACGGCTGCTGACCTGGGGATCATCTTCAACATAAAGTAAAATCTCCATTTCTTTTGCCTCATTGGTAGCATTCTGGTTTACTACTTTCCGTTTCGTATACTCAACGCTACCACTACCATCAAACCGTTCCATTAAGCACTAAAAAGATTTTCTAGATGGTATACATCTATTAGGGTACTTCGCTTCGTAAAGCCTTACTGCCAAAAGACAATTTTTTCCCGCCTCGCCCAGTATATAAACTATATCAATTAATTCATTTTTAGGAAAGTCCATAACTATTACCTTTATACGTCATTTACTACAACAAATTAAACTATTTTTACTTGATTAATAAACATGTCAAAATTTGACAATGCCTACGTTTTTGTTTTGTCTTGGCAACTATGATGTTATAGCGTAAGTGTATTAAAAACAAGGGTAGAGATTGAAAAATTCAAAATAAATCGAAAACTATCAGAAATAGGTATATGACATACCTAATAAAAGTTGGAGGGTTTTGTAAAATTTATCAGAAAAAATAATAATATACAGGGTGTGCCATTTAAAAAATTTGAGATTTTTCAATTTAAAATAGTCTAAATGCATAAATTTATTTTGAACACCCTGTAGCATCTAAGTCAAATTTCTTTACATATATATTTTTTATCTCTATAGAATGCTCGTACCAATTATGAGTATTCTACATTCAGAAACAATGGCGCTACTGGCAATTTTTTACAAAACTGAAAGCTAGTATTTAAAAAAAAAAAAATGAAATATTAGAAAAACTACTAGGTTTAGGTATATAACATTATTAATAAAAAAGTTATAAAATTTTACGCAGAATTTAAAAATAAATTAGAAAATAGGATGTTCCATTTAAAAAAACATGTTATATCGGCCTCACTTTTTTGAAGTACCCTGTATACTCAAAAATAATTTTAAACTATGCACCTTAACATTCCCTAAAACTATTGTATTTAACATTTTTTCGTCATTCCAGAAACAAATGAAAAAATGAACTTTACTCTATCGTTGACTCACCCTGTACATAGTTTAAGCGTGATAGATATTATTAGGGGAACTCTGAATAAAAGAACCTAAGAATCTCGTTTGGGAATTTCTGATATTTTAATTCGACAATTGCGAATTTTATAAATATTTATTGATAAGCCATCGTCACACTTAGACTTATAGTTATTCTTTTTTAAAAGGACTTTAATTTAAGTAGTGAGGTTGTGTGGGTTTAAGATCAATTTATTTTATTTTTTAGAAAATTTTCGTGGAAACTACTGTTTCTCCTTTTAGCTTTTCTAACCATTAAAAAAAATAATATTGTCATTATGGTGTGGTATAATTTGAGGAGGCTTATGGCCAAACAAATAGATCATGGAGATTCTTTTTGCTAACCTCATGTCAATCAGATGAAACTTACAGCTTAACACGCACATTATCAGTAAATGGTACTCCCAGATTAGTGTTTTAAATTCTTGTTTTACACTTTCCGCTCACCGAGAGATCCTATGTGGTAGTGCGGTAAAATATGATTTTGTTGGTGACAAACCTCGATCCATCCAACCTGACATCAGACATGCATCCCACTCGAGACCAAGAAACTGCCTTTTCTCTGTTCTAAGTAATTTTCCATCAACCACATGCCGTCAGCACTTTACGTTGGAGTCAGTCCTGAATCTAATTAGGTCTGAAGTTCGACTTCAGAGATGCCTCCCTCTTGATAGTAGAGCAAGAAAAAGATTGTCGTCATAGTGAGTTGTTTCTAGCCCGGGCAATTAATAACATCCCTTTACAGCAGGGGTGCTCAAACTTGAACTGCTGGCGATCTACCTCAATATTGTTAGACTACGATCGATCGACTCTGAGAGGCTGCAAGTAAGTGTGATGCAGGATTGTCGTCTAGGTAGGGTGTATCGTGGCATAGATATTAGTTTTCCGTACAATATGCATTTTTTTAGTCAAGGTAAGTGTAGGTCTGCTCTAAAATGTCAATGAAAAAACTCATAATTATTCAAAATTGCGAGTTTATTGGTTCTTACAAAACAAACGAGTTCTAGTGTCTAAACTTAACTAAAGAGTGACTTTGGATGTTGAAGCGTGGCACTGCATGTCCTCAGCATACTTTTCATAAGATGGTACGTAATTACCGAGTGCTAATCGCAAGCATGATGACATATGTTCGTCAGTTAGTCGATTGCCATATTTTGACTTAATTATCTTCATTTCAGAAAATGCAGACTCGCACAAGTAAGTTGACCCAAACATTGCCGTCAGTTGAAGGGCGATTTGCCTTAGATTCGGATATTTATCTTCAGATATAAAACACCAGAATTTTGTATCAGATGTTGTGGCTTTGAGATGTATATCTGATATAATCTGCACTAACTCATTTTCAACAGAACATGAGTCCATGTTAAACTGACTTGCTATTTCAGTAGCTAATTCCTCAATGTTTTTACACGAAAAAGGATAACTCATAAATGATGCGAAATTTGCCAATTTACTGAAATCATAAAAACGTATTTCGAACTGGCCCAAAATATTTGATAATTCTGCCTCATAAATATCATAATTCAACTGAGGAATCCTTGCTTTCAAAGATGGAAAATTTTTCAGATCCTTTCTTTTCAGTTGATCTATCATTAGTTGCAATTTACTTTTGAATGCGTTTATTGCGATAATCATCTCAATAATAGTTTTTCCTTTACCTTGAAGCTCCAAATTAATGGTGTTTAAATGCATTGTGATGTCTGTCAAAAATGCCAAATCAGTCAGCCATTTTCCGTTTTTCAGCATCTGAGTGTCATCACCTCTTTCGTCCAGAAAAGCTGTTATTTCGGGCAATAATTCTTGAAACCTTTCTAGGAATTTTCCGCGACTCAACCACCTGACGTCCATGTGAAGAACTAAATCAGTGTGTTCAGCTGACTCACTATCTTCCAACTGCAATTTAAAGAGCCGTCGTTGCAAGCTACGTGCACGGATAGAATTCACAATTTTTATTGCATAGCCCATAATCTCTTCCATGTTTAGAAGTTTTGAACACAAAACTTGTTGATGTATAATGCAATGGAAGGAAAAAAATGAAGGGAAATCATCATTAGCTCGACACAATGCCACAAAACCGTTTTCGTTTCCAGTCATTGCTGGTGCTCCATCGGTTGTAATGCACACTAGTTTATATATTGGTAGCTTGTAGTTTGTTACAAAATTGAAGAAAACGTCATATATATCTTCGCCACGGGTCTTTCCTTTCAGAGGAATCATTGTCAAAAACTCTTCCTTAGCCGACATGTCATTGAATACCATTCGAATAAAAATACACAGCTGGGCAGTGTCTGTCATATCGGTGGATTCGTCGAACTGTAAAGAAAAGTATGTACATTCCATGATATCATGTTTTAGTTTATCTGCCATGTCCTGACTCATGACTTCAACACGCCTTGTGACAGTCGCACGAGATAACTGAAGTTCTCTAATAGCAGACATAATCTCTGTTTTATTTTTAAAATCTCCAAATAAAGTCTCACCCGCTTCAATAAATGCTTCCTTCACAACCAATCCATCATCAAATGGTTTCTCGTGTTTCGCCAATATATGAGATATTTTAAATGACGCGATCGTTGCAGCTTTTGATTGTTTGGCTGGTCTTGTGAACATGGTTTGTTCTTTTTTCAAACAAGTTATCAAATCACGTACTTTTCGTTTTCTTAATTCACTCTGTGACGGAAAATCCTTTTCATAGTTTTTATGAACCGTTTTATGATGCCTCTCTAAGTTCCCACGCTTAGGTATTGCAACTGACGCACGGCAAATGAGACAAATGCACTTATCCTTTACCATACAAAAGAAAAATTCTTCCTCCCAATCGTTATTAAAATGATAAGTTTTACTTTTCTTCGCCGCACTCATTTTGGACTATTTATTAATAAACTTTGTATCGACGTATCGCCTTCAAGTTACAACTCAGACTGACTCCTATTCCTGCAGGCGCAACATTTATATCGGCGCGAACGAAGTCTCGAATGTTCCCGTCAAACACGCCGCCCGAAGATTCTAGAAGAATCGGCGGGAATCAAAAACGCGGCTTTTCTTTGACAAATACCGCGCGTTCCCTTGATAAAGCCGCTTTTTGCCGCCAGCAGGGGGTTATTACGATAAAAGAAAGTGATGAGGGGGTTATTCTCTCCTAATTGTGGATCGAATAAATGTAAGTAGTTTATTCATTACATTTTGTTTTAGTTACCTAAAACAAAATCTGTGAATAGTTCTATATAGGAATTTTTTTCTCGAGTTCGACTCAAAAAACACTCGCGATCGACTTGTCGATCGCGATCGACCGTTTGAGCACCCCTGCTTTACAACAATGTCATGCGACAGGGGTGCAAATCCCTGCCGCACTGCGTGGCAGCATGACATGGTATACAGCTTAGCCAAATATACTTAAATTATTAAGTATACTGACCTTTTTGAGATCAAACTCATAACCTCGCGCACGCAAAGTCGAAACTATACCGGGGAGCTAGGACTGAATAACTGTAATAAACTTTATTATTAAATGCCATGTAGTACGTGGAGTAACGGTAAACTAGCAATTTTTTTATCCAGGGCTGTTCATCCTCCATCAGTTTTTAATGACAATTAATTCTGTAAGGTTTCACAAACGTGAATTTGGCATATTATAGAACCATTTTCTTCGAATAATTTAGACATTTCATTAAAAACAGCGTATATAACTGATGATTATTTGTTCCACAAAGCCATATGACTATATCCACTAACTTGCAAACAAGTTGTGATTACCTTATATTACAAGTTTCAGATTTTGCTTTATAACGATGAAGAAGATCAAAACATAAAAGATGTCAGATATTCAAGAATAGACCAAACGAGGACTTCAGCAAAGAGAAATGTTGAAGACGATGCTGAGGTGGTCTTATCTGATTCTTTATTTTCAAATAATTTCGATAATTCTTTTATAATGAAGACTTATTTGAGAGGCTACTTAACATTATAAACCAAAAGCTATAAAAACATTAATATGTTAAAACTTGGTATGAAAGATTAAATCGAATATGTAATAACCAAAAAATAAATAGTAATAGGAAGTATAGAAACATTAAAGATTTCCTATTCTTTCTTCATGTCTTTATTGTGTGTGGCGACGCCTTCGTTCAGTTTAATAAAGGAAATAACCGGCCAAGTGCAAGTCGGACTTGCGCAATTCGTGTTCCGTACGTTGATTGCTTTAAAAATAAAATTTTTTGTTACAATGGTATAAAATGATCAATGACTTCACAAAACACACGCCAAATGAGTTTTCAACAAAGTTTGTTTCCGATATTTGTTGAAAACCGATGACCTTGAAATATTTGTTTTTTTATATACCAGATAAATTATCAAAAGTAATGAACTCGTGATAATTTTCATTCAATCTACACCCTGTAGAGAATATTTCAAAATTTTTTGATCAGCACTTTTCAAAATAAAGGGAGGGGACAGCGATTTTTAATAATTTTTTAAAAATAATCCAAAAAAAAGTGTGTGCAAGTATTGCATTATATATATTTTTGAACTCGTGTTTTAACAAGCTTTCATTTGACATCCCACTCGATGACCTGGTAAAAACATTTTTTTTTACTTCGTTTGAGTCGAAATTTTACTTTCAAAATTACACTGCTCTGATGGGGCCATCAATTTCTATATTAGTGCCAAATTTCAACCCTCTATGTCAAATAGTTTCGTAGTAAATCGGGTGTGGCAGACGGACAGACAGACAGACACCGAAGTGATCTTATAAGTGTTCCGTACGGAACACTAAAAAGAATATATACGCAATTCCAAACATGGACAAAGTTATTCGTCATCAAATGTATGTCGCAGTTATTTAAGGACAGTAGTTAAAGACCGTGATACTTTCAATTTAGCGACACTTTAACTCGCTTGGTATAGAAGATCTAAGTTTGAACGTCCATCTATGCATGAGTAGCATAGGGATGTGGTGCAGTAATAGCCCACTGCCAATTGAAAAAGCTCATGGTTGAAGTGTGTAGAAAAATACAATAGTTCTAATGATTACAGGAACTTATAATCACCGAATCGCAAACTGAATAATTTGTAATAAGGTATATTATAGTTAAACAAGGAGTAACAACGTTCAAATCACTCTCCATTGTACACGGCAGGATGTACAGACGTTTAAATTATCTAATTGTATTTTTTTATGATAAAGTTTTTTTTGCATTGTTAATTATTTTATTGTTAGTGTATCCTAAAACCAAAACATCTTCCCAGAAAATATATTATTATTATTATTTTGATTAAGTGTAAATGTTACGAGTGATGAATTCCCTTTATTCTTTTTTAAAATATTAATTTCGTTATATAATTCATAAAAGTATATTCTAAATTCTTAAAAGCAAATTTAAGCAGAATGAAATTAAAACCAATAATTATAATTTAATAAACATAAGTAAGATTTTTGTTCAAATAATTTTTAGTGAGCGTATAGAATGCTCCTTTCTGTACTCTTGATATCTATCACAAACTGTTTATTTTACTGCACCGAAAAGAGGCACTATTCACAATATATTATACCACTTACGAGGGTTGTATGATAAGTACATAAACTTTCACAGGAATCCTGTAGCTACGTGATTTGGTTTGTGAGTGGCAGCCATTTAAATAGAACAACTTTTGTGATTTTAAAACAATGGAAAAAATTGAATATTGAGCAGTGATAAAAATATTTCTTTCTAAAAAATAAAACGAGTGATGAGATAAACGTGGAACTCAGCGAAGTTTATGGGCACTCTGCCCCTTTGTTATAGACCATAAAATATTGGACAGCTGAATTCAGGAACGTCCAGGTCGTCCAAATAATCGAAACAATCCACGATATAGTGATAAAAATGATTGGAGAGTGAAAGTGCGTGAGATTGCGGAGACCTTGGGCATCTCCACTGAATAGGTGCAGGACATTTTAACAACTCATTTGAATATGAGAAAGCTTTCCGCAAGATGGGTTCCGCGATTGCTCACAATTGACAATAAACAAGCACATGTGTCAACTTCAAAAGAATGCTTGGCGATGTTAAAGCGCATTCAGAATAATTTTTGGCGTCGATTTATAACTATTGACAAAACATGCATACCAGAGATCAAAGAATAGTCCAAACAGTGGGTTTTCCGTAGCGGACAGGCGCCAAAGAAGGCCAAGGCGAGTTTATTAGCCAATAAACTCATGGCCATAGTGTTTTGGGATTCGCGCGGCATAATTTACGTCGATTACCTCGCAAAAGGACAAAACGATTAATGGAGAGTATTATGTCAACTTATTGAATCGTTTCAACCATGTTGTGAAAGAAAAACGTCCACATTCGACCAAGAAAAAAAATCTCTTTCATCAAAACAATGCACGCGTGTACAGTTGTGTCATCGCCATGACAAAATTCCATGAGTTAGGATAGGAATTGCTTCCGCGTCGACCTTATTAGCCAGATTTAGCCCCCAGCGATTATTTCCTATTTCCGAATATGAAAGAAATGGCTCGACGGAAAAAAAAATTGGCTCAAACGATTGCTGAAACAAAGGCCTATTTTGAAGGGTTGGAGAAATCGTATTTTTTTAGATGGAATACAAAAGATAGAAAAAGCTTGGACTAAGTGTATCGAGCTAAAAGGAGACTATTTTGAAAAATAAAAAAAATTTTACACATCACACATAAAAATGTTTTTTTTCTTGTCAAAGCCAGGTACTTACCATACAACACTCGTATGTAATATAAAATAAGTCCTAAATATAGAATTTTGATTTTATTGGATTATTAGTATATTTTTGAATGCACTGTACATATATTTACCTCAACTTTTCCATATGGATATATCCTAGGCATATCATCAGCAAAACAGTTAAGCAAAAACATTGCTAGTACTAGGGGATAGTAAACTATATAGCTGACATAAAAATAATGGTTTTCTATTTCTTCTCTTTGAGCGCTTCTAATCTCGGTACGAAATTGCGGAGCACCACAAACAGCACACAGGAACCAAAAAAGGAACTGGTGACCTGATGCTTGCATTCCATATATTTTGTTATAATATATTAATACTCCTGCGAAACCCTAAAACAATGGCAACTATGAAAATATTTTCACGGATTTAACATTCTCCCTAGTCAACATTCTTGGCCAAGAAATTGTAAAAGTTGTCATTTAATTTACTTTCATATATAAAACGCCGTATTTTATTCTAATTTATTGTTATATTATCAAGAATCTTTATTCTAACTCCTTGTCAAATAAATTCTAGAAGAAGTTGCTTTACCTTTACCCAAAAATTAGAATATTCAAAATGATAGAATAATTGACAGGTTAATAATAGTGCGCCTATTTGGGAATTTGGCAAGAAAAAATGAATATGTGAAATATTTTAATTCAAATAGGAAACTTCCACACAGGTTACATAGCTTATAGGTATTATTTTTCTGGATTTTACCTCTCACCAATCTGAGAATAGAACAACCATGAAGCCGCGCTCCCCCTCCACCTGGGTCTGATAATATAAAACGGGTATGCAAGCAGAATTGAAACAATTCCGTGGTAGATTCCGAAGAAGTCAGTTCTCGCAACATAATTTTTTATAAAAATTTAATTTGTCAAAAAGTAGCTTAAGTGTAGCCAAATTAACAGTAGTACAACCTTGATGCTCCTCACCAATCTGGTTTTTTTATAGCGTTCTTCGCCTTCCAGTTCCCACTTTCCATCCTCTTCGATCTTCCCAATCTGCGGGTCTTAGATTTCTCTCTGCCATTACCTTCTGAACACCTCCAAACCATGTAGCTCTTGGTCTCCCTCTTCTCCTCTTATCGCTTGGTACCCACTTTAGAACCATCTTTGGTATTCAATGTTCTTCCATTCTGTCCACGTATCCGTACCATAAGTTACCGTTGTTGAATTTTCTCAATAATCATGGTTTTTACTTTCATTATATCCCCTATTCCCCTATATATCCATTCTTGCCGATCTTCGCCAGTAATCCATTTCGAGTGCCATTAGTTTTGCCCGGTCTGTGCCAGTCGTTTCGTTAATTGCCAAGTTTCACAACCGTATGACATGATGGTCTTAAATACTGCATTATAAATGAAGTGCTTTCTCTGTAATGTTATGTTCCTCGACCACAGAACAGAGTTTAAGTCTCTTATGACCGCCTTTCCTTTACTTATTCTTCTCTCCACTTTTTCGGTTCTACTTTGACGCTACTATTGAAATTATTAACCAGTAAGGAGTTAAGCTTAAATCCAACGAACTATGATATATAGTATAGGCTAGGAGCAACAAAAAATTTAGAGAAATAAGGGAGTATTCTACCTATTTTTACCTTGTGCGCTCTACCCAGAGTAAAATGTCTTAGGGCTTAATTTACAGAGTTATACTGAGAATATATTATACATCAAATAACTTGTTTAACATAAAATATTTTCTTGAGGTTTTTCATGTGACAATAGCGGGTATATAACAAAGGGGTGGCTTGATATTGCAGATAGATACAGTTTTAGATTGCTATTAGTTTGGCACTGGTGACAATACAATATTTATTACCTAATTAACTGGGATTTTAAAAAATTAAACATAAAATTTACCAACTTGTATTTATTTAAAGATCAAGGTACAATCGAACAAATAAGAAATCAGCATTTGCGTAAAACGCATACTATCAAAAAAATTATCTTATTATTCATTGTTGACTGAGAACTAATCTGTTCGTGTCTTGTCACTCTATCGAGATAGGTAATAAGTATTACAATGAAGTGATACAAGTTCTAATTATTATTGTTTTAATTTTTGTTGGCATAAGGATACTTCCAATTTAAAAATTAAACTTAATTAAATATTTACAATATTTCAGAGAAATATGTTTACCAAAACATCATAAAAGTTATTTTTTAAATATTGTTAACCAAGAACTATTTTGACAGGATATCCTCAAAATATTACACCAAGATTCCTAGACTTCAGGAACCCTACAAAAAGGCGTATTACTCGCTGCACACGGAACAACCACTTGAACACTCACCCCCAGCTCATTAACCTCTTGTATGTTTGACTAGACATAATAATGCTTAATTGTTCATGCTTAATTTGTTCATTGCCCCAGCGAAAAACCAGTAAAGAATCACATAATGATATCGGAAATGTAGAAAAATATCTGCCCCACTTCTTTCATCATTTTTTTAAAGCAATATCACTCAAAAACCATTGATTGCGTTCCTACTTTAAGTAATATATGGATGCCACATTTAAAATCGATACCTTGTGTTGTTTCAGAGTTATCATGACAGAGAGACCGACTGGCAGATAAACCGACCAACGAAACTACATTTTTTGGTTATCTAGAGATCCCGAAATGTGAAGAAATGCAAAAATCTCAGAGGGCCATTTTTTCACCAATACAATGCTTCCATTTAGCAAGGGATATACCAGGTGTACAAGTATGAAATGCGGATTTCAGACAACAGATGGTGCACCAATGCAGTTTGTGCTATAAAGATTTGACACTGCGCCATTTTGTTGTGTCATCAACAAGTGTCAGACGCACATGAGTGATAAATTGGAAAAGTGTGTACATAGTGTTGTGTTGTTGTGTTCAATATGTCGAAATTTATACCGAACAATGAGCATTCGCGGACAGCACTACTTTTTTGTTTTCATTTGAAGAAAACTGCTTTTGAATCATACCGACTACTTCGAGAGGCTTATGGTGAACATGCTCTATCGCAAGATACGTGTGAACGATGGTTTCGGCGTTTCAAAAGTGGTGACTTCGACGTTGCAGACAAGGAACGTGGAAAACCGCCAAAAAAATACGAAGATGTGGAATTGCAAGCATTGTTGGACGAAGATGATTCACAAACACAAAAACAACTCGCCGAGCGATTGCTGTTTCTAATCGGCTACAAGAGATGGGAAAGATTCAAAAGACCGGTAGATGGGTATCACATGAGTTGAACGACAGGCAAATGGAAAAGCGCAAAAACACGTGTGACATTTTGCTCGCTCGGTACAAAAGGAAGTCGTTTTTGCATCGTATAGTTACAGGGGATTTATTTTGAGAATCCCAAGCGCATAAAATCATGGGTAGACCCAGGCGCACCATCCACATCGACCGCAAGACCGAATCACTTTGGCAGAAAGACGATGCTCTGTGTTTGGTGGAACCAGAGGGGCGTGGTCTATTATGAGCTGTTAAAACCTGGGGAAACAGTTAATACTAAACGTTACAAACAACAATTGACCGATTTGAACCGTTCGCTGCTTGAAAAAAGGCCAGAATACCGAAAGAGGTAACACAAAGCCATTTTTCTTCATGACAATGCTCCATCACGTACGGCAAAACCAGTTCGCGACACGCTGGAAGCACTCAGCTGGGAAGTTCTACCCTATGCGGCTTACTCACCAAACTTGGCTCCTTCCGATTACCACTTGTTTGCATCGATGGGTCACGCATTTGCTGAGCAGCGCTTTGGTTCGTACGAAGATGTGAAAAAATGGCTCGATGAATGGTTCGCAGCAAAAGGGAAAGATTTTTACTGGCGTGGTATTCACAAATTGCCCGAAAGATGGGAAAAATGTATAACAAGCGATGGAGCTTGTTATACATATACATACAGATTGAATAAAGCACTTTTTATCATTCTTCCGAATTTAACATGTTTTTTTAGAAAAAAAATCAGCATTTCATACTTGTACACCTGGTATTTACCTTTAGTAAAGGAATTAAAAAATGGGCTTTAACAATTAAGTTTCAGCATAAATTTGTAAGTTTTCCGTAATATAATAAATTTTTTACTTCACATACTGCGGACATACATCCTTATGTTATGACTTTAAGTATTTACTGTAAGAAATATAGTTTTATCCTTTTGTTACACCACACTGACGATAATATATTACGATAATATGTAATTGTCTAGAATTTTGTTTTTAATTAAAATATGCTAATTACCAGATGACACACAACTCTCTAGAATTGTACAAGGAAGAGAAAAGAATTTAATATAGCCTAAAAAATGCGTAATTATATGAAAACGGTCAAATACTATTTTTATTAGAATACCAAAAGCAATTTAAAGAATTAATTCTAATGTAAATTAAAATGGATTATGAAACATGCCGTCATACATACTTAGCAAATATAAATATGAAACTGAACATGTAGAGACATGTTCTAAACGCATGCGCTCCAAAACGATAATTTGTTCTTTTCCTTTATAATTAATCTTTTATGAGCCACTTAATTATTATTTTAAAACAATTAAAATAACAGAACTATTTAATCACGTATACACGTACTGAATTTTTTAGACGTGATATAAAATTCAATATCATGTACTTATTATTACACTGAGTAAAATTTAATTGCTTCGATCCAATTACCATAATTAACTAAATTCAAATTTACTTTAAATTACAAGAAACTAAAAACGTAGGTCTTGGATTATATGGAAAATATTTTGACTTTTTTTTATCGTTCACCTCCCCGCCTGAGTAGGGATTTTACCCTTTTTTATATCCTAAGAATATCGGCGAGGATGTCGTAATACCTGTCAACGTTGTCCAAGTGCCGAAACATACATTTCTGTATTTCACAGCACCTGTTTTTTTCTAGAAAACGGGTAGTGCTGTCTCGAACCTTATTGCATTTCTGCGAACAACTATTACCTATGTACGTGGCCAGGCCAAATATACTTAAATAATTTAATGAATAAGTATACCGACCTGTGAGATTGAACCCTCGACCTTCTGCACCGTAGGCAAAGTACTACACCACGGAGCCTTGGGCCGCCACTCCCTTGGTTCAGGCAGTAAAACAATGTGATTTACTAGAGTAGTTCTAGTTTAGTCGTAGATCAGTAGAAATAAATTTAAGGAAAGTTACTTACAAAAGTGAGTATTTTCACTAAAGGCATGTAGATGTCGACTTTGTGTACCATTATATCGTTGTTGAGGTTTGACATAAAGTCGGAAACACACAGTACAATTATAGCTGCTGTTATAAATAATTTGGAAATATTTTTCCAACTCCATGGGACATCCCGATTTGGACTTTTTCTAAAGTAGTATACTTCTAATGGTGAAAAACACCACAATAAAATTACTGGAAGTATCACTAAAGCAGTTTTCTCGAAACATTTTGTAAAATCTGGGTCGTCAGTGTTCCATGTTAAAGTTGTATTCTGAAACAAAGTGGTAAAATATAAAGCAATATATAAAAATATACCAGAATCACTTTTTTGATGTTTGTTTAAAGTCTACCTACTGTAAAATTCATGATTGCGTAATTATTGTTCTTACGATGAAATTTTTTTGCGACCACATTATGCAAAGTGATGAAATGACGTAAGATCTTTTAAATACAATAATAACAAAATTAGCTTCATTCACTATTAAAGTTAAAATAAACTTATTATTAAGGATTATTAAAAAAATGCGACTGAAGTAATGTTTGACCATAATTTAGTATAGAAAGGTAGAAAATATAAAAAAGTTAGGTTCATCTGCAAATAAAAATAAGTTTAAATAGCTGAAATTTTTTTTCTTTAAATTTTTTCCAGAGGTAATTTTTTTAAGTTATTGAAAGAACATCCCAGGACAAACTTCAATGAAAAACACGCATATTGATTAAAATTAATGCAAGTATTGCATTAAAATTTTAGCAAGTAGTATGACTTTACTATACTTACTTGTAACGGCTATTACTAAGTATCTTGTGTGTGCCGATACTTGTTGGAAATTCATAATAAAATTATATAAAAACAACACTATGTTTTAATTTCCAATATATTTAAAGTCACTTGACAATTGTTTCACCATACAATGGCTTCTTCAGAAGTAAAAATGTTTACTAAACAATTGTCAAGTTACTTTAAATATATTGGAAATTAAAACATAGTGTTGTTTTTATATAATTTTATTACTAAGTACTCTATCAATTACATAAAAGGACAAAATCGCTGAACTACCATTTAGGAATATTATTGATTTAAAAAATAACTATTTCATTAAAATATGTGTAGGTACACGTGATACCTAAATTTTACCTTTGTTTACTGTTTTAGCTATTTAAAATGCAACTGATTACAATAATCCTATGACGAGTAATTATTTTTGTAAAATACTTTAATTTAAAATTACAATAAAAAAATATTAGATTTTACTTAACAAAAAAAATACCAATATTTACAAAACACTTACCCAAAATGGTGATCCGCAAAATTTATCTAGTGCTTCATATTTCTGTTCCATTTTCCCTGTTTAAATATTACGCTTCAAATCTGTAATAAAAAAACATATTTATATACATTATATTAATAGCTACAAGTGGCAAACAAAACTCCCACTAAAATTAAGAGCATTAACAGCTGTGCAAAATTAGTGCAATTTAAACAATTTCGTTACTACAGTATGAATAGTATACACTATACAGGATGTTTTCCGATTTGAGATTTTTCTTTTAACAGGATGTGGTACTAAATTAATCAGTTCACTCCATATAGTCCATGTAGAAATTTTTAACGTCTACCCTAAAATTGTCCAGCATTTGCAAGTAACGCCAATGACTGTTGTATTAAGGGGTTACATACACTTGGAAGCTGCAAAAAGTATGTATATTTAAAAAAAAAATTAAAGGTTATTAACTAAATAATACAAAAGAATGGCGTTTATTTATTTTTATATAACTTAATAAGAAAAAAAATTTCTTTAAATATTTTTTAAATGTTAGCATTATTTTTTATCGGGTTAAATGGACCTCTGATGAAAATTATGGCACCTCCTTGTCTGCAGGATAACTTCACAAAAAATAATCCAATATGAAGAAATAAAAATTTGTCTTGTAAAACAATGTAATAGCTAAAAATTGTCGAAGGGTTCTTTTTTAAAAATAAAAAATTTACGGTGTTTCAAACTTTAGTATGCAATTTTCGACCAAAAAATTTATGTTATGTATAAAAAAATTATCTATTAGAGAAGTTAAAAGAACCTCTCGCCATTTTGTAGAAAAAATAATTATTAAAATTTAACAAAAAAAGTTTAAAAATATTTAAAATTGACTGAGTAATATTGCAGGCAGTATCTGAAGACAGGATGCGGTCCTAATCCGAAACCAGGTCACATTTAATGCTATAACTTTGTAATAGAATGGAATTTTCTCAAGAATTTTTGTTTGAATAATTCTTAGAAGTATAGAGAATTAAAATTTTTGAAAATTCGAGGTGTATGTAACCCCTTAAGAGAAAATTATAAATAAAACTTGAAAGAAGCACTATCCTAACAGTACCGAGAATTTGTCAGGGTAAATGATCCATTGAAGTAATAATATATAAAAATTTTTTACAGGCCCGAGATTGAAAATCTATAGTTTCAAGAAGACATATGTTCTTTGTCATGTACCATTTTTATAACACATATTTATTTATTTCCAGAGTTTTTAGCAATATCATTGAGATGAAAGGTGTGGCGATCCATTATTTTTTTAAATCCAATCTTAATAGAATTATTTTCTAACTTCGAAAAAAAATCAAAAGCAGTATTCTACTTGTTTTTGATTAGAGAGAAAAACTATAATATTGAATTCAACCATTTTTAAGTTCATATATGAACAATATATGATATTGCTCGATACATGGGGTTCCAATATTTTGAAGTTAATGTCGAACCATAAAGTATCATTTCCTTTTTGAAAATGTCCCGCAGAAATGTTTAGGTTATTTTTTAGTATGAGAAACTGAAAGTTTATATATTTTGCAACTTTTATTTGCAAGGGATGTACGGGTTAATAAAGGCCACAAATTTTTTAAATATTTAAAAGCTAAATTTAAACATTAGAGAAATTTTACAACGCTTATTTTCGTAGGCCACGCTTTATCTTTATTTGAAGCATGCGCCCACCGTTTGGAGCTTGCGCAATAGTAAAGGGGAGAAATTAAATATAAGGACTCAGCTATTATCGTTATTTGCAGCAGATGCCCACGATTTGGCGCTTGAGCAGTATTGAAACAAAATAAGAGAAACCTCTATTAAGGATAACGATTTCCCTTATTTAGGAACTTACAAGAGATGTTATTTGAAGTTCGTTATTCTTATTGCTATTATGATAGGGCCTGTTTTTTTTTTTTCTACTTAGTTATACAAACCACTAAATGCAGTAAAATTGAAATGATAACCTTTTATTGCAAATAACACTGACAACAGTTAATTAGTGTTCAGATTATGTTGGGATTTTGCAATCTTTGTCACAATGACATTAAAGTGTGAGTAGTGCTAATTTCAAATGCAATTTTATCTATCGCACATTCGTATTACCTTGGAAATATTAAAGGAAGTGATAGAAACCTGCTAGATACAGCTTTAATTTAGAAACCTATGTTGACTCATCTAATACTAATAACCGGTATGCTAAACCATGAAATGAATGGAAAAAAACTTATAGAAGATGAATACTAGCCTAACCTTACAATTCCTTAGCATTAATACTGCGCATGTTTAAGATAACGATAAGGACAAAGGTATGTGAAAAATGAGCGTTGCAAAATCTCTCTATTAATAAACAAACAAAATGTAATTTCCAAGTAAATTAGTAATGCGTGAGTTACTATCAATAAAATAAATTAGAAGACATGTTTATAACAAGAAGGTCATAAAAATACCTAAATAAATAAATATTTTTTTAATTTTTACAGAAAACCTAAATGAAAACTGATTCAGTTAACAATACCACAATAATAGAAATATGTACAAAAGGTACCCAGATATATTATTTTACTACGCTATTTAAAATAGCCTGTATAGTATTAATGATGGTTCTATCAATACAATAAAGTCTCAGTGTAATATTTTGATATGATATTATTACATTATTTAATATGAAGTGGGTACATGGCCACTGAAAAATCAAATAACATAGAAAAATAGCATTGTTTTAATTACAATTTAATAGATATATAATTATCTTTTTAGCACAGATAAATAATATACCAATTTAAATGAATAGTTACTAAATATCATTCAAAGATAAATACTTACAATAAAAACAAATATTCTAGGAATAGTCATTTGAACAATAATAATGTATTCTTTGTTAAAACTGCATGTTACTTGAATTAATTTTAATAAAATCATATCTGGTATTACAAAATGTTAAGTTACGGATGATATTTTTTTCACCGTTACCTGGACACACTGAAACCGCATTTACATAGATAAATTACATTATGTTATGTGTATATTCCAAAAATATTTATTTATTCATCCATCCGGTGTTACTGCTTATAGAAAGGGAACTACGTACTAAGTTAATAATAACCTGGTTATTTTATGGCTATATCATTAATAGATTTGTAAAATTGAAGAAACAAAGAATGAATTTTATAAATGTTTTGCATAATGAGCTGCAAAAAAAAAAAAGGTTCTTAAAAAAGTCGTATTCAGCCATAAATAATTGTTTCTGGAGGTCCAAGAAACGATTTAAATCAACTCCAATGAGTGTCAGTTTAAAAAAAAATTCTCTGTTTTTTGACCAACAATTTACGGAAATGCTCATTCATATATATATATATATATATATATATATATATATATATATATATATATATATATATATATATATATATACGAATGACGAAGTACACACACCGAATAAAAATACATTGGCCCATTTGAACTTGGTACTAGGAATGAGAGAGGCAAGAGGCTAACTACTTAAAAAAAGAACAACTCTACGCACTGAACACCTTTTTTAAAAAAAGACCGAACAAAAGTGGACCTGGATAAGCCCAGATGGTAAAATTAAGAATGAGATAGATTGCGTGCTAACATACCACAGGCACATAATCCAAGATGTCGATGTCCTTAGTTCCTTCGCAACTGTCAGTGATCACAGACTAGTATAAATGCAAAACTAGGAGGAGCCAGGAGATTTTGTAACAAACAAAAACCATTAACTGTGAGCTCACTGAAGGAACACAAAGAAAACTATAAGAGACAACTAACACAACAGTTAATAAGGGATCATCACAGCTTCATGAGAATATAGATGAAATGAATGGAAGACTAACAGAACTGGTAAAAGAAACGGCAGCCAACTACATGGCATTAAAGGAACAAAGAAAGGATAAATTGACAGAAAAAACCAAACAACTACTGGAGAATCAGAGAGAACTAATAAGGTCGAATAAAAGGAATACGGTGGAATATGCTAAAATTAACAGAAATCCAAGAAGAATGGCAAACTAGAGAATTAGAGAATACCAGGAGAAATGGATAGAAGAATTGATACAACAGAATAGGGGTTTAACATATTCAGGAAGGAAAACTCACACAGAAGGGAGATTAACAAACTGATAGACAAAAATTGAAACCCTATAGAAGAATGACCAGAAATACTTAAAGTAACAGAAACATTCTATGCAGATCTATACGGGTCAAAAGCCGATGAGGAAACTCTGAGAAGATCAAGAGAGGACAACCGAAAGATACTTAATATTGGTTCCGAACATCTACCAGACATCGAAGTTGAAGAAATTGAAAAAGCCATTAACCAAATTAAAAATGGAAAAGCAGCAAGAGAAGACGGAAATGCTAAAAGAGGGAGGACCACCATTAATCAAAGAGCTTAAAAAACTCTTCAATAAATGTCTAATCGAAGGAGTGATACCAAAAAATTGGGAAACTGTCCTAGTTATATTGATATACAAGAAAGGAGATCCTAGCAATTTGGAGAACTATAGTTTGAAAATTACCAACCCAAAGAACAAGCGGGCTTCTGAAAAAGATTTAGCACAATCGAACATCTACACACGGTTAGACAATTTATAGAAAGGGTAACTGAATACAATATCACAGCCTGGGTGGCACTCGTCGACTTCCGAAAGGCCTTTTACGCAGTAGAATACTGGGCAATTGAGAAAGCGATGAAAAACGCAAGAGTCGATCAAAAGTATATTAACATACTGACAAAAATCAATGAACAATCAAAAATGAATGTGAGATTACACGAGGATACCAAGGAAGTCAAAATAAACAGAGGTGTTAGACAGGGTGACATCATATCACCCAAAATATTCACCCTGGTACTAGAAGATACCTTCAAGAGCCTTCACTGGGAAAACAGGGGACTTATCATATCCGGAGAGAGACTAAACAACTTAAGATTTGCTGATGACATCGCACTTTTTACCGAAAATGAAATAGAATTGAAATAAATGCTCCAAGAATTACAAACGGAAACAAAAAATGTCGGTTTAGAGATGAACATCACAAAACCCAAATTCATGACTAACGAACAAACAACCATTATTGACGTAATATCCATACATGGAAAGTGTGCATTCATATGTATATTTGGGACAGGAAGTTACACTTGGAAAATTGAATCAAGAACTGGAAGTCAGTCGGTGGGATGGGCCGATTACGGTAAAATGAAGCATTTCATTCCAAACTGCCTTTAAAACCTAAAAGTAAAGAACATAACTAATGCATTCTACCAGTAACAACATATGGTAGCGAAACTTAAGTTTTGACACGGAAAATTATTAGAAAATTGCAAGTTCATCAGAGAGCAATTGAAAGGAAAATCCAAACGATTGGATTAGGAAAAAAACAGGGGTCCACGACATAACTGAGAGGATATCTTCCCGCAAATGGAACTGGGCTGGCCATGTAGCCAGAAATATTGATAACTGGAGCGGAAAAACGACCAGATGGAGACCATGGGGGGAAAAGAAGTACTGGCAAACCCCAACAACGTGAGTATGACAATATTAAAAGATCAGCGGGGCTCAATTGGTAACAAATTGCTCAAAACATGTACATGTGGAAGCACATGAGAGAGGCCTATATCCAAAGGATAGAGAATGACTAAAAAAGAGAGAGAGAAAGAGAGATATGAGTCAAGTAAAATTTTGGAGGGGGTCTGCCAAAGTTGCTTTACTCTATGTGTAAGATTTCGTTTCATACGAAAGTCTTTGCATTTTTGCATATTAAAAATTCAAATTACATAGTTACTAAAGGCATGCCTCCAGAATAAAAAATACAATTTATTTTTTATTATGCACCATTTCAGCATAAATCTCGGATAGCACAAAGATTTAAGACAATCTCATAATGACGTAGTAAATAGGTTACTTTCAACTATTAAAACTGTCGTTGAACGATTAAAGAAAAAAAGAGATAAATGGCTTGATGACTTAGGATATATTAAACTTGATGGAAGAACACTGACTTGCTAAAAACCAACAAGATGAAGATAATGAGCCTAGTCCCCTATCAAAAGAATAATAAACAAATTTAAAGAATGCACTAAAATATAGAAAACTGCTAGTATGTCAAAATATAAAAGAGCTATACTGGCAACAGTCAGCAGAAGTCAGCATCATCTACTTTCAGAAAATTTATCAGTTAGTCTTTTAGAATGAAAAATTAATAAAGTCCATAGTACACCAATAAATAATATTTATTAAGCTGACCATAACAAAATCTTAGCTAACAACTTCTAAATAAGCTTAATGTAGTTGGCGATAGGGACTTTGAACTAAAATTGTCAAAACGATATTAATTAGTAGACAATGCGCCTTTCTAGACCAAGAGAAAAATTACCGAAAGTCACAAAATTTAAATAGCTGGGGTCTTCTTTCAACAAACGCTACAAAGTGAAGGGAAGATGCAGAAACTTGAACTTAAGAATCTCCTCATTGGTAGATATCTACCACTGGACATCCAATTACAAGTACCTGAATATTAATAATATAAGAAACTATAACGCTAAACCAAATCGACCCTTGAACTGTAGACCCTTCATAAACGACTACGTATCTTCTGGTCAGCTCACGTGTCAAATAATGTCCTTTTACGTGTGGAAAGAGAAGTTATAAATACTGCAAGACAATGGAAAAGAATCATACTTGGACGTACTCATCGATACTCCATACCGAAATTACAACCCAAGGGAAGATCAAAAGGCGACACGAGCCAGCTCTAAAACAACATTCATGGTTCCGCAACATAAAAACCTGGTACGATATGCTAGACGATTTGACCATATTTAGACAGCTTGAGGAGGGTACCGTAGCTATATTGTGATTAATGATGCTGGGTGCATATCTATCAAAAATGCTGGTTTAATAGACTCTTGTTGAGAAACGAGATAGAAAGTTTTTCAACAAGAGATTAAATAATATACAATTTTTTAAAATATTTCATTATTTTAATTATGTTCACTAATCAAAATGCTTTTGTAGCTTGCTAAGAATTATTGTTGAAAATTGTTGATTTTTTTTAAATTATATTGCTACTTTTGAGAATGGCACCAAATTATGTGGCAAAACGTTGAGATCTTATAATTCTCTAATTGAATTTTAAAAAAATATTATTATTATTGTAGGAAATACCCAAAAAACTTTTAAAAACATACAAATTTATTAATAATTTTATACGTATAGAAGGTGAATTACCTAAATCTAGTGTTTGTTGCAGACCTCAATGAAACCATTTATTTGCCTACACTGGTTAAATACTAATTTTAAACCACTTGTATTAGCAATGGTTCTGCAAATACTAAAGAAAATTTCAGTTGAGAATACATATTTGTATTATTTAATTGTTTTAATATATTGGAGTGGGTACTTAGCTACTGAAACAAGATAAGAGAATATAGGTATTCTTTTAATTGTGATTTAATAAGAATGTAATTATTTATTTAAATGTAGATAAATAATTATAATATGTTGATTTTAGTATTTGGTAACTATTGTCCAAAGATATTTTGCCATTAGAAATTATCATACTTAAGTATGCACGTAGCAAAAATCCAAGGCCATTTAGGGAATATGTTAAAATTAATTAGCTATGCTGTATGTTTTGTATGTGCCCGCGGTACATATATATATATATATATATATATATATATATATATATATATATATATATATATATATATATATATATATATATATATATATATATATATATATATATATATATATATATATATATATATACATATATATATATATATATATATATATATATATATATATATATATATATATATATATATATATATATATATACTAGCCGGGCCCGCGGCTCCGCTCGCGTGGACTTGGTTCACTACTATCGTCACTGCTTATTCCTTATGTTACCTAACGTAATAAAATATCTCCCATTATTTCCCCTTATCTCCCAATATTTCTCCTTATTTCCCATTATCTCTACATAATTTCCATTATCTAGGCTTATCTCTGCTCATCTCCCATTATTTCTCCTTATCTCCCATTATTTCTAGTTATCTCCCATTATCTCACCTTATTTCCCATTATCTAGGCTTATCTCGACTTATCTCGCAATATTTTTCCTTATCTCCCATTATTTCTCCTTATCTCCCATTATCTCACCATAACTTCCAACATCTAGACTTATCTCTGCTTATCTCCCATTATTTCTCCTTATCTCCCGTTATACTTATTTCCCATTATCTCACCTTATCTCCCATTATCTAGGCTTATATCGAATTATATAGATCATATGTATAAATTTATAAAAACACGTAAATAGGATAAGTGGTTCTCGAGTGATAAGCGCACTAACGGACAGACAGACAGACAGAGAGACGTTAGATTTTATATATATATATATATATATATATATATATATATATATATATATATATATATATATATATATTATATTCTTTGCCACATGATATTGTTCCATATTTAATGCTTTAGACGGTTATTATTGCAAGAGAACGCGCTAACGGCAAACTTCTCTCCGACTTGATTCACCATTATCGTCACTGCTTATCCCTTATGACACCTAACGTAATAAAATATATCCTATATCCTGGCCAGAGAACATACGTATGTTTAAAAAAAAAACACGTAAATCGGATAAGTGGTTCTCCAGTGATAAGCGCACTAACCGACAGACAGACAGACAGAGAGAAGTTGCATTTTATATATATTATAGATATTCTTTGCTCCATGATAGTGTTCCATATTTAATGGTTTAGCATGTTTTAAAAAAAAAGTACGAAAATCGGATAAGTAGTTCTCCAGTGATAAGCGCACTAACGGATAGACAGACAGACAGACATACAGAGATACGTTGTATTTTATATATATTACAGATATAATAAAATATATATCTATAACCTGGTCAGACAACATATGTATGAATTGAAAAAATCACGTAAATCGGATAAGTGGTTCTCGAGGGATAAGCGCACTAACGGACAGACAGACAGACAGAGAGATGTTGCATTTTATATATATTATAGATATAGATTATTATTATTATTCTTATATAACCTGGCCAAAGAATATATGTATGAATTTAAAAAAAGACAGGTAAATCGGATAAATGGTTCTCGCGTGATAAACGGACTAATGGACAGACAGACAGACAGAGAGACATTGCATTTTATATATATTATAGATTATAGATTATAGATATTCTCTGCTACATAATATTATTCCATATTTAATGGTTTAGGCTGTGTATTGCAATGGAACGCGCTAGCGGCAAACTTCGTAATAAAATATAGCCTATAACCTGGCCAGAGAACATATGTATGTTTTAAAAAAAAAGTACGTAAATCGGATAAGTGGTTCTCCAGTGATAAGCGCACTAACGGACAGACAGAGAGACGTTGCATTTTATATATATTAGATATAGATATAGATATATATATATATATATATATATATATATATATATATATAATTGTAAACATCACAAAAATATCCTGGAGCATCCGCTGCGACAATATTCGAGAATGACGAAAAAATGTTAAATACAATAGTTTTAGAGAATGTTAAGGTGCACAGTTTATAATTATTTTTGAGTATACAGGGTACTTCAAAAAAGTGTGGCCGATATAACACATGTTTTTTTTTAAATGGAACATCCTCTTTTCTAAGTTATTTTTAAATTTTAAAATTTTGTAACTTTTTTGTTAATAGTGTTATATACCTAAACCTAGCAGTTTTTCTAATATTTCAATTTTTTTTAAAAAATACTAGTTTTCAAAAACGTAATTTGTAAAAAATTGCCAGTAGCGCCATTGTTTCTGAAGGTGGAATACTCATAATTGGTACGAGCATCCTATAGAGATGAAAAAAAGATATATGCAAAGAAATTTGAGTTAGATGCTACAGGATGTTCAAAATAAATTTATACATTTCGACTATTTTAAATTGAAAAATCTCAAATTTTTTAAATGGACCCTCCAACTTTTATTAAATAAGTCATACACCTATTTCTAATAGTTTTCGATTTATTTTAAATTTTTACCCTTGTTTTTAATACACTTACGCTATTGTGAAAACAAAAACAAATAGTTAATAAATAATTTTAATATAGTTTAACTTATTTAATGATTAATTATTATGACGTAATAATTGTTAAATATTTTTTTGTTGTTTTACTATATTTTCCTTCACTTTCCTCAGCAGAAAGGGCGTTATTGTCCTGCGCGCATCCCGTATCCTATTTTCCATATCTACTGGTATTGTAGGGGGATTCACATGAACACGATCTTTAATGTAGCCCCACAAAAAGAAGTCTAAAGGTGTTAAGTCACATGATCGAGGGGGCCACTGAATGAATCCATCCCTACCGATCCATTTTTGTGGGTAACGATCGTTTAAAAATTCCCGAACTTCCCGGCGTTAATGAACAGAAGCTCCATCTTGTTGAATCCACATTTGTTCCCTTTCAAAGTTATCAACTTTTTCAAGAGGCTGGGGTAATTCGTTTTACAAGAAATTTAGATATCTAGACCCGTTAAGCGGTTCGCAAAAAAAATATGGACCAATAATTCGAAAATTTAATATTCCTCACCATACATTAAGCAACCAATGGTTTTGGTTTTTAACTTCCCGGACCCAAAATGGATTAACTGTTGAATAATAATGCATGTTATGGCTGTTAACTGCTCCATTACTGCGAAAAGTAGCGTCATCAGAAAACCTTATTTTGGATAAAAAATTTGGATCGGCCTCTACTGCTCCATTCATGGTGGTACAAAAGTTTACTCGTCGCTCAAAGTCACGGTCTTGAAGTTCTTGGTGTAGTTCCATATGAAAGGGATGATACTTGTATTTTCTCGTGGTTCGATTAGCTCTAGATTGGGATGTGTCAGATAAGTCAGCTAGTTGACGGCTGCTGACCTGGGGATTATCTTCAACATGAAGTAGAATCTCCATTTCTTTTCCTCATTAGTAGCATTCTGGTTTACTACTTTCCGTTTCGTATACCCAACGCTACCACTATCACGAAACCGTTCCATTAAGCACTGTTTCTAGATGATATACGTCTATTAGGGTACTTCGCTCCGTAAAGCCTTACTGCCAAAAGACAATTTTTTACAAAACTGAAAACTAGTATTTTTTTTTAAAAAATTTAATTATTAAAAAAACTACTAGGTTTAGGTATATAACATTATAAGTTGTAAAGTATAAGTTTTAAAATTTTACGCAGAATTTAAAAATAAATTAGAAAATAGGATGTTCCATTTAAAAAAACATTATGCCGGCCACACTTTTTTGAAGTACCCTGTATACTCAAAAATAATTTTAACCTGTGCACCTTAACATTCCCTAAAACTATTGTATTTAACATTTTTTCGTCATTCCTGAAACAAATAAGATAATAAACTTTACTCTATCGTTGACTCACCCTGTACATACCTCGAAATTATTATATTTATATATATATATATATATATATATATATATATATATATATATATATATATATATATATATATATATATATATATATATATATATATATATATATATATATATATATATATATACCTGGTGCTTGGTACTCCATCGGAGGATGACGCACTGCAGCCATATATGCCAACAGAGTGATTAGCAGACTGCCAACACTTCACCGCAGATAGCGCGATTTTTCGGGGGTTCTCTTATTCGTCATTCTGCAGCGAGTCAGCCTCTGATAGAGTACCAAGCACGAGGTATGCGTTATATCTTATCATTATTGGCCGTCAATACTGCTTATTCAAATCAACATAATTAAAAATCCTACTATTACTCAGTTTTTGTAAATACGTACCATTGGAAACTCATATTCTAATTCACGAACTAAATCATATAAATGAATTCTACTTACGACTACACCTTTAATAACATATTTTTGAACCTCGATTTGAATTTATAATTAACTTATAATCAATCGGGAACTACCAATAAAATAGTAGAAACATTCCTAAAATATCATGGTGCTTTGAATAAGAAAATAATAGCTGAAAATAGTCCCCAAACTCAAATGCCCTACGTAACATCTCCACTCATAAAGTAGTAAATAAGACTGATTTTCTGGTTTGAACCATAACCATTTCGAACAACCCGTTCGATATTAAACTTTATATTATGTAAAATTGCAATTTTTCTATAAATTTTTTAACAGTACCTATATTGTTATAAAGAAATCTTTTTACATATAAGAATTTAGCACCATATAATAAAACATTTATAGCCAGATTTCTTTATAAGGTTAGACCCCGTCTAACTGCTATAGAATCTAAAACGTCTAGTTATTAAATTGATTTTTGTTTTGGAGAATATTGTATTACAAACATTTTTTAACTAAATTTGAAATAAAATTGAGAGTTATAACCTCAGCATAAGTGTTGGTTTAATGATAAATAAAACGAGATTGATGCTTTTGTCGATTTAAAGCTCTATTTGCGAAATTAGACCAGTTTTACAGTTTGGCCTTTCTAGTGAATCAGACGGCTACCTTCTTAGTGATAAATTTTTTGAATGTTTCTATAAATTTCTATGAGCCCCTAAATTAAAGAATTTTACTATTCCAGTTTCACTCCAAACACGCAAAAATTGACTTTTATAACATGAATCTCCATTTTTACCATGAAGATTTAAGGAATAGGCCAAAAGGATATAGTTTGCTAAACATATTTAATATCCGCCTTATGCCAGCCAGACAGGATCTCTAGTTGAACAGTTACTCCGAATCACATTATCGGCGTTTAGTAATCACTTCCTGCTATTTTAAATTCTACATTTCCCACTCATTGCAGGATCTGCCAGGATGTGCAGTCTGACATCAAATATGTACCTCACTCAAGAACGGCACTCCTTTTCTGGTTGAAGAAGTCCCTTACCAAGAACATGACATCAAATATGTATTCCACTCAAGAACGTATATATATATATATATATATATATATATATATATATATATATATATATATATATATATATATATATATATATATATATATATATATATATATATATATATATATATATATATACACACCTATATATACACATATAGAATACATTAAAATTCCGAGTTTCAATCCGTTCGTCTAACAATAAATATGCACGACGTTTCGCCAAAATCTCATTTGGCATTTTTAAGTGCTCCCGCTGCTGCTGCTACTCGATACTGTGATCTGCTGCCGCTCGAAGTTAACAATTAACTTCGAGCGGCAGCAGCAGCAAGATCACACAGTATCGAGTAGCAGCAGCCGGAGCACTTAAAAATGCCAAGTGAGATTTTGGCGAAACGTCGTGCAAATTCATTCCACCATCCGTGAAAACCCCTATAGTAATATATATATATATATATATATATATATATATATATATATATATATATATATATATATATGTTAAGTTACTTAAATGGAGACCTTGGGAGAGCAGACGAAATGTCGAAAGATCAATGAATGATGGACTGATGATATCAGCTTGATAGTAGGCAGGCAGCATTTTGTACAGGATAGAGACAATTGGAAGAAACTTGAAGAGGCCTACCTCCTGCAGTGGAGAAGTAGTGGCTTATAACGAAGATATATATATATATATATATATATATATATATATATATATATATATATATATATATATATATATATAATAACTCGAACCTCTATTGATACATCGAACCTACTTTTATGTTCTAATTAATGCTAGTAGTGCACAAAAGTTACTAGAGAAATTACTGCGAAAATACTCAAACCGTAAAGATGCAAGAATACCCAATATGCGAGATCCTGCTTCATATTTCCATAATCAAGCGAATCCCCAGTGTCAAACCCGGACAGTAATGACCGATTTCGAGATATGGCACCCACTTGGAGAAAATGCGTAGTTATTCATCATATCAAACCCAATTCCACTCACACTTTCCTGTAATAGGTCTCTGATGGACTCGTGCTGCGTTAGGCTGTTCAATATCAATACCACCAGTCCTTTTACAAGAGTCCAGATGAATCAACTAATAGAAGAAGAAGAAAGGATGAGACAGAATCGAGCTGAACTCTCACTTGAACTAGGTCCCGTGGTCCGACCCGCTTTGCCAACCACCAGAATTAAAAGGACGGCGATCCACAAAAAAACCATCTGTAAACATTATCAATGTTTTTTCCATTTCTTTTTTTTTTTAATTATTTTATCAATTATTAGTATTTTTTTTTGGGAAGAATTAACAGTATGTTTTTTTCTACATGAATTTATAGATATAATTGCTATTTACTTGAAAATTTTTTGTATAACAAAAAGTTTTATTTTATTCAACTTTCCTTTTTAGGAGGGAGGTGTTGAATACCTATATTGTAAAAACATCCCGTATATAGTTATTTACATTTTAAACCGAAATTGATAAGTAAGCTGGGTAATAGCTAAATATTGTATGTGAATATAATTAGGAAATTACTGTATTGGCCATTTAATCTCAATACTAATTCATTGTAAACAGAGGCAAACTGCCCATTAAAAGTTAATTACGTTATACAGCATACCAGATAACAGAACACAAAAAGGTATAAAACCTCTAAGAATCATTAACAATGATAGTTACAATTATAATAATAATAATAATACAAATAGAGAGTTATGTACTCGTACATATACGTTCATAATTCAGTAACAATATTAATATTATATTAACCTTTCTCTATGTTACCCGACATAGTTTTTTGTAGTTTAGGAATAAATAAGTACCAAAAAAGTAGACACTGTTTTTAGTGTTCCGTACGGAACACTTATAAGATGACTTCGGTGTCTGTCTGTCCATCTGTCTGTCTGTCTATCTGTCACACCCGATTTTTTCCGAAACTATTTACTAGGTCATCGAGTGTGGTGTCAAATGAAAGCTTGTGAAAACACGAGTAATATATATACAGTGCGACCTTGATAATCCGGACTAATTAAAACCGCGGTGATCCGAGTTAGTAAATAATTCGAATTACTGAATTATTTATATTAAAAAACGAATCATTTAATACGAAACAACTAAAAAATAGTACATACATAGAATACTATTTATGTTAAAATAGAAGCATATCTTATCAAGTTTTATCTTATTTTGTAAAAAATTTGTAATTTTTGTTTGCTTGACCCTTCTCTTGTTCATCATAAAAGCAATTTCTTTTAATCTTTGAAGTACAAGAACATCACTTAGAGGGATATCATTTTCTTCTGCCCATCTCATGCACACATTGAAACTTTTAACTGCCTCATCATTCTTCACAGTGTTCTTAACAGTCTGGTTTGTATTAGTATTTAACTCTGAACCTTCATTATCACTCTCGTGTTGTTCATCTGTATCATCTATGTCTTCCAGTGGTAACAAATCTTCATCATTTTCAAGCCAATTACATATTTCCACGTTCGTGAGATTCTGCTCAGTGAGAACATTCAGCATATCTGAAACATCTGTTAAATATTTACGAATTAACCAAAAAAATACTAAAAGAAAAATTTCAGACTTTACCTTTCATTTCTTCATTCGTGGAAAGCAAATTGTGCCGCAATTCACTCAGAGGAATCAGATCTTCAGCATCATATTCAATGTCTGGGTAGGTATCTGCCACATAAGCCATAATTTCTCTTCATTATTTGATAAAATATGGGCTAAAAGACTTTTCCGATAAAATAATTTTGTCAGTCTGATTGCATTCTGGTCCATAGGCTGGAAAAGTGCAGTACAATTTGGTGGAAGAAATAATGTTGTAAACTGTCCATCCTCACTAGTCAGCTCTTCTATAGTTCCATGGCTCAAAGCGTTATCAACGATTAGCAGGGATCTTTCAGGCAAGTTGAGACTTCTTAAATGACTTTTGACTTGACGAATAAAAGAGTGATGAAACCAGTCTAAGAAAATTGCTGTAGTTATCCATGCATTGACGGATGATTTGTACTTAATAGGTATGTTCACATTTTTAAAAGCCTTCAGATTTTTTGCCTTTCCTATCACTAACAACTTTAATTTTTATGATCCATCAGCATTGCAACATGCTAGAAAGGTAACGCGTTCTTTGTTTATTTTTCGACCTGGTGCGGTCTTTTCCTGAGAACGAACCAGCATTCTTTCAGGCAACATTTTCCAATACAGAGCTGATTCATCTGCATTATATATTTGAGTAGGTCCAAGGTTTAATTCTTTTATCTTATCTGCGAATAAAGTTAGGAAAGGATCGACAATACTTTCATCATTGGATAGTTTTTCGCCACAAACTTTTAAAGCACGCAGACCATGTCTTTTTCTGAAGTTAGAAATCCAGCCTCTGCTAGCTCTAAAATTATCATTCCCGTAGGTTTCAGTGTAAAACTGTTTTGCTTTGCCTAATAAAATTTCGTAGGAAATTGGGACGTGCCTTGATCGTTGCGTACAAAACCATGTATACAAACGAGTTTCCATTTCTGGATATTCGGCTTTTCGTAAGGTTTTTCTGACGCCAGGACCGGAATCACATTTGGAAATAAATCTAAAAGAAGTTACACGTCCATAGTGAGTGTCCAAAATTATCTTTAAAATAAATCATATATACATACCTTTTGATTTTGCCTTGCTTCTTTTTTATATCCGAAATTGTGGATGTTACTACTCCGTATTCATTTGCCAACACTTTTCCGCTTTCACCAAGAACTAGTCTTTCTAATATATCGGACTTTTGTTTTCTTGTTAGTGTAATACGTTTTCTTTTAGAAGGCATTTTAATATGTAGGTACATATACGTAAAAAAAACGTTTACATACTTATATGAACCACATAAAGTAAAATAGAACGTAGGTATGTTGTAGTTGTGACAATAAACAAACAACTACAAAATCCTTAACCTTTAGACGCGATAAGCGACGCGTTGTAGGCAAATCAAAGGCACCTACAGTTTGTGTGAATCCCAGATGTATTAGACTGGAAGTTAGGGGAATCCCCTCACTATCGATTTCAGTTTTCCCATGTAGTTTAAATTAAGTAGATATCTAAAAACGCAGGTCCGAATTACCTAGTACTATCAAATCCGGATTATAAAGTACACAATGCAATAGAAATGTTTGTCCGGATTATTAAAGAATCCGGTTTAATGGAGATCCGGATTATCGAGGTGGCACTGTATATATATATATATATATATATATATATATATATATATATATATATATATATATATATATATATATATATATATATATATATATATATATACATATATATATATATATATATATATATATATATATATATATATATATATATATGTATAATGTAATACTTGCACACACTTTTCTTTGTATTATTTTTTTTAAATCACGAAAAATCGCTGTCCCCCCTTATCTCGAAAAGTACTGATCAAAAAATTTTGAAAAAATTCTAGAATATTCTCCACGGGGTTTAGATTGAACGAAAATTATCACGAGTGCATTACCTTTAATAATTTATCTGGTATATAAAAAACAAAAATTTCAAGGTCATCAGTTTTCAGTAAAGATTGGAAACAAACTTTGTTGAAAACTCATTTGGGGTGTGTGTTTGTAAAGTCACTGATCATTTTATACCTCCGTAACAATTTTTTTTTTATTTTAAAAGCAATTAACGTACGGAACACTAATGGCGTATGTTCAACTTGCACTTCACCGGGCAAGAGATCTGTCACGCCGAAGAACAGGACAGTAGCTCTTGTGTACCAATCAAAGAAATGAGATTCTTTTCCATAATCTAAATATGTGACACTACCTAAAAGAGAACAGCTATTTAAAATATCGAAGTATACAGGCTTTAACGTTACAGCGTTGTCAAAGAAACTTCTATAGTTTTTATACTAACTTCCTGCCTTCCGTAGATTACCCAGGTTGCCTTAGTTTCCGAAAATGTTTTATGCTGCCTGGTTGAATACTCTCTGAATGGATTATTGCTTTGTACAAAAATTGTGATATAGATAACAACATATTCAATTACAACATAAATTGTGTTCCATCTTTTAAGTCGATGGCCCGTCCAGACATTTATTTCATTTTCTCGTTGCATATAGACAAAAAAAAAAATCAATTATCCTTATAACATGCTACGTCTAAAAAGCGCTGTAATCGTAGGCAGGTTCACACGTATCTTCTATGGCAGCAACTTGCTTTATTGCAATTAAACAGTGCATTTTTAATGAATCATCATACGTAGATTGATAAGGAGATATTATCGCATGAATTCTCTGCCTCGGTAGCGTAGTATGTTAAGAGCCTGCATATGAAACTGCTGGTTCGATTCCAGCAATCGGCTGGGTGTGTGTGGGTTAGTATTATTAGTAGCAGTTAATGCAGAAATGCAATAACGCGACTGGTACCACTACCACTTTGTCTGCAAGCCATTTCGCAACCTGGGCAACGTTGACATATATTATAACATCCCCATCAATATATCTCATTAGAGATATAATCAGAAAAAGAGTAAAAATCCTTATAGTAGCGGGGACGGGGACTGTAAAAAATAATGACAAAAATAATATTTGTATCCAATTCGCGAATTGAAAGGTCTTAATCTTGCCTACGGTTTGCATTGTAAACGAGTATACTCCTTTTCATAAGGTGAATTTGCTTGCTCGCATGACAATTAGCGACTGCCTTGACCCGCGGCTTAATTTGTAAATCTACACTATGCATTTTCAATGAATCCATCCATTACTGAAACAGAATACAAAAAAGAACTCCCTAATAGCGACATGTAATTTCTCTTTTATTGATAAGTAATGAAATAATAAAACCAGCTTCAGCTATTACTGCTCGACTTATATATACAATCAACAGTCTGCTCACAAGTTCCAATATAACGGCATACGTTATTTACCTTAACTTTGCAATAAGATGAAAGGAAAGTATAAAAATACCAAGAGATGGAAAAGATACCTATGAGAACCTGAGAAGTTCTGTATAACAAGAGTATCTGATAAAAGTTTATATAGGATGACGCATATAGAATATAAAACAAACATATCTATGTTGTCAACCATTGACGTCATTATGACGTCAATTTTAAGTTATTTGTGTATAGTATTGCCATCTCATATGTTCTCTCTTGGAGATAACACGTATCGCCTTATTATATTTCGAAAGCCGGTCACGTATTGCAATTTCCTTGCCTTTTAAAAATTTTCCATGTATCTTTATATATCTAACAGTGGTTCTGATATTCTCGCCAAGGCAACGATATTGAGAAAGCCATTACAACAGCAACGTTCTAATACTGAAAATATAATTTTATGGGTGACATTATTGTTAAATAATGCCGCTTGGTAGTGATGGGAGATTGGAAACACGGTTTATATATCATCCTTCAGGTTTTTAAAATTATAAATTATGAATATTACTTTCAAGATAGCTTTGGAGATGTAGATTATGTTCCCTACACTATGAGTTTAGAGATCTGTTCAGATAATCTCATTACATGGTGTATAACACAAGGTATTTTTTACGGAACGCTTATAGGATCACTTGGGTGTCCATCTCTTTGTCTGTCACATCCGATTTTCTTCGAAACTATTTAACAAGTTAAATTTTGACTTAAGGGGTTAATTTTGGGGATGAAATCGGAAATTTTTTACCACGTAATCGAGTAGGGTGTCAAATGAAAGCTTGTAAAAACAAGAGTTCAAGAATATATATGACGTAATACTTGCGCACACTTTTCTTTGTATTATTTTTTAAAATTTTAGATATAGCTATCCCCCCGTATCTCGAAAAGTACTGATCAAAAAATTTAGAAATATTCTTGAATAATCGTAAAAAATAGTGTAGACTGAACAAAAAGTAATACGGGAGCATTACGTTTGATAAGTTATCTGGTATAAAAAAAAAACTATTTGACTTGTCAATATGGTGGAGGTTTTTTTTTAATATACTTTTCAGTACACACACTGGTGGCCAACAGATGGGTTCCGAAACAAAATAATTTTATTTCACTGGTTTATAATTAAACAAATATTTAGTTAGTAAATATTTGTTTTAAACTTTTATTACTAGATTCTAGATTCAGCGAGATTGAGTTATTGAGTATTAGGTAGCTAAGATGCTATAACTATTACACATTATTGACTAAGAAAAATCGAGAAAATACATGTTGGATCTTAAGGCATACACATGTCAGGGCCCTAATTAACTTAACCTAGGTAAGGATTTTAGTTTATTTTAAAAACATCACCGTACAGAATACTAATTGCCCAAGTCCAATTTGCACTTGACCGGTTTTTTCTATCCTATACAACCCAGTCACCTTAAAATCAGCAAATACTTAAGAAGTTACTGCTAAGTTAACAAGAAGTTTGAGAAGAATTTTGCAGTGCCGATTGCGATCTATCATTTGGCAGGAAATTTAAATTTTCTAAAGTTTAAAGTCCAGAAGTCACTCTGTTTGTTAAAATATCTAAAACATTTATTAAGAAAAAATGTTAGATTGATAAAAGGATTTTAAAATTTATTTGTTGATTCGAAGCTATGTTTTACTTCCGTCAGAACTAATAATTAAAGAATGATGATTTTCGTAAAAACGCAACAATAATTGAATATTTTTACCCTACAGCATGTAGTTTGAGTTTTTTTTTTTGAAGACACTAGCATCCCAATTTTATTGCAAGAAAACTAGTGAATTAATACTTACTAAAGGCAACAAAGACATTCACTATAAAGAACACAAAAATTAAATAAATTACAGACACTTTACAAATTAAATAACCAAAAAAATATAAATTAAAAAAAATTACCTAGTTTGCATTGGGACGTGCCCACCATCTAATACTATGCAGCGAATTGTTCACAAATGTAATTCTTTTAAAACATTTCTTAACGAGTGCGAAGTAACATTAAGCCTTATTGCATTTTCCAAATCTTCAATATTTCTGAAAGGTCTGTAAGCATAAACTTTGTTCTGGAGGTAGCCCCATAAAAAAATGGAACGGTGTTAAGTCCGGAGATCTCGATAGCCAAGGATTAACAGAGTAACGGCCAATTCACTGGTCTTCAAATCAGCCGTTCTCGCAGTTGAAGCGTAATATGAATGGACGCACCCTCTTGTTTAAAAAAATAGTCCCCTGCGTTGTTGAAGTGAAAGTTCATGGAAAAAATGTTTAATTGCAGGTAGCTTTCCGAAGTTAAAGAAAGAGCCAGAAATTCTGGTGTTCCATATCCCGCACTGCACGTTTACTTTAAAGTAGTACTGATTTTTAGTTTCTTTCGATTTCGTCTATCCACCATATGTAATTCTATGAGATAACCACTCCATTAGAAAAAAACGTAGCCTCGTCAGTAAAAATTATGTTGCTGTAAAAATGTCTCGTCCTTCTCTCCTTTTTATCAAGAATAAAAGCCTAGTCGAGCATCATAGTCCCTTTCTTGTAAAATTTGAATAAATTTTGGTTTGTAAGAACCAAATTTATTTTGTACTAAAACTCGCCTGATCGACCGCTCTAACATTCCAGTTGTTCAGTGGATTACATTACAATAAAATTTTCTTCTTTGTTAGAAGAATAATTTTAATTCTTCCTTGAAGAGTAAATTTTTCAACAGCCATTGTACACACATAAAATTTGACAGATACTAAAATTAAATGACATACTTACTGAAGAGATAATACAAAAATAATTTTTCTGGTTCTTCCATAGCTAACTCTATCAAAAGCTAAACTAATATTGCATTGTTATTTACGGGAAGTATGTAATAAATTATTAAGAAAAAAGATGCACTATTTTGCATTCATTTAGTTCTTTGGTTTTCGAGACCTAATCAAATTTTAAATTTTTCGGGAAAAATATTTACTTGAATATTATGAATGGGTTGTATGTTTTGTATAATTATATACATTGCATGTCAATATATGTAAATACAAATTTGTAATGTAAGGAAAAAGTCAAAAACATTCAAAGTATCGAAATTAACTTCTCGTTTGTTAATAAATATTAATGTACTTGTTTTCCTTTGTTTTACAGTAAATTATGACGCTAGAGTGTCCTTTAGAAAACGAAAGCCTCAAACTGTAAGTAATAGGGTAAAAATATTCGATAGTAATCCATGCGACAGTTGTTTTACGAAAATCAGATTTTTTAAATTAGTGATTTTAAATCAAGTAAAAGGTAACTTGACATCAAGAAATAAGTGTTTAAATTCTCACACCAATCTAACAAATATATTTCAAATTTTAAAAATAAAAATTTTCCTGTGATCATATTTTAAATGGGTCGAAAACGGACAAAATATAGAGTGACTTTTGGAGTTTTATTGATCTGTAATGAGCAGAAATCGATTTCTGTTAATGCTTATTTGGTGAGGTCAGAATGATGGCATTATAATTCGTAAATGCTGCATCCTTAATAAATACTTATAGTTTTGCCCTAGGCAATGAGATATGTCTTACTCACTCGACGTATGTTGTAACTCAAGAAAATATCAAAAATACGGAATCCACCACTCTCAGTAATATATATATACGAAAGCAATGGTTGCAATGAACGACATTTCAGAACCAAATGTACGGTGTATTCAAAATAATCATTTAAAGATAAATAAGTTCAGTCTGCAATGACTTTCAGAACATCTTTCGACAGCTTAGCATCAATAGCATATTAAATGCATTCTTTCAAAAATTTTGGAATCGATTGCAACAGAGGATAAAACAATGAACCCATATTATGATACAAAAAATACTTGGTGTTCTAGCAAAAACCATGCTCTCCAATAAATCAGAAATCTCTCAGACAGACAGAAAAGTTGTAACAACGATTTTCTAAGGCTGTAAAGAAATACTATTGATAACCTTTATCACGCACATTATCAAAGTGATTACGATATATAGAAGTAATATTCTAGAGTAAAGATTTGTGAAAAGGGTGAGGAGTACGGTGATCGTTTCCTCCATGGTAATAGGCTCAAACAGAACACAAATTTTGTACAAATTATATCTAGAGATTGCGGTTTCCAAAAAAAATCATCCCCCAGGATCTCTCCTGAAACCTTTTTTCTACTGACGATAAAATAAAATTAAAACAGAGCATAAATCTTTTTGTTAATAGCAGGAAAATGCATTTTTTATAATAACATCCCTGTTTTATATACTCTTTACCATAGAGTCGATGCCCCTTCTCCGTTAAGGTAAATTGAGAAAAAAGAATTTGGCTTATTTTCCACATTTTTGATTTTAGTGGGATATCAATATATTTATTTTTTCATTTCATTAACTTTTTTAGTAACTTTTTCCACTAAATATAAAGTTGTCAAACTTTCTGTATAGACGTTTAGTTTTTAATTCGCTTTTGAATTACGTAGGAACTATACGGAAATTAACCAAAATTTTCGTTTATAATACATTAGAGATATGATAATAAAAAAACCGGCCAAGTGTAAGACTTGCGCAATTAGTGTTCCGTACGGTGATGCTTTTAAAATAAAAATTTTTATTACCCTAAATGAGTTTTCAACAATGTTTGTGTCCATTCTTTGTTGAAAAGTTATGACTTTGAAATTTATTTTTTATATACCAGATAAATTATCAAAGGTAATGCACTCGTAATAATTTCAATCTACACCTTTTGGAGAATATTACAGAATTTTTTAAAAATTTTTTGATCAGTACTTTTCGTGGTTAGGGTGCTGACAGCGATTTTTGGCAATTTTTTAAAAATAATACAAAGAAAAGTCTGCGCAAGTATTACATCATATATATTTTTGAACTCGTGTTTTTACAAGCTTTCATTTGACACCCCACTCAATGACCTGGTAATTTTTTTTCACTTCCGATTTCACCCCCCAAAACTAACCCCTTCGGTCAAAATTTAACCTTCAAAACTACATGGCTCGGATGGGGCGATCAATTCCTATATTTGTGCTAAATTTCAACTTTCTATGTCAAATAGTTTTGGTGAAAATCGGGTCTGACAGACGGACAAATGGACAGACACCGAAGTCATCTTATAAGCGTTCTGTACGGAACAGTAAAAAACTGGACAACTATCAATGAACTATATAATTCTAAAGATAAAATACTAAACGAACAATTTAAGGTGAGTGTTTTAATCACTGAAGGATTGCGTAAGATAATGAAATAATCGTTATCATATGCTGTTATCTTAATTTTAATCAATTTGGCTACTTTACTCACAGAAAAATACATTGTTTTAATACTTATACTAGTCAAAAATATTTATTGTTAAAAGTACGAAAAAATTTTATAAAGAATGCTAAAATAAATAATATCCAAGGTGAAAACTGTTTTTTAAAAATTATGTATTATTCCCAAAAATTACATGTTTTAATTTGTAATTTATTAATCATAATAACTTATGATTTTTAATAGGTAATCGTCTAGCGTTTTATATTATATTACAGCATATTATTTATTTTATTATTTGAATATACATTAATATTATATCATATGTTAGGACCACGGATGTTTTTATTCAACATGTAGATTAGAAAGCCCTCAGAGTTGATTTACAAGTTTGTGTTTCAACTGACGATTACCTAGAAATGCATTTTATCATAAACAATGAAAAGCAAAAGGTGCCAGAGAATATTCGTAATCAAGGTTTTCTTTTATATGTAAATCAACGGCGCCCAATGATTCATTTCATATTTAAACAAAATATACAATTTTAGCTATGGATTCTCAAGAATCTTGCCACCTACCTACTTAAAAAAGGCAAGAAGTCCTTGCCAAATAACTACCAACCAGTCACACTGCTTTCAATAATATCGAAAGTCATGGAAAAGGTTATCAATCAGCATCTTTTAAAATATCTTGAACGATTCAATACTAATAGCGATCACCAATATGGCTTCCGTAAACATAGATCAACAGGAGATCTTCTGACTTATATAAACACATGTTTGGAACAACGCAATTGAACACTTTAGAGAATCTCGAACGGTTGCTCTTGACATATCCAAGGCATTCGACCGTGTTTGGCACGATGGACTGTTGGCTAAGCTACGCTCTTGTGGTATGTCTGAAAAGTTCTGTTTATGGCTCTCACGTTTCCTCAGAGAGCGTTCTTTACGAGTGGCGGTCGACGGATTTCTTTCGAATACCTTCACTATCAACGCCGGTGTGCCCCAATGCTCCATACTGTATCCTACTCTCTTTTTCATTTACATTAACGATCTGCTGGAAAAGACCGGGAATCCAATTTACAGCTTTGTAGTACGCTTGTCTCTTCATTCACTTTGAACGCTCGGACATCGGCTGCTCAGGCGAATATCCGCAGTCAGCAGGAGGTCGGTAAACTTAACGAAGACCTGAAAGAAATTGTATCTTGGGGTGACAGTAATCAAGTGGAATTTAACGCTACAAAAACTCAGGCGGCAGTTTTTTCTAAAAAAGGTAACGTTGCTGAACCCGACATAGTTATGTCGGGGCACTCCATTCCTCTAGCATCGTCGCTCAATTTGTTGGGCGTTAATTTGGGAGCAAATATGTCCTGGCATGAACATGTTGCAGGTATAGCGAGTAGAGCTTCTCAAAAGTTGGGAATATTGTTTCTAACCAGAAAGCTTTACACTCCACAACAACTGTTAATTCTTTACAAAGCTCAAATTCGACCAACTATGAAATACTGTTCCCATGTTTGGGGCTACGCTCCCAAACATACACTGCATTTGTTGGATTCTGTTCAGAGAAGAGCTGTTCGTCTGATTGGAGACCCGGAACTGACCGGCGGCCTTGATTCGCTGGAACATCGAAGAACGGTTGGCGACTTGAGTCTGTTCTACAAGTATTTTCATAGAGAGTGTTCGAAGGATGTAGCCCGCTTAATTCCTCCCAAAGCGGTGCATGTTAGAAATACACGTCGCACTGGTGCTTCACATCCGTATGAAGTTCAGCTTGTTACTTCGCGTACAACGCTTTTCAAGCAGTCTTTTATATGGAGAACATCATCACTTTGGAGTAATTTGTCCAGTGCTGTGTTTCCCACCGAGTACAATTTGCAGCGATTCAAGAACAACGTCAATCGCTTTTTTCGCACACATGACGCTCCTGGAGCGCTTTAGGGACTTCCCTGCAGCATGTGTGTTAGACCCATAAAAAAAAATCTTGCCCCCAACTGTGCTTTAATCCAGTTCTTTGCTTTCTAAATAAAAGTTACTATCATGCCAAAAAAAAAACCTGTTGTGTTATACTGTAAACAAATATTGAGATCTCATAGCTCAAAAACGCCTTTACAGATCTTTTTGTGTGGATGGAAACTTCCGTTTAAAATGCCAAGGTCAATATTGAAACAACATTTTGATTAATTGGACTAGAAGTCTCTTGTAACGTCTTTGTCTGGATCAAAGAGATTTGAAACCGTTCCAACAGACTCGACATTTCACAGTGCTTTTATATATTTGTTTAAAGATTCGATTACCAAGCTGAAATCCACTCAGTGTAGATATTGCCTACATTCTTAAAAAGAAGACAATGAACTTTAACCTCATAAATCATTGTTTTGTTTACTTTTATTTAATATGGTGTTTATTAAAATTCCCGTTATTTTTGAAGATATTACCGCTGAAAATACAAAGTTCATTGATCATATTTACGGTACTGTTGCATGTACCTATCATCTAAAACCGGAATTTATATATTAGATACCTAGAAATATCTAGTCATAAAAGAGTACCTTACTAACATTGTTTGAAACACTTAAATGAAATTTCGAAATTAAATTAAGCAAATGAATTTCATTCAGCTAATATTTTGTTTTATGGCTACCGCCATAATTTTCTTGGGTAGTCTCATAAATTTTCTTGAATCTAAACTACCTCACATATTTTCTCAAACTTTTCGATATGGCAAATACTCAGCAAAAGGGACCAAATCAAAACTTGCCATTGAATTTCCAAAGTCATGTTTTAAACATTTTTATGTTTTGGCTTTTCTGCTGTATACATATTTTATTATGGTTAGTGACTACAGTATATATATTTAATTGGAATGTACCTGAAACTATAACAAATATTTTGAATTTAGTTTGTGGAGATGAAAGAATCGCACACAGTAAGTAGATATTTGGGTTTTAAAATTAGTTCCTTAGCATATTACAGAAAGTTATATTTTTTTGTATAATACTAGTGCTAATAAAACTTTTTGCTCTATAAAATTACCAGTGATTGACTTTAGTTCAATTAGTTCTATAGTTTCCTCATCTCATGATATTCTCTGTAAATCACTGAAGCAACATGCCCGTGAACAAATCATTAAGCTTGTACTTATTATCTTTAGCTGCTTACCCCTTCTAAATACTTCTGAATTTTGAATAAAACTGTCTCAAACACAACAGTTTATTTTTTTATACAAGTTTAATTTAATTTCATACTCTGTTTTTGACCACAGCTAGACTTTGGCTTTTTTTTTTTTCGAGATAACACTAGTTTTTTGTCATTACTTATTATTTTGATCATTTTATTTCAATGTCACTATTGTGTCACTTTTCAGCAAACCTAAAATATAATTTACATTCGATAGATATTACAACTAATGCTTAAAGTAACTATTTTTATTAAAAATAATAGTTATTATATTTTTTAGCTCACAAAACTAAAGTTTATGTTGCCGTTTTATTGATAACTCTACAAATTTATCGAAGATTTTATGAAACTCATAAAATATCAGTTTTTGGAGACAGTGGCAAGATTAATTTGTCACATTATTTGGTTGGAATGTTTCATTATCCAGGAACTGCCTTAGCAATACTTTGTGAAGCACCAGTTTTTGCTTATTCCCCACGTAAGGCAAAATAAATATTAGAATTATGCTTAAAATTATTTTGATTACAGTATATGAGTAATATCATATAAACTAAAGTTGTTTGACATGAACTCAAATTCTATATAAATTTCTTTCAAAATTGTGTTATAAAATTTTGTGTGACAGTTTAACCTAAATTTTAAATTAAAATTTATTATGAAATTTATGTCTGTTAAATGGTAGGAACATACAAATGTAATAATAAAACTTTATGATTTATTGCACTGCTTGTTTTGTATAAAGTTGTTTTCATATTGAGAAAAATGAGATTTTTTAAATTAATTATTTTGCAAATGCAGAATATATTTTATGATACACTGGGCATGTAATCGGTTATAATTTGCTTTTTTATTTATTTACTTATGTAATTATTTCTTCATTAAAATTTTTAAAACAATCAGGCAACATCTAAACATTTTAAACAATATTGTTATTTTAACTTTAACAAGAAATCTTAAAGGTAAAGCCATGAAATATAAAACTATTTGACATAAAAAGATATAAAGTCAAAAATATATAATCTCTTCATTTCATCATTTCAATTTAATTTTAATTATCAATTCAATTTTGAGCAACTTATAGTTATAAATGCCCCATAAATATTTAGTTCTTATTTAAAGTAATATACTAAAATTTAAAGGGGATCCTGAATTTCGAAATTATCTCTGATATTTTCTTAACCTATTTACAGATTATTAAAAGTGTTTCTAGCTGTAAATAATTTTTCACAAAATTTGAATTATAAAAACTGATTTTTTTTGTGCTACACACACTATGACATTTTAAAATATTATATTTACGTCCCTAGCCCATTTTAAAAAACAAAAATAATTTCTTACACATCAAGAGATATATAATCAAACCCTTTAAATACATATATAATATATATATATATATATATATATGTATATATATATATATATATATATATATATATATATATATATATATATATATATATATATATATATATATATATATATATATATATATATATATATATATATATATATATATATATATATATATATATATATATATATATATATATATATATATATATATATATATATATATATATATATTATATATGTATATATATGTATATATATATATATATATATATATATATATATATATATATATATATATATAATGTATATATATATATGTATATGTATATATATATATATATATATATATATATATATATATATATACATACATATATATACATACATATATATATACATACATATATATATATATATATATATATATATATATATATATATATATATATATATATACATATATATACATATATATATATATATATATATATATATATATATATATATATATATATATAACAATAATAATGATTCCACCCACAATAAAATGTTTTCAACTGAAATTACGCCATCTTGATTTTTTTAAATAGAAAACTCTATATATTATTTTATTTTTGATTCCTAATAGAAATTCTAGATATTATTTGTCTAACATATCAAATGTCTAACTGTTTTGGAATTATTGTGAGATTTAAAATAAAAAAAGATGAGAAAAAGTATTAATAAATTTCCTAGCTTTATTTTTAAGGTAACAATTGCTCCAAATGTCTACCGTTAACAGCGAGGCAATGACCCAATCTGTCACAAAAAGCCTGAACAGAGTTTTGCAGCTACTTCATATTGAATTCTTTGTTGTAAAAATTGTACAGTTTCATATATATATATATATATATATATATATATATATATATATATATATATATATATATATATATATATATATATATATATATATTTTATATATATATATATATATATATATATATATATATATATATATACATATATATATATATATATATATATATATATATATATATATATATATATATATATATATATATATACATACATATATATACATATATATATACATATATATATATATATATATATATATATATATACATACATATATATACATATATATATACATATATATATATATATATATATATATATATATATATATATATATATATATATATATATATATATATATATATATATATATATATATATATATATATATATATATATATATATATATATATATATATATATATATATATACATATATATATATATATATATATATATACATATATATATATATATATATATATATATATATATATATATATATATATATATATATACATATATATATACATATATATATATATATATATATATATATATATATATATATACATATATACATATATACATATATATATATATATATATATATATATATATATATATATATATATATATATACATACATATATATATATATATATATATATATATATATATATATATATATATATATATATATATATATATACATATATACATATATACATATATACATATATACATATATACATATATATATATATATATATATATATATATATATATATATATATATATATATATATACCAGGTGTACAAGTATGAAATGCGGATTTTTTTTTTAAAAAACCCTGGTTAAATCCGTATGAACTGTATATGGGTGTTGAATCACCGAATCACTATCGAAATAGAATAGGACCTCAGTGTTCCTTTTTTGGACACTAAAGTAATAAAAACGAGTGACAACAGTATTATACTTGACTGGTATTAGAAACCCGCAGCGTCAGGCAGATTCATTAATTATTTCTCTAATCACCCAAAAAATCAAAAATTTAACACCGTAATAGCAAGGAAAAACAGGGTTTTACGCATTAGTGATGATAGGTTTCGAAAAAGAAACCTAGGCAAGCTGTATAACATTTTTGTCAACAATGCCTATCCTAAACATGTTTTACAAAAATTAGTTTATAATGCGGATAGTGTTGATGCCCCTACTGATGAGACGCCTGCGCAGCATAGGATATACAGGAAGCTACAATTTATAAAGCCAATCACAAATTCAATTGTCGCCTTATTCAGAGCTTCTCCAAATATAAAAATTGCGAAATATAACAGCATATGAGTTTCTGAACTGTTTTTCAAAAATAAAGGATAAAACACCTATTTTATATAATAACTCTGTGGTTTATTAGTTTATAGATTGTCTTGTTTGCAATGTGAAGCATGTTACATTGGGCAGACATCTCAGTGGTTGAAACAGAGACTCACACAGCACAGGAGTGACTGCCGATTGGGAAAGAATTCCTGTGCTGTGGTGCAACCTCATTTGAAAACAGGTCATAATTTTGACTATAACAATGTTAAAATCTTAACTCATGACAACAACTATAAAGGGAGACTTTTTAAGGAAATCTACCATATCAAATTGGCCCAAAGTCAATTAACTATAAATCAGACTCTTATCAACTTAGTATTATTTATAGCAACATAATCAATAGGTATTAATCATTTACAATGACAGCATTAATAACAATTAAAGATTTGCCACCTCTTAGTATAAAGTAAAGTTTTTCTGTTGCTGTTTTTCCGTTCGTTTGGAATTCACGGAAGTGCATATGTACCGAGGCTGTTTACTCTCAGTTTGTTTTAGTAAATCGAGATTTTGAGTGTTGGTTTCGAGGGAAAAACTCGCATTTTCGTACGTGTTTTAATTGATTGTTCGTTTGTTTCATAATTGTTTGTTTTATATTTCAATATTTTAATACCTGACGAAAAAGAATATTGTTTTAATATAGGTGTATTAATTTTGTAGTTACTCCTGAAGAAGTTATCAAACGATAACGAAATATTGAGTTTTAAAGAAGGAAAGAGTTTTATTTACAGTCCAGACCGATTCCCGATAATCATACATATATCTGATTGACGCACGGTTGATAACATATTACCAAAATCTTATATATAATATATATATATATATATATATATATATATATATATATATATATATATATATATATATATATGTATATATATATATATATATATATATATATATAATATATATATATATATATATATATATATATATATATATATATATATATATATATATATATATATATATATATATATATATATATATATATATATATATATATATATATATATATATATATATATATATATATATATATATATATATATATATATATATATATATATATATATATATATATATATATATATATATATAGGGAGTCCCAAAAACAAACCTATTCCTTTCAAGGGCTGATAGGCCAGCTGATTTTTAATGCTGATTTTTTTATAACAATATATACACTTTTTTAAATTTTAGCTGAATTAGAACAAGAGCCAGTTAATTTATTTTCTCTATCCTTATGTGATAAATTTATTATTTTACTATTTTTATATTCATGGAAGCATCAATTTACTTGTAATAGAATACTGGCTGATTTAAGAAAAAATAAAAAAGGTAAGTAAGAAAGTAGTAACATATTAAGACCAGAAATATGATTGAGCTATAGTGTTCTAAATGTATAAGAATTACATATAAAAATAAAGACTAAACATTAATATGTATATGCTTAAAAATACTGGAAAATGTATTGGCAGGAACAAGGTTCGATATAAAGGAGTGGCGACAAAAAACCCCAAGAATTTTTGGTGACCACAATTTTGGAAAAATGAATAAACCAAACAATATTTTTAATTTGTATTGATCCTTGAAAAATTTTGTGGGTCATCCATCTCCTTTGAACAGAAGTGATTTGAATCCTTACTGCTGCTATTTGTATGAAGTTCCATCTAAATTTAAAAATGTAATATATTTTTTTAGGTGAAGTAGTATCAAGTGAATACAAATTACCAAGAGGAGATTGGTTTGAATACCTGACGGCTCCTCATCAAACAGCAGAAATCATAATATACAGTTGTATAATGTATCTCTTGTGGAATAATATTACTTGGTTCTTTGTTTTTGCATGGGTTCTCGCTAATCAGGTAATGAACAATTACTACATTTATTATCCTTTAAGATTTTAATAAATAATTCCATAGATATGTGTTTTTTAGACAAAACTTTAAGATTAAAATACTATGTGTATACTAAAAATAACGCACGAGTGTTGTGCTGTAATTATTCTATTTCCTAAATTATTTTAAAAGAATGTAAGATCAAAAATTAATTGGTTTAGTGACATATCTTTATAAAAAAATCCCTATTGACTCTATAAAATAATAGGGTATAAACTGGATAGCACTGATAAAACAAAGATCGACACACTCTATAAGCCTTTATAGCCCGTCAAATGTACAGGGTGAATCAACGATAGAGTAAAGTTCATTATCTCATTTGTTTCAGGAATGACAAAAAAATGTTAAATTCAATAGTTTTAGGGAATGTTAAGGTGCACAGTTTAAAATTATTTTTGAGTATACAGGGTACTTAAAAAAAGTGTGACCGATATAACATATGTTTTTTTAAATGGAACATCCTATTTTCTAATTTATTTTTTAATACTGCGTAAAATTTTATAACTTTTTTATTACTAATATTATATATCTAAACCTAGTAATTTTTCTAATATTTTTAAAGAAATACTAGTTTTCAGTTTTGTGAAAAATTGCCAGTAGCGCCATTGTTTCTGAATACTCATAATTGGTATGAGCGTTATATAGAGATGAAAAAAAGATGTATGTGTTCAAAATAAATTTTACATTTCAACTATTTTAAATTGAAAAATCTCAAATTTTTTTAAATGACACACCATGTATATTATTATTTTTTCTGATAGATTTTACAAAACCCTCCAACTTTTATTAACTATTTTATGTACCTATTTCTAATAGTTTTTGATGTATTTTGAATTCGTCAATTTTTACCCTTGTTTTTAATACACTTAGTTATTGTGAAAACATAAACAAATAGTTAATAATAATTTTAATATAGTTTAACTTATCTAATGATTAATTATTATGACCTAATAAATGTTCAAAAATAGGCCCGTCTACTTGAATACACATGTTTAGTCGTTTTACTATATTTTCCTTCACTTTCCTTAGCATAAAGGGCGTTATGCCCTGCACGCATCCCGTATCCTATTTCCCATATCTACTGGTGTTGTAGGGGATTCACATAAACACGATCTTTAATGTAGCCCCACAAAAAGAAGTCTAAAGGTATTAAGTCACATGATCGCGGGGGCCACTGAATGAATCCATCCCTACCGATCCATTTTTGTGGGTAACGATCGTTTAAAAATTCCCGAACTTCCCGGTGGTAATAAGCAGGAGCTGCGTCTTGTTGAATCCACATTTGTTCCCTCTCAAAGTTATCAACTTCTTCAAGAAGCTGGCGTAATTCGTTTTACAAAACATTTAGATATCTAGGCCCGTTAAGCGGTTCGCGGAAAAAATATGGGCCAATAATTCGAAAATTTAATATTCTACACCATTCATTAAGGGACCAATGGTTTTGGTTTTGAACTTCTCGGACCCAAAAACTGTTGAATAATAATACATGTTATGACTGTTAGCTACTCCATTACTGCGAAAAGTAGCTTCATCAGAAAATATTATTTTGGATAAAAAATTTGGATTGGCCTCTATTGTTCCATTTATGGTGGTACAAAAGTTTGCTCGTCGTTCAAAATCATGGTCTTGACGTTCTTGGTGTAGTTCCATACGTAAAAGGATGATACTTGTATTTTCTCGTGGTGCGATTAGCCGTAGATTGGGATGTTTGAAAAGATTTTCAAAATGGTATATGTCTATTAAGGTACTTCGCTTTGTAAAGCCTTACTGCCAAAAGACAATTTTTTCCCGCCTCTTGTACCACAATGAATGGAGCAATAGAGGCCGATTAAATATTTTTATCCAAAATAATGTTTTCTGATGAAGCTACTTTTCGCAGTAATTGAGCAGTTAACAGCCATAACATCCATTATTATTCAACAGTTAATCCATTTTGGGTCCGGGAAGTTCAAAACTAAAACCATTGGTCGCTTAATGTATGGTGTGGAATATTAAATTTTTGAATTATTGGTCCATATTTTTTCCGCGAACCGCTTAATAGGCCTAGATATCTAAATCCTTTGCAAAACGAATTACCCCCGCTTCTTGAAGAAGTTGATAACTTTGAAAGAGAAAAAATGTGGATTCAACAAGACGGAGCTCCTTCTCATTACCACCGGGAACTTCGGGAATTTTTAAACGATCGTTACCCACAAAAATGAATCGGTAGGGATAGATTCATTCAGTGGCTACCCTCGATCATGTGACTTAACACCTTTAGACTGCTTCTTTTGGGGCTACATTAAAGATCGTGTTTATGTGAATCCCCCTACACCAGTAGATATGCAAAATAGGATACGACATGCGTGCAGGATAATAATGCCCTTTATGTTAAGGAAAGTGAAGAAGTTAAACTATATTAAAATTATTTTAACAATTTGTTTGTTTTCACAATAACCAAGTGTATTAAAAACAACGGTAAAAATTGACGAAATCAAAATAAATCGAAAACTGTTGGAAGTAAGCATATGACATAGTTAATAAAAATTGGAGGGTTTTGTAAAATCTATCAGAAAAAATAATAATATACAGGGTGTGCCATTTAAACAATTTGAAATTTTTCAGTTTAAAATAGTCGAAATGTATAAATTTATTTTGAACACCCTGTAGCATCTAACTCAAATTTCTTTACATGTATCTTTTTTTTATCTCTATAGAACGCTCGTACCAATTATGAGTATTCCACCTTCAGAAACAATAGCGCTTCTGGAATTTTTTACAAAACTGAAAACTAGTTTTTTTTCTTTAAAAATTGAAATATTTGAAAAACTCCTAGGTTTAGGTATATAACATTATTAACAAAAAAGTTATAAAATTTTACGCAGACTTTAAAAATATATTAAAAAATAGGATGTTCCATTTAAAAAAAACATATGTTTTATCAGCCACACTTTTTTGAAGTACCCTGTATACTTAAAAATAATTTTAAACTGTGCACCTTAACATTCAAAAAATGAGATAATGAACTTTATTCTATCCTTGACTCACCCTGTACAAAAGGCGTAACAAAAATTTTCTCTTTGAAGTCATTCAATCATACGGTTTGGACAGACTCGCCAAAAATTAATACAAATAATCTAGTATTACCGGTCACTGTATTTTTTACAAGTAACATAGTACAAAATATACTCCAATGACAATAAATGAATGGTTAATGTAAAGAATTAAAAAAAAAAAATGTTTATGTAGAATACTGTAAATGTTCCTGGATTTGACCCAGTATATACCCTTTATACTTTTTGCATCACTTTTATCAAATGCAACGTGATTAAATAAAATGTACTTTTAGATTGAAACAATTTTATTAACCCACTGGTGGTATCAAGAAAAATTCGACGACTTTCCCAAGAAAAGAAAATCTTTAATTCCATTTGTTTATTAGGTGTAGCTCAAAAATCCTACCAATAAAAATTAAATTAGGGTAAGGGCGACTAGATTATCACAAATTACACAGCCCTACAAAAAAATGCAAGTTCATTACCACGAACCAAAATACATGGAGCTAGTGTATTTTTCGACGCTGAATTCGAATCCGTAGTTGAAAAAAAGATTTATCATGTCATTTTTTTTTGCTAAAAACATCCCTTGAAATGGGCTACAACTACAGGAATAATGTAATGACTCTTAATGAAGTGTGAAAAATAGTAGATATTTTTATAGTCTAGAGAAGAATATGCATTCAAACCACAGCAAGCTATTTCTATTCATTGCACCAAAATCCACCCTTATAGGGGGTGAAAAGTACCTCTAAAACTCAAATAACGCACGTTAAAATAACATGTCAAAGAACAAATTCTTGTAGCATTTAGGACAATATATCTGAATCTGGTGTGACAACCAGACATTACTCTTAAAGGGTTGAGCCTCACCCCTATAGGATTTAGAAACCACCCCCACTTAGGGAGGCATCTCATAAGTTTCAATAACAACGAAAACTTTCATACTTTTGTTGTTTTAAGCAGGGCGAACAAATATGGAGTAGATTCGCTTGAAACACCGATACACGACTATAAACTGCCCTTAGAGGGTGGTGGAAACTGCCTCTACGCTCTAATGATGCACATGGATGTTATTGAAATTCGGAAAGGATCAAGTATTTTTACCTCATTGTGCCAAACATTCACTAGATCATCTTCTTAATAAAGTTGAAAATCATCCCTAGGCGGGGGAGGCAACTACCCGCTGGGATTGATGGATCTTAGAAGTTCTAGTATCTAAGAAAAAAATACAGGCTGTATTTATCCATCCTGCCTGAGATTACAAAAGCCTATTTTTTTTTCTCAGATGCTAGAACTTCTAAGATCCATCAATCCCAGAAGGTAGTTCCCCCCTCCTAGGGATGATTTTCGACCTTATTAGGAAGATGATCTAGTTGTCTTGAATGTTGGCACAATGAGATACAATGATCCTTTCCGAATTTCAGAAACATCCATGTGCATCATTAGAGAGTAGGGGTAGTTTATACCACTCTCTAAGGGTAGTTTATAGTCGTGTATCGGTGGTTCAAGCGACTTTACTCAATATTTGTTTACCCTGCCTAAAACTGATAAGCTAAGAGCTCCAAGATTGTGTCCTTTGTACATGTTAAACTCTCGTGTGTTATTTGAATTTTAGAGGTACTTTTCACTCCCTATATGATTGGATTTTGGTTTAATTAACAGAAATAGCTTGATGAGGTATGAATGCATATTCTCTTCTCTAGACTATAAAATATCTATCATATTTCACACTTCATTAAGAGTCATTACATTATTACTTTAGTTTTAGCACATTTCAAGGGATGTCTTTGGCCAAAAAAAAAAATAACACGATAAATCTTTTTAGTGTTCCGTACGGAACACTTATAAGATGACTTCGGTGTCTGTCGGTTGTCCGTCCGCCTGTCTGCCTGTCTGTCACACCCGATTTTCTCTGAAAATATTTGTCATAGAAAGTTGAAATTTGGTAATAAAATAGGAATTAATGGCATCACAGCCATGTAGTTTTGAAAGTTAAATTTTGACTTAAGGGGTTAGTTTTGGCGAGTGAAGTCGGTAGCGAAAAAAAAATTTTTTACTAGGTCATCGAGTGTGGTGTCAAATAAAAGCTTGTGAAAACACGAGAATAAAATATATGTAGATAATGTAATACTTGCTCACACTTTTCTTTGTATTATTTTAAAAAAATGGCGAATAATCGCTGTCCCTCCTTATCTCGAAAAAATACTGATCAAAAAATTTTGAAAAAATTCTGGAATATTCTCCACGGGGTGTAGATTAAACGAAAATTATCACGAGTGCATTACCTTTAATAATTTATCGGGTATATAAAAAAAAAACAAAAATTTCAGAGTCATCAGTTTTCAGTAAAGATTGGAAACAAACTTTGTTGAAAACTCATTTATGGTGTGTTTTGTGAACTCACTTTCACATTTTATACACTAATTGCGTAAGTTCAACTGGCACTCGATCGGTTATTTTTAACTACGGATTCGAAATCAGCGTCGAAAAATAGACTATATTTTGGTTCGGGGTAATGAATTTTCATTTTTTTTTTTATGGGGCTGTATTATCAATTTTACATTTTTTTAATGTTTTACAGACTATAAAACTTGCCAGTGGTAAAACTTTACCACCAAACTTATGTGGTACTTAGTATGTAGGAAACTTACACTATTATGTTTATGTTTTACTGAAAAAAGACTAAAAATATATTACTTTGCATTGTATCAATATAGAAACTATCAGACTTTTATTTCTGGAATAGCCATTACCAAATGTTGCAAGCTATACTAGTATTATTTCACTAAAAATATATTTAACCATGATATATGTTTATGTCTCTTAAGTGTTAAAAATAAAATTACTGATATTCTAAAGCCAATTTTTAAAAGGAGGTAAAGAGAACTCTGTGATGTCGCCTATGACATTTGGTAAGGAATATTTGAGAACCTATTCTTAGTTTTTATTTTATCATTACCAAATGAGATCATTTTTATCGTCAATTTTTTCAAAAATACTTTAAGTTCAATTCAATTCAGTACTGAACAGGATGAGGGAAGCGCAGGATAGAGATAGATGGGATGCAGTGAGGGAGGCCTATATTCAAAAATGGACGGTCGATATGGGCGTTTGAGATTTGAGACTTTAAGTTAGGTTTAATTTATTTATTTTTAAATAAATATTTATAATTTGATCCATGAGTTGCCTTTACTACATAAGTTTGTCTTGACTAAAAAACAATACTTTTTTATTAGCCAAACTACTATTTGTCTAATATTATGAGAATAAGAATGTTAAAGTGCCTTTTTAAATATCTAATATTATATTGGATAATAGAAGCACCTAAATCGGACAATAATTTATATACGCCTATTTCCATATATGAAGTTTAGCTTGCCACTGTTCATACAACCCTTTTCAAGAATTCGTCTTTATGGAGAGCATCATCCCTTTGAAATGAATTGACCAGGATTGCGTTTCCCATAGAGTACAGTTTGCAGTAATTCAAAGTCAACGTGCCTCGCTTTTTCGGGACATACGTCGCTGTAGCGCTTTATAGATTTCCCGGCAATATATATAGATATTATATATATATATATATATATATATATATATATATATATATATATATATATATATAAATAATATATATATATATATATATATATATATATATATATATATATATATATATATATATATATATATATATAAATATATATATAGAATCTCGATATATATATAAATATATATATATATATACAGTAGAATCTCGATTATCCGAAATAAAATGGACCAAGTTTACAACATTGCAGGTTGACTTAAAAGTATTTATACGATATGCTATTACGTACATAGGGGTTTATTAAAACAAAGAATAGAACAATTAGTTTACTTATTTTATGTATATGTACGGAAAATCGAAAATAAAACAGTTTCATTCTTAACTTTAATGTCTTAAAAATGAGGTAATTTTTAACTTTACTCGTTTTGCGTTGGTTCTATTTTTGGCTACAATGTCTCTCTCTCCAACGTTTGATAAGCAAAACGTCCGCGGCGGTTGCATTTTCTTGTTCTACATAAGTTAACGCTTTTTCTAGAGGCCTCTAGTCCTTCTGAATGTGACATTTTTACTGAAATATTGTCAGTGGCTTCTACTTCGTTATCATCATCGTCATCATGGTCTATTTTATTAGCATTTTTGCATACACTTTTAATTAATTCTTGGTCAGTCATTTCATCTTCCACACTATCACTGTTTAAACCATTCACAAACATCGGTTTCCGTAACACTTTCACATCCTGATATTCTTGTAATAATTTGATGTAAACTTTCATTATCTTCTGTTTCTGCCTCCGAGTAATATCTCTCCTCTTGTGGAATCAATTTTGACCAAGATTTTTCCAGAGTACTACTCTTTACTTGATTCCAGGCTGAAGCTATCCAATATATAACATTTTTCAAATTTATCTTTTTTAGACAATCAGTAAGATTGCCACCTTCATCTACTTCTAAAATTTACTCCAATAAAACGCCTGTAATTGCGTTTTAAATTTTCCAGTACACCCTGATCCACAGGCTGAATGAGATAACTTCCAGCAGGAGGCAAAAACATTGCTTTTATTTCCTCACTTTCAAGTTGCTCCGCACTTGGGTAAGTGGGGGCGTTATCGATTAACAGAATACATTTTCTAGGATATCCATGTTCTTTTTAAAAAAGTTCCACTTTGGGAACAAAATCTCCAAAAAAACCAGTCTTTAAATAGAGTCGCGTTTATCCAGGCATTGTTTTGATTTTTATACAAAACAGGAAAAAACATTGCGACGAATATTCTTAAAGGTTCGTGGATTTGCTGACTTACCAATACATAATAATGGGAGTTTGTGTCTTCCAGAAGCATTACTGCATGCAAGAACAGTAATACGTTCTTTGCTACGTTTGTAACCAGGTGCTCCAGCTTCCGTTTTTGAAGCTAAGGTATTTGACGGCAACATTTTGTAGTTCAAGCCTGTTTCATCACAATTATAGGTTTGGTCTGGTTGTAAACCATGTTCTTTCATAAGCTGCTCAAAATTCTTTGCAAATTTTTTTGCAGCAGATACATCAGCCGATAATCTTTCTCCAGAAACTTTCAGTTGACGTAAACCATGTATTTTTTTCCACCTGTCTAGCCATCCATCACTTGCAGAAAAATTTACAGGCGCTTCAATAATCGGCAACTCTTTTAAACTCACTGCCTTATGTTTTAAAATTGTTCCTGAAATTGGTAGTCCACGTTCTCGATTCTGTGCAAAACAATAAAAATAAAGAATCATCCACTTTTCGGTATTCACCGCTTTTCATACTTTTTCATGGCTGTGTGGGCGATGACGAAACACTACACCATTTTTCAAGTTTTTCGCGATTTTTTCTCCACTCTGAAACAGTACTCACGGCTATACCTAAATCCTTCGCTATATTTTTAAGAAGTTCACCATTTTCTAAACGTTGAATTGCTTCAAGTTTCTCTTTTAATGTAATAACAACACGTTTACGCTTATTATTATGATGCTCCATTTTGTAAAATATCTATTAGAACGAAATTATTACCTCTGCGATAATAATAGACGGAATGAGTAACTTATAACACTCGTTGACTAACCAAAACATAAACAGCGGTGAAAGTCTAGACGCCGGGGAGTTCTTATATGGTCACTCTAATACAATAGTGATTACTGCTTTCTTTAAAATACTCCTATATGCATGCATCTAGATAGTAGGTTAGGGTATTCTGATTTTGTATACCCGAAAAATCTCCATCCCCGGTTTTTGAAGAGTAATCCCATTTATACATTAATCAAAAGAAAAGTTATTCGCCTGACTTGGCACCCTGTAGCTTCGGTCTATCCCCCATATGAAGATGAAGTTAAAGGCTCGCCGCTTCAGAATGGTAGAGAAGATACCTTTCAGAAAAATGGTGTGATCCAGTGAAGGTGACGGGAGTCATGAAACCTAAAAGTAACTACTTCCAATTTTATAGCGTTAGTTCGGAAATTTTTGGATCCATAGTTAAAATAGTCTTCTTCTTTCTCAGGCTGTGTTCATCCACTCCTGAATGTAGGCCTCTTCCAAAACTTTTCATGCAACTTGTGTCCAGTTCGTTCATGCAACTTGTGTCCAGTTCGTTCCTGCAATCCAGTCTCGTCTCGCCATCGCTTTTGTGATCTTCCCACACTTCTCTTGGTCTCCGTTGGTCTCCATGTTCGGATGTTACCTCGCAATGTGATCCGCCCATTGCCACTTTAGCAGTGCTATTTTTTTGCAATATATCCGGTACTTTTTTGTTCTTTCTCGGATATCTTGGTTTCTGATTCGATCTCTAAGGCTTATTCCAAGCATGGTTCTTTCCATTGCTCCTTGAATGATTTAGAGCTTGTTAGGCGACTTGCGGTTTAGTGTCGTAATTTCTAGACTATAACTGCGAATAGGCATTATACAACTATTAAAGACTTTCCATTTAAGATTTATTGGGATAACTGGTGATTTCGTTATATGTGCCAGTTTACCGAATGCTTCCCATCCAAGACTTATTTGTCTGGAGATTTCCGCATCTAGGTTCTTTTTCCCTAATTGGATCTTGTGTCCAAATATATGTACAGGTGCACGTTTTCGAGCAACTGGTTGGTAACAGTCACATCTATGTCTCAGGGACTCATTATTTTGGTTTTATTTGCGTTAATTAGTCCAACCTTAAACTAGTTACCCTATTTTATCCATTAATTTATTATAAGAATAATTTTCGTCTTCTAATTCTAATGTTGTTCGTTTAAGGGGCTTAAAATAAAGTAGTTTCAAGATACTGACATTTGCAAAAACGTCTGCCAACGACAAAATTGGCGTACCTCAAAAAAATGTATTGGTACTAGTTTTAAACAATCAATGAAGCAAAATACATACAAAATTATCTAAAAAAAAGGACGGTTAACCAGACAAGTCAATATTTATATATTCAATGTTTTCCACTTGGTTGGGCATATTAAACAATTATTCTTTTCTGGAAGGCTCGAGATAAACTGACTCATACATAGTGTTAATGTTTACTAAGTCGTCAACAAATTATAGAATTATTTTCTGAGTAAGTTATATCAAATTGAGATATTCAAATACTCTTTTTTCCCAACTAATATGTTTAATGGTGTAGTCTAGGGAGTAGAGTGATTTAAAATCTTAAGCAAATTAAAATCAATTAAATATGAACAATGGTATATTAAGCTTTTAAGTGGTTTACAAATAAATTTGTCACACTTTACAAACAACATTTCTACAGTACAAAACCTTGATTTAAAATATAATAATATAATACATTATGTCAAAAAATATTGTGTAAATATTTAATAATTTAATACTGTAATTTTTCAAGCTATAGGCTAGCTAGCTAAAACCTGCATCTTTACACATTCCAAAGAATATTGATTCCTTATTTTCCAACAATGCACTGGGAGTATCAAATTCTGCAATTTGTCCTTTATCCAGTACTAACACTCTATTAGAATCTATTATAGTGTTCAATCTATGAGCTATGGTTAGTACAGTACAGTCACTAAATGCCGTTCTAATGGTCTTTTGAATAAGGTCGTCTGTTTCTAAATCCACTGCAGCTGTAGCTTCATCAAGTACGAGTATTTTTGTTTTTCTAAGCAAGGCTCTCGCCAAACAAATAAGTTGACGTTGGCCTACTGATAGATTTTCTCCACCTTCTGATACGACATATTGCAGACCAACTACCGAATCTAAAAAAAATATTATGAACCCATATGTAAAGTTTGATAACCCATTTTTAGTGTTCCATACGGAACACTTATGGGATCGTTTCGGTGTCCATCTTTCTGTTCGTCTATCACAGCCAATTTTTCCCCGAAAATATTTAACATAAAGTTGAAATTTGGCACAAATATAGGAACTGATGGCCCAATCAGAGCCGTGTAGTTTTGAAAGTTAAATTCTGACTTGAGGGGTTAGTGTGGGAGAGTGAAAAAAAATTACCAGGTCATCGAGTGGGGTGTCAAATGAAAGCTTGTGAAAATACGAGTTCAAAAATATATATGATGTAATACTTGCACACACTTTTCTTTGTCTTTTGATAAAAAAATACATAGTTTTTTAACAAAAACCTCCACCACATGCCTCGGGCAATATGGTGGAGGTTTTTTTTTAATATACTTTCCAGGACGTTACTGGTACCGAGTCGCGCGTCGCTCCTGTACCGAAACAAAATAATTATATTTTATTTGTTTATAATTAAACAAATATTTAGGTAGTAAATATTTGTTTTACACCTTTATTAATAGATGCTCGATTGATTGGCTATTAGGAAGCTAAGATGCTATAACTATTATACATTATTGACTAAGAAAAAACATGAAAATACCTATACATACATCACCAGTAGACTCATAACTTAAGCAGTAGAGTTTATTTGAATAGGTGAAAATCACATTGCTGCCGCGTATCCGACAAGAGTTTTGGAATTTTAGACTAGACACGAGGGCAACATAATATTATTTACAAATTCTATAAATATTAAATCACGAAACTTTTTCACAATCTATTGAATAAGAAGAGTCATAATTATTTCAAACGTTTATTCATTAAGTAGTATTTAATATTCGGAATATATTTTCGTCGTCGTGGGTTAGATTTGGTATACCTGTCTGTATGACATTTCTGTACAGTAGCAAGCAAGCACCTTAGTACTTATAAAACTAAAGTGATTTTTCCCAGTACTTTTCTGAAAAACCTGTAGTTCTAAAATATGTGCTGAATTTGACATTCTAAAAGTAAAGAAGAACTTAACCCTAACACAAGTAGTCGATATTGTTCAAACAGGTACTTTATGGTAAGATACTAATTCCAAAAAAAAAGTAAAGCAGCGCAAGGGTTTCAGAAATATTTACATATGAAACCGTGTATTTCTCTTTACTTACTATTTCTGGTAAGATTAAAAATAATAAAAAAATAACTCAATTTTTTTTGTTCTCCGATCCTAACAAGGATATAAGGCGATATGTAAAGCAATCCCTCCAACTTCGTTCCCTCACCTATTTAACCCCTTATCTGTTTAACCATATACGAGGCTGGTTTGAAAAGTCCGTGCAAAAATAAAAACTACTTATGTGTTTGGGGTAAAACTTTTTTATTTTTCGACATAGTCTCCTTTTAGGCTTATACACTTCGTCCAACGATGTTCTAGTTTGTTGATCCCTTCCGAATAATAGGATTTGTCCAAGTCTGCAAAATATCCATTAGTGTCTGCAATCACCTCCTCGTTTGAATAAAATCATTGCCAGCCATTTCTTCAAATTGGGGAACAAATAGTAGTCCGAGGGAGCCAAGTCTGGAGAATAGGGGGGATGTGAAACGAGTTGGAATCCTATTTCCATTAGTTTTGCGACCACAACTGCTGAGGTGTGTGCTGGTGCGTTTGTCGTGATGGAAAAGGACTTTCTTGTGGGTCAATCGCGGGCGTTTTTCTTGCAGCTCGGTTTTCAAACGGTCCAATAACGATGAATAATATTCACCTGTGATAGTTTTACACTTTTCCAGATAGTCGATGAGGATTATCCCTTGCGAATCCCAAAAGACCGTCGCCATAACCTTTCCGGCCGAAGGAACGGTCTTCGCCTTTTTTGGTGCAGATTCCCCCTTGGTAACCCATTGTTTAGATTGTTGTTTGGTCTCAGGAGTATAGTAATGTATCCATGTTTCATCCACAGTGACGAAACGACGCTTAAAGTCCTCCGGATTCTTCTGGAACAGCTGCAAACCATCCTTGCAACACTTCACACGATTCCGTTTTTGGTCAAGCGTAAGCAATCGCGGCACCCATCTTGCGGATAGCTTTCTCATGTCCAAATGTTTATGCAAAATATTATGTACCCGTTCAGTCGAGATGCCCACAGCACTAGCAATCTCACGCACCTTAACTTTTCTGTCATTCATCACCATATCATGGATTTGATCAATGATCTTGTGCCCATATGGCCAGTCCGAAAATTTTGAAACCACTTATAAACTGTTCTAATCGAAGGTGCAGAGTCACCATAATGTTTATCAAGCTTCTCTTTAGTCTCCTGAGGCGTTTTGCCTTTCATAAAGTAATGTTTAATCACCACACGAAATTCTTTTTCGTCCATTTCTTGAAAATCACTCGACTTCCTTGATTCACACGAATGCCAAACACCAAGAAATAGACCAATATGGCTGAAACTTGGTGTGCGTTCATTCAAGAGATGCTACTAACTAAACATGACCTCGATACGCGCCGATGGTGCCATCTCACGGACTTTGCACGGACTTTTCAAACCAGCCTCGTATAACTGAAAATAATGGAACAATAACACAGTAATCCTACGTAAGATTTGTTTATTATCTCGACAAAGAAAAAACAAGAAAAATTCCCATAATACTATTAAAACCACAGAACGTATCGACATCCACCCCTTTTCCCCAAACACTATCGCTCAAATCTAGAGTTTTTCATCCCAACTTCAGATTAGAAACTCTACAATATTTAACGACCCCACCTCTTTTAAACTCTTCCCCTGTTAAAATTAGGAGCAATGAAAAAATTACCTAATTTTCAAATTACTCAGCTTCAAGAACCCTCGAAAGGGTACACCACAATATACACAAATAAAGCCCCCTCTAACCTCTTCCCTCACCCCATTAATCCCTACATATTATACTATAATTAATACGTTTAAAATTTGTACATTAGATTAACCGAAAAACTATTCAATATTTAACTACCTTCTCCTCTTTCACCATCTTCCCCTGATAAAAGTAAATCACAATAACATAATTATCAAAATTCCTCGTCTCCAAGAACCCTAAAAAAGGACATGTAACATGATATAAACCCCACTCTTATATATTTTGCTATAAATAGTATACTTCAAATTTGTATTAACCAAAAAACCCGGAAAAATTCTCATAATACTATTGAAACTATACAATATTTAAGGACCCCCCCCACCTCTTTCACCCCCTTCCAGAGTTAGAATTGAAAGTAAGAAAAAAATAGCCTAATTTTCGAATTCCTCGACTCCAAAACCCTAAAAAGGACATATGACACGATATATACGACACAACCCCCTCCCCCTTTAACCGCTCATATATTTTATCATAAATATTTATGCATAAAATTTATTTACCATCTGAACAAAAAAAATAGGAAAAATTACCATATTACTATTAAAACTGTACAAAATTTGTCGACCCCCGCTCCTTTAACCCCCTTCTCTCGAAGTAATATAGCCCTTTATTAGGTAATATATATGTACCAGACTTGAAATTGATATCTCATTTCGTTCGAGAGTTATCAAGCCAACAGACCGTCGGAAATGAGTAATGATTTTTGTATTGTAGGAACCCCAGAAAATAAAGAAAATCAAAAACCTCACAGGGTAAGTTTTCCACTATCACAGTTTCTTTAGCATAGATTGGTATGTTCTTTCTTACATTTGGGCAATGTGGTTCCATGTTTGGCTGACGGGCTTAAGCCAAGTCAGCACAAACACTCTTACCATTGTGTATTAAGGAATGACCTGACAATGTTACATGGTTTCAAAATCACTGACTTCTGAATATGTTTGTGTCGCGTCCTAATTGTACTAAGTGTGGTGTGAATGTTGGTGTGAGGCCTGTAACTGATATGACGAGGGGGACAACAAAACTCTTTCTTGTTTCCACAGCCTTTTTATTTCTGTTGTAAGGTTTCTGTATTTGGAGATTTTTTCTGTGTATTTTGTTTGGATGTTTGTGTCGTTGGTGACAGCTATGTCAATTCGATAGGTGACTTTTCCTTTTTTGTACTGAAAAGTAATATCGGGTCTATTGGCGGGCACTGTTTTATCTCTATGTCCCAAATTCTATGAAAGTCAGTCATACATTCATCGTCAGTATAAGAATTATCAAGAATATATAAAACGCGAGATATCTTTGTAGTAAAAGTTTAAAACAAATATTTGTTTAATTATAAACAAATAAAATAAAATTATTTTGTTTCGGTACCTATCCATTGGTCACCAATCATCATGGAAAATTATTTTATCTGTGATTAGTCACATGTTTAAGGCAGTAATGTAGTAAAAAGTATATTAGTATATTACTGATGGCACCGAATACGTATTGATATTTCGTAGCTCTTAGTTCCGGTTAAATTCACAACTTTCCGTGAAATAAATCTCCAATATATTGTCAAGATAAATTATCAAACGTAATGCACTCGTGATAATTTTTGCTTAATCTACACTTTATGGAGATTCTTTCAGAATTTTTTCAATATTTTTTGATCAGTACTTTTGGAGATAAACTAAGAAATGAAGAAATTATGATCAAATACCGACAAATAAATGATGAGAAATTCGAAAAAGGATACAGAAATATAAAATATGCAAATTTGGATGAAAAATGGAGCATCTTCAAGAATATAATCCTGGGCGGGGCTACCAAAGTATGCGGAGTGTGCAACGCAAACAACAGTAAAAGACAAACAGCTTGGTGGAATAGTAATATCTAAGAAGAAATTACTGCGAAGAGGAAAGAATGAAAAAAATATCTCAAAACAAAAACACCAGAACAATATGACCTATATAAAGGAAAATAATTAAAGAGTTGGTAAGAGAAGCAAAAGAACAGTCATGAAAGAATTCGGAGATAAAATGGAAGAAAATAGTAAAGAAAATCAAAAGCTATTCTACAGAGTTCTTAAATCATTCAGGAAGGAGCAACCTATAACCGAATTATATGTGAAAAACAAAAACCAAGGAATTCTAACAACAGAGAAAACAATAATGGAAAGATGGAAAGAATACTTTGAAGAACTATTGGGAGGTAATGAAGAAAAAGATAATACAAATTATAAAGAATTGGAACAAAATATGGAAGAAACAGAAAATAGGAAACAAATAGAATGGAAAGAGTTGGAGGAAGTTATAAGAAAATTGAAAAGTCTCAGGCAGCGATAAGATAACGTCTGAAATGATTAAATACATGGAGAAGAAAGGAAAAATAATATTGTTAGAAATAATTAATAATGCATGGGAAGAAGAAATATCTCCGGCCGAATGGGGAATATCGTTTATTACACCAATCTCAAAGGGATCACAAGGATTGCAATAATTAGAGAGGAATTACTATACTGAACACAACTGTCAAAATTTATGAGGGCATCATTAATAATAGGATAAAGAAAATAATAGAACCACAACTATCGGAATCGCAAAGTGGATTTAGACCAGCAAGAAGTACACAAGATCACATATTTACACTGAAACAGATTATCGAAAAAAGATCAAAATAAAATAAAAGTCTATACCTTGGCTTAGACTTAGAAAAAGCATTTGACAGTATGCCGAGAAATAAAGTGTGGAAAAGCCTAGAAAACAAGGGAATAAACAAAAATACAATAAGAATCATAAAGGAAATATACAGCAACAATGTGCAGTTGTAATAAAAAACAACATGAAGTCGGAGGGATTTACAAGACAGGAAGGTTTGAGGCAGGGAGGAAGCTTGAGCCCAACATTGCTCACTGTATACATGGATCACATACAATTAAGAAATTCGAAATAAAAGTGAAAAGAATGACAATTAGATACTGGAAGCTAAAAAGAATAGAGATACCTGAAGCGGCTTTTGCTGATGATATTGTGTTAGTGGCGGAAAATGAGAGACAATTACAAGGAAACCTCGATATTTGGAATAAAGCGTTTAAAGAAGAAGGTATAAAAATATAATATAGATAAAACAAAAGTAATGACAATGGAAAACCAACAAACGAACGCTTACATAGAAGGGAATAAAATACAAGTGGAACAGTATAAGTATTTGGGAGTGATAATGGCTGAAACTGGAAAACAAGACAAAGAAATTAATGAAAGAATCGAAAAAACGAACAAACTTTACTATGCAATAAGTAATAAATTCATTAGGAAAAAAAGTGACGAAACAAACAAAAATAAAAGTGTTCAAAGCAATTTATAGGATAATCCTAGCATATGGATGTGAATCATGGACCCTAACAGACAGGCAGAAAAACAAGATACAAGCCGTCGAAATGAAATACCTGACAGCAGCACAAGGAGTTACATGGAAGGACAGAATAAGGAATACAGAAATAAGGAGAAGGCTGAGAGTACAAGCAATTATGGAATATATACAACAAAGACAGCTGGGATGGTGGGGACATATACAGAGAATGAAGGATGATAGACAGGTGAAACAAATGTATGAAACCCGAATACAGGAAAAACAGGTAGACCTAGGCAGACCTGGAATAGGAGTATTGGAGGTATACTTAAGGAGAAGGGAAAATCCTGGAAAGAAGCAGTGAAAATGGCAAAGAATAGAGACAGATGGAAGAAGTTTATATGCGGAGATTGAGAGGAGAAAAAGGATAATGTATAACTGCCCCCCCACCATATAGTAGAAGAGATATACAATTATATATATATACATATATATATATATATATATATATATATATATATATATATATATATATATATATATATATATATATATATATATATATATATATATACTTTTGGAGATAGGGGGGACAGCGATTTTTAGCTATTTTTTTAAAAGTAATATGAAGAAAAGTTTGCGCGAGTATTACATCATACATATTTTTGAACTCGTATTTTTACAAGCTTTCATTTGACACCCCACTCGATGACCTTAGAAGTTTTTTTTTTCACTTCAACCACAAGCTAACCCCTTAAGTCAAAATGTAACTTTCAAAACTACACGGCTCTGATTGGGCCTTCAATTCTTACATTTGTGCCAAATTTCACTGTTCTATGTCAAATTGTTTCGGAGAAAATCGGGTGTGACAGGCAGACTCAAGTAATCCCATAAATGTTCCGGACGGAACACGAAAAAAATGGATATTTTTCTTTAATATTAAAAGTGACATATCAGTGCCTAAATATCACTTGCGAACGGTAAAAAATAAAATACGTACTATCTTTGTAAATAATTACTAACTTGAAATAAAATCTTTTAAATGTGCCAGCTCGACAACTCTCCAGATTTCTTCATCGGAATATTTATCAAATGGATCCAGATTCATTCGGAGTGTTCCAGAGAACAGGACAGCATCCTGAGGAATTATGGTAAGCCTAGATCTTAAATCATGGAGTCCTATTTCTGAAATATTGACGCCATCTATAAATATATTTCCTTTAAATGCTTCAATAATCCTAAAAATTTAAAACGTGTCAGCTAGTACCAAAGAATATAACCCTATTAAAAAAATACATTAAATGAGATATTTTTAAAATGTAATGGATGCCACCTGTCGCCACCAACGCAAAATTCTAGGCGTAAATTATAAAATCCATCTGTCTGTAATTTTAAAGTTATATTTCCTATCTTAAAATTACTTACCTAAACAATGATAATGTTAAACTACTCTTTCCAGCACCGGTCCTTCCAACAATTCCAATTTTTTCAGCTCCATGTACCTGAAAACTAATTCCTTTCAATACCAAATCTAGTCCAGGTCTGTACTTCACAGAATAATCCCTAAACTCAACATTTCCGTTATCAGGCCACGCTTTATGGGGTTTCTTTTCTGGTATCTCCCATGGTTTTTCTTGTTTAGTTTCGCTGTACTCTTTAATACGTTCTACACATACAATTGTTGTTTCTGCATCTGAGACTGTACGTACCAGCATATTAAGTGTCCCTGTTACCTACAATAGAGTATTGAATATAAAAAAAAGTATCAGTATAACTTTGATTCTTTGTACCAAACAACTCAGACAGCCGCCCATCCTGCTGTCCAATAAAATATTGTGACTATCTAGTTAGTCAAGTATCACCTTATTGTGGAAATAGTGGTCGAGTATTGTCGAACAATTTTCATTATTTAAGTCAAAGGCCTATGTTTTGTTACATTACCTTACAGTAACTCGTTATATTACAACATAGCGTTTTGGTTTCTGTATATTTTCAAATTAAAACGTGAATTTAATCTTTATATTGAAAAACACAGATATTACAAAACTAGTTTTCTTCTAATAAAAATACAGAAGGTGTCAAAACGAGGGCCTGATAAATTAATGTATCATGATTGACACGAGTCTACAACTTCCAGTGGTATAATATCAGACTGAATCATAAAGTAATAGTAACAAAACAGCATTGTACTCTGCGTATTTTATATTAAACATAATTGCCTTGAATATTAATTGTTTTCTAGCTGAAATCATTGTATGCTAAATTTTAATAGACTAACATATAACTTCTCTGTTATTTTTGATTACAATAGTTTTAGTAACATTTAATGTTGCATGTCATTACCACATGCCAATGCCTACATCGAGCCAAAAGTTTCCGGACTAACCTTATAAACTCTGAAATAGTTACTTTTAGCTATCGTGACTCTCGTCACCTTCAAAGTCTGCCTCCGAATGCAACGGTCCCACTGTTTTTTTCACTATTCGAAAATTTTCTTACAAGTCGATGCTGTGACGGTCTCAAGAACGGGCTGTGATTCGTGTTGTATCTGCTATACCGTCTCGAAGCGAAGACCGTTTAACTTTACCTTCATATGGGGAACAGCCCGAAGCCACAGGGTGCCAAATCAGGAGAAAAAAGGGGGTAGAGGATACTTTTACGACAGAAACTGTTGCGAACAAAACGAAACTTCGTCATGATTCGATGCATGCCTAATTCTTCCGATAAAATTAGCTGACATGTTCCATAACCAATAGAAAATTCGTCAGCGATGCTTAGAATTATCCGACGACAGTTTCCACGAACGATTTGTTAAACTTTGGCGATGATTTCATGCACGGTTGCATTACCAAAGTTCGCCCAACCTTAAATCGTGAAAAATCAGTCCACTGAATGGAGTGGGATGTGATGCTCGCCAGCATGAATATACACGAAGCTACAAGAATGTTTTATGAAATACTTAATAATGCTATCTTATCTTATGTACCTATTAAGCTGTTTAAAGCCTCGAACTTTCCACATTATTTTAGTGCGGAACTCCGAAGTACTATTATAAATAAAAAAATAGCTCACAAAAACTATATCTCCAGTGGCTTGCGGGTGGACTATCTTCAGTTTAGTAATTTAAGATCCCTTTGCAAAGAACTAGTTAAACGTAATTATGACATTTATGTCAAAAATATTGAGAATGATATCTCCAAAACCCTAGAAATTTTTGGAAACTTGTCAATCACCACAGAAAATCATCTGATTTACCCGGCTGTATGTTTTATAACAATAAAGTGGCTGATAGGGGTCAAAACATTGCTGATTTATTTTCGGAGTTTTTTAGTACTGTATACTGTAAGGCTGATGTATCTTGTGTAGAATATAGATTAGATAACAGGGCGGATATTATAATTAAACCTTTTACCATTTCTGAGATATTTCATAAGATTACTAGGCTGTCTAAAAAAATGGAATGTGGTCCTGACAATGTACCTGAATATTTGTTAAGCAATCTTATCTATAGTATTACCAGGCCACTGTTTATTTTGTTTAATAGGTCGCTGGCGGAGGGCGAGCTTCCTGATTTATGGAAGGACAGTTTCATTGTACCGATCTCCAAGTCGGGTGAGAGAGAGAATGTTCAAAATTATAGGGGCATTTCAAAGCAGTCTGCAATTCCTAGTATCGAGGTGACCTCAGGAGTTCCTCAAGGTGGGCAGTGTGCTCCATTACTATTTAACATCTTTATTAATGACATTCGTCAGGCTGTTCCTGACTGTAGCTTTCTTTTGTTTGAAGTTGCAGGAGAGCTTGAATTTGTTTGTGCATTGGTGCAATCATAATGAATTGTCTTTAAACCCTGGGAAGTGTAGTAAGATTAGTTTTTGTAGGAAAAAGAATAAAATAACCTTTCAGTACAAGGTTGGTGATGAGGACTTGTTACCGGCCAGTTCATGGAAGGATTTGGGAGTCATAATGGATGCTCAGTTGTCGTTTAGGGAACACTACTCTTGCATGACAAGAAAGGCATTCAAAATGTTGGGACTTCTTTTTAGAATCGGAAGAGATCTATCTATTGACCCGATGAAGAAGTTATACTGTTCTCTGGTAATATCTCACCTTGAATATGCATCAACGGTATTGTCACCTTACTACAATGTTCACAGCGCAGGGATCGAACGTGTCCAGAATAAATTTATTGAATATTGCTCTCATAAATTGGGGTTGGTTGGTGACAGAGGAGCCCTGGCTAGTATGCTTGGTCTGCGGACATTAGAGGACAGGAGAAGGGTATCAGATCTTTCCACGATATTTAAATAGCTGAATGATGTTATTGATTGTCCACCCCTCTTAGGGCAGATACGGTTGAAGGTTCCAGAACGTTGCTTAAGAAGAAATGAGATATTTGTCATCGGTCATCACGGTACTAACTATGGAGTCCACTCTCCATTGACTAGATCCTTGCTCTTCCTAAATAATAATCCTTCCATCAATCCATTCGGAGGCTCGCTGTCTAGCTTTAAAGAGCAAGTCATTAAAGTTGTGTATGACCACTGATATGTTTCCTGTTTATTAAACTGGGTGTTTTGAATTGTGATGTTATATCATTTTTTTTTGTTTTATCTAAATACTCATTACTGTACTGTTGTTATTACTTTATATGTTGAATATTATGTCCTTTATAATGGGGTTTCCCGTTTATTAATAATATATAAATAAAAATAAATAAAATTTGCGTACGACTTAGGGCTTCGTTCCGAATCATTTCATATATTTCAGTAGCACTTTCCAAGAATTTTACAGAAAATTTCACACATACATACTGTCCTTTTTTCATATTCATTATAACAATAACAGAGACGCAATTAGACTTTTATGCAAACGTGCATACAGAAAAAATTGAATTGAGCACGTAAAAACAGCGTCGTTAGGGATGTAACTACCGCCCTCTGTGAAAGCGTCGATCATATTTCATGTTTGTGTGCCCTATTTCACGTGTTGTTGTCGATCCTGTCACGTGGTTGGATTTTATGTAAAATACATAACTCTCACGAAATTATACTAATTATGACCACAAAACAAACATGTAGAAGGCAATTGTAAAGAATTAAGACTCAGTGTAAGTATAACTAATAAGTTCTTATAATATTTAAACAGAGAACTCTTTAACATTTTAAAGTAAAATATATAATGGCAAAGGTATTTCAATGTATGTAAAATATATATCGAATAAAATAAGACTGTGAAAGAAATTAGATCACACATGCCTTCAGTACGATAGCTTATTATAAAACTTTATTCTAATTTTAATAATTATAATACCTGTAAAGCATAACTAACGGACAAACCAACTGTGGCAGCATTTAAATCACTGCTCGTCACTGCAAATATAGCTGCCGCCAAAATTATAATATTTCCTATAATTTCAAGTCGTACAGCTAACCATCTATAAGCAAACATATGTGGATAAATACACATCTGATTAAAATCAATTTTTCTTTCGGATTCCGCCACGAATCTCGCCTCACTTCCATAAGCTCGAATAACAGTTGTCCCTGTAATAGTTTCACCGAAATGGGAGTAAACTGGCGAGCGAGACACTGATTCTAAACGTCTCATTTGTCTTGACGTTGACACAAAGTATCTTTGCATAAATACATATATTACGCCAACCGGGAAAATCACCAATGTGAAGAAAGGAGTAGCATAACAAATTACTAGGATCGTTCCCAAAACCTAAAATCAAATAAACAAATTAATATGAAATATTGCTAAATTGCAAAATCTTTTTTAGCTAACAAGCTTTGAAAATGTAATTATTACCTCATTATAGAAAATAGTCTTTAAAACTTATTTATTACCGTAGCCGTGATAAAGATATTGATTAAATTTTAAAAAATGGATAGTTACAAAATGCTTTTTTAATTATTACCTTCCAAAATTAACTAAATAAGATCTTTTCCCCTTGAAAATGTCAATCCTTAACAGAAGCAAAAAATCTTAGTTCACTACAAGCAAATTAAATTAAAACGAAATGTATGTCTCCTGGCTAGATAAACTTCTGAAGTGAGCGGTTTCACTCTTTTTAGTGTTCCGTACGGAACACTTATGGGATCACTTCGGTGTCTATCCGCCTGTCTGTCACACCCGATTTTCTCCGAAACTATTTGACATAGAAAGATGAAATTTGGCACAAATAGAGGAATTGATGGCCCAATCCGAGTCGTGTAGTTTTGAAAGTTAAATTTTGACTTAAGGGGTCTGTTTTGGGGATGAAATAAAATTTTTTACCAAATCATGGAGTGGGGTATCAAATGAAGTTTGTGAAAAGACGAGTTCAAAAATACATATGATGTAATACTTGCGCACACTTTTCTTTGTATTATTTTAAAAAATGGCCGAAAGCCTTTGTCCACCCACCCTACCTCGAGAAGCACTAATCGAAAAATTTTGAAAAAATTTTGGAATATTCTTCATAAAGTGTAGATTGAATGAATACATTACCTTTCATAATTTATCTGGTATATAAAAAAACGAAACTTTCAAGGTCATTAGTTTTCATTAAAAATCGGAAACTTTGCTGAAAACTCATTTGAGGTGTGTTTTGTGAAGTCATTGATCATTTTATACCTCCGTAACAAAAATTTTTATTTTAAAAGCAATCACCGTACGGAACACTAATTGCGCAAGCCCGACTTGCACTTGGCGGTTTTTTTTCTAAATAATTGTACAAAACTAAAAATTTTGATTTTGTTTGAAAGCCACAATTGTTTTTAATTCCTGCGAAATTCTAATAAGAAATAAGCAAACGAATGCGAATATTTAATATGTAACAATCAATTAATAAAATCCTTTGACTTAGGCAATAAAAGAGAACTGAGACAAAAAAGAAATTTTAGTAGTAGAAATAAAATTAAAAGAAAACAAGAGGCGTGAAGCAAAAAATAAATAAATAAATCTTAATAAAACTATATTATTTTTGCATATTTTGAACCTTCAAATCTCATGTCAGAGTCGCCTTACTTTATCGCAGACTTCTTTCTAACCTCAAGGGACAGTTTTTGTGGACTTTTATAGTTCGGAATTTGATTCACATTCTACTCCGAATACATAAAAATGGATACATGATTGACTGCTAGGTATTGTATACTTATAAATGAACATAATTTACCTTTAAAATATGGAAAAAGAAATTGTTAAGGTTGTTTGGGAGATTTAAATCCACACCAACAATATCACTGGAAAATCTGGCAAGAATTCTTCCAGTAGGTGTTACATCAAAAAATTGCATCGGTAATCTCATTACAGTATTTATTAATATATCGTGTAGTTTTGATGCCGCTTTTGTAGTACCCCTAGCCCAGTTGGCACTAGCAGCAAATATACACAGACCTAAAATAGTACATACATATTAAAGTCTATTCTCAACTCGATCGAAGTGACAAATATTGATATCTTTGTTAAAATAAAAATTGAATTAGATCGTGCAATTCATTGAAAAAGAGATAGTAAAGATTTAAACTCGGTTAGTATGTCATAAAATTATATTAGACTTGAAAATTTTCTTACTTTCCAGCAACATTTACAATATAGGTGCAAGAAAGAGCAGGTATATTTATTTACAGAGGTGACTCCTACTATCCGATTTAGTTTACAACAAATACTTCATCTCGTCTCTTAACGAAAAGAGATGAGGAATAGAAGGGAGGAATTGGCTGTACAAACACAACATTCTTTAAATTCTCTCCCTTCATAGAAATCTACCACTGGACCCTCGATTAAAAGTAATTAAATGCTACATATAGCCAGTTGTATTTTATAGTGTCGAAACCTCGTCATTTAAAGCTCAAAGCTAAAAAAATTAAGGCTTGTAGATTCTTTGCAGACTCCGTGTTCTCTGGGTGTTGACCTATTAAATGGTGAAGTTTTACAAAGATTCGGCGTGAAAAGAGAAATTATAAATATTATAAAACAATTTAAGATGTCACACTTAAGACATATATCGAAAGGAGCTAGATACCCAATGCGAAAACTTAGACTACAGTGGACCATCGACGAGAAATTGCAGTCAAAAAGATGCTGCAGTCACACTGAGGAGGGTACTTTAATGTATGTTCACAGATATTTGTTCAAAATAATATAGTACTAATTTGAAGTTGCTATTTCTTCGGTTGTATGGCAAGACAGAATTTTATTACAGTTTTTAATAACTTTGTCCGTTTCTTTGTGTCAGAACATTATAAAAATTGAATATGAACAATTTAATTTGTTAATTTATCACTTTCTTCTTCAATTTCTACGTGACTGTAGTTTCGTGGGTTTAGCACATTTTCAAACGCAATGCGTGATAAATTAACAAAGTAAAATGATCATATTCAATATTTATTATAGTTATTACCATAAAATCTTATTGTTAGACGTCGGCGATTTTGGGGGCATGGCAGAAATAACAGAAGCGGATTTAGGGTGTATATTGTACTTAACAAAATTTATCGCCATAAACTTTTTCAGTAAGATATAATACATCAGTTGGTAAAGGTGCAATTAAACTCATTCCACATGGTGGACAAAATTAATAGTTGTGTTGGTAAACAAATAAACAGTTAAGACATTTCTTTTATAAATTATTCAAAATAGGCCCCAAAATTCACCCTTTTTTTCATAGCATCACGAGAAATTTTTAAACTCTGTTAATTTTTTAGTATTCCGTACAGAACACTTACAAGATCACTTCGGTGTATGTCCGTCTGTCTGTCACACCCGATTTTCTCTGAGATTATTTGACATAGAAAGTTGAAATTTGACACTAATATAGGAATTGATGGCCCAATCAGAACCATGTAGTTTTGAAAGTTAAATTTTGATTTTGGGGTTAGTTTTGGGGATGAAATCGGAAGCGAAAAAATTTTTTTAACTGGTCATCCAGTCAAATGAAAGCTTGAGAAAACACGAGTTCAAATTCTTACGTACACTTTTCATTGTATTATTTTTGAAAAATTGCCAAAACTCGCTGTGTCCCCCCCATCTCGAAAAGTATCGATTTTGAAAAAATTCTGAAATATTCTCCACAGGGTATAGATTGAACGCAAATTATGACGAGTGCATTACCTTTAATAATTTATCTGGTATATAAAAAACCATCTCACACACACTCATTTGAAGTGTGTTTTGTGAAATCATTGATCATTTTATACCTCCGCAACAAAAATTTTTTTTTTAAAGTAATCAACGTACGGAATACTAATTGTGCGAGTCCGACTTGCACTTGGCCGATTATTTTAATGAGGAATAAGTTTCTCATTGTTGCCGTCGTTTTTTTATTATATGCTTATATTATTACATAAAAGAGGATTGAAAATGAATCTAATTGAATTATTACATTGATCTTATAAATAACCTAAAAAAAATTATTCAATTCAATTCAGAAACAAGTTTTCAGAAAGGCAATTAATTGCAAACAAGCAAGAATATACTAAAAATTAAATTCCTATTCCAACCAAACAAGAATAGGCCGAAATATACTAAATTAAGCATTTAAAATTTAAAAAAAGTTTCTCGAAAAGAACGTTAAAAACGAAAAATTAGAAATATATGTAAAAAATAAAAGAATTCAGAATAATTAAAAATGGAAGCATTGTCTTGGAAACATTTTAAAAAACCTTACCAACCAATTTCGTTATCATATGCGTAATACGCGGCCCCAAAATGGAAATAGTCAAAAAAAAACTGAAAAATTTGGCGTGGAACAGGATAACTTGAAATTACCCAAGCGTGTATATGTATGTAAACGTAGAAGCACATGTCTCTAAAATCGCCGACAACTACTAAACATTAGTATTGTCACATTTTATGTCATTTAGTAAACCAAAATATGATAAACAAATTAAATTTTAAATACCTTGTGATACACCCAGGGCTAAATAAACATATAAATACTTATTTCTTAATGCGGTGTCTACTTTTCCATCAACAATCATATTAGTATCTTCAGACCAAAGACCTAACCATAGATTTGAACCGATTTCGAAACCTTGGAAACCAGAGTACAATATTACTGTTGTTAAAATAACTATCGCTCCAATGGCCGATAAGTAATACTTGTAAACATCAAGTTTGACATTTCCCTTTTCAGATCTCTCGGCTTCTATAAGTTTGCCTTTTTCTTTTATTATTTTCTCATTTTGAAGGGACAGTTTTGACTTACTCTTCTTTTTCTTTAGACTTTTTGAACTTTCTAGTGACAAACTACTACTTCCAATGCCGTTTTCAATAATAATCGAATCTTCTGAAATACGGGATCTTTGACGACTAATGTTTCTTTTAATTTCTGGAGCTAATGGCGTATCTTCTACTTGTTCTTCAATTTCATTGAGTACTAAGACAATAAATAAATAAGCGAATAGAAAAAAATATTTGTGAAAGCTCTGAATTCTAA
>CM032449.1:160914912-160944912 GCA_019049505.1 Pachyrhynchus sulphureomaculatus
AGTAGTTCTCGATAACTTCCACTTTCAGTAATTTCACCGTCTTTCATAACAAAAATCTTATTAGTTTTAGGTAAATAGGTTACCGCATGTGTGACTAACAGTCGAACTTTATCATTTAGCAACCCTTTAGGTCCTATAATTTCTGTAAATATATGTTTTCCTACATGAGAGTCAACAGCACTAAGAGGATCATCAAAGAGATAGATATCAGCTCCACTATAGACGGCCCTTGCTAAATTCACCCTTTGCTTCTGGCCTCCAGACAAGTTTATACCTTTTTCACCTAAAAGTTATCATCAGGAAATATTTTTAAATAAATAAAAGTACCTTAGAATTCAATTTCAAATTCAAATTATTACCTGTCACTTTTATGTGTGGAACTACCAATCCTAACGCGATAAAATCACCACTTCATGCGATGCTGCTATTTACATAACCTCAAAATACAGTCTCAAAAGCGATGTTGTTCGACAAACAGCCTTTGAGACGATATATTTCATATGCAAAAAATGCATTGAAGCTGCGCGAATGATTTGTTCAACTTTGAAATAAGGTGCTGCGATGCACAAAACGTGCAAAATATGATGCCAGCGATTTCGAAGCGGTGATTTTGATTTGTCGGACCGTGACATTTTGGATAACACCTAGCCACATACGACAGAAACGATGCGGGATTTTATCTTTCCTTTGGGAAGAAAAGTTCTCCCTTCGTATTGTGAAGACATGACGCCGTCTAATTACTATTTATTTTGGTCGCTGCAACATCATCTCGGCGACTTCCACTTCATTTTATTGAAGGATGTGAGAAAAATGCATAACTGAATTAATTGACTCGAACTACGATCTTATTTCAGAGAGGGAATCTTCAGCTGCCTGAAAAGTGGGCAAAATGAGTGGAAAATAATGGGGAATGATTTTCTTGTTCGAATAGTAAGTTCGGAAATAAACATTTCGCAAAAATGGTACCGAATTAATGTACACATTAACCTAATAAATTACATAAAAATTTAAATCACGGCGAGTGCCTTCTTACTTAATATTAGATATATCTCAATATGATATGATTCCCCACAGGATGCTCTCCAGCAAATATTTTTGTCAAGACTTTTTCTTTAATTTGGAGCCTTATGTTTACATGGCTGTAGCGATCCGTAAATAAAGTCATCCCCTCAAATATAGCTTTTACAAGAATCCTCAAAAAAGCTATTTTCAACACTCCAAAAATATTATTTAAAATGGATATGGTCGGCAGGCTACTAAGTTTTGTGGATGACACTGCCATAGTATATAATTCTTATTTATTGAATAACTTGAGTGGCGAAAATGAAATTAATTGTAACTTTGGTAAATTATAAGATTGACACGAGGGATACTTGATTAAGAAAAATATTAAACGGATTCATATCCATAAATTTTAAATAAATACGGAAGGCCATATTTCATTTACAATTCGCTTTTGCTATAGATTATCTTAGCGGAGTGATTTATTTTAGTGAGAACCATGACCTGTTAAAACAATTGTATATTTCGTCGACCACGTATTAACCATTAAAGATCGTCCCCAGATATTTAAACAATAGTTGTACAATTACATGTCTTCGGGGACAACATCAAATTACGCGACTTCACCTCAATTTAACCTTTTTTTGTTCTAACTGTATAATTTGAGAAGCATACCTATTTCAGTCATATCTCCATCAGCCAACATTTCCAGATCCGGCCTTAAGGCACATGCATCAATAATTTTATCATACGTAACTTTATCAAAAGGTTTCCCAAAAAGTATATTATCTCTAACTGTGGCATTTTGAATCCAAGCCTGTTGGGATACGTATCCTATTGTACCATAAGTATTAACTCTTCCTTCATTTTTATTCATTTCTCCTAACAATGCGTTAATAAGGCTACTTTTTCCACAGCCTACTGGACCTACTACAGCGGTAAGGGAATTTTTGGGTACTCCAAAGTTAATATTTTTAAGGATAATATCATCACCCCAAGAAAAGGTCCCATTTTCGATTACAAGAGAGTCAGCTGAAATTTAAGTAACAATTAAAAAATATTACAGGACGATTTAATTACGTATTGATTAGTTCGGAGGAATATTTAATTTCATTGGAACATAAGAATTTAATTTTAAAAAAATGTTTAGCAGTTATCTCAGTCCATTGATGGTTACAACTCTCTCTATTGAGTAGTGAGGGTAGACGCTCTCAACGTTGTCACAGCCAATAACGGTATAGTCATGGTTGTCTTATAATTCGATCGAAAACACCGATTATCCAGCCAACAATTTCGATAGAATATCCCGTGTACAGCCTGCGCAGCTTATTGAGAAGATTCATGTACATCATACAGTTGATTTGACATGTTATGACCTGGCTAAATCAAATTTACAAGTAGAAACATCATATTATTAGATACTTTAACATTTAACCTTGGCTTAGACTATAAAAAACTGGTGTTACTTATCGATAGATATCGATTACTATGGCTAATTGATGTATCGATAATTATCGGTATATCAATAACTATTGAAATGGCGATAACTATCAATACATTGATGGATATCGATATAGTGATAATTTTTGAATTCACCTATCGATATACAGAAATCAATTCCATTCCTAATTATAACGCCAGGTACCTCTTAGTTAACAACAAAATTAAAAATTATGTTGTAGAATTTACAGAATCCTGTGAATTTATAGACATAAATAAGATTATACATACCTTCATTAAAATTATGTTCAACATATGGATCTAACTCATCTGAATTTAAGAAAGAGTTGATTCTGTTCAGAGAGACCATCGTCTGAAAAAAAATGTAAAACACTGTAATTATTTACAATAAAGTAGAACAGTATTCACGAACAGTTTTAATATTAATTTATATGTTTAACTTACTACCAAGTTTACGGTATATGTATGGTGTATATATACTAATAGTTTATGGTTCTCGTGTTTCCTCAGAGAGCGTCCTTTACGAGAGGTAGTCGACGGATTTCTTGCTAACATCTTCACTACTAAACTGTACAACGAAATTACCAACAAAGATTATTATAACAAAAATAAACGCGAGGATACAATTGGAAGAAGGACAGCAAGGGTTCAGAACTGAACGCTCATGCACCGATGCCGTATTCATTGTGAGACAGGTAAAAGAAAAATCCATAGAATACAACATTCCAGCATACTTGTACCTGATAGATTTAAAAAAAGCTTTCGACAATGTACAAATAGAAGACGTTATTCATCTACTATATAACAGGAACATCCCATTAGACCTAATTAAAACTATAGACAATACATATAAAGACAACAACGTAGTCGCACGATTAGCAAAAAGAATGACAGAACCAATCAACTATGAATCTGGAATCAGCAAGGAGACTCTTTAAGTCCTCTTCTATTTAATATTGTCATGGATGAAATTATAAACAATGTCAAAAGAAAGAAAGGATATAGAATTTGTAACAGAGAACTTAAAATTATATGTTATAAAGATGACGTGATAATAATGGCTGAGACCGAGAACGATCTGCAAAGGTTGCTAAACGAATTTTACATAGCAGCAAAACAATATAATATGTCAATCTCAACTGAAAAAAACCAAGAAAATAGTAAAAGCAAAAGAGCCGATTAGGTGCAAGCTGGTGGTGGAAGATAAACTAATAGAACAGGTGATGTAAGTCGATTACCTGGGCATCAAAATATGTAATATCGGAAATATCGAGGAAGAAGTAAAACATCAAGTCAACAAGGCTAATAGGATAGCGGGATGCCTCAATGATACCATATTTAGAAATAAATTCCTCTCCGTGGAGACCAAAACAAGGATATACAAGAGCGTAATACAACCGGTAATAACTTACACATCTGAAACAAGACCCGATACAAGTATAATACAGAGGATGCTGGAATCAACTGAAATGAGAATACTTAGGAGATGTACAAACAAGACCCTAAGGGATAGAGAAAGCAGTGAAGACATAAGACGCACATGTAATATAGAAAATATCAACTAGTGGATAAAAGGAAGAAAAGTGGAATGGGATCAACACATAAGAAGAATGGCAAACCACAGGAAAGTACGGATAGCAAGACACAAGTCACCGAATGGAAGAAGATTAAATGGGACGTCCAAGAAAGAGATGGAGCGACCATCTATAGAGCAGGGAACAAAGAAAACAGGCAATAGTGCTTAGCTATAAGTCGGAAGAAGAAGAAGAAGAAGATCTTCACTATCAACGCCGGTGTGCCCCAAGGCTCGATACAGTCTCCTACTCTGTTTTTCATTTACATTAACGATCGGCTGAAAAGGACCAGGAATCCAGTACGCTGATTTCTTCATTCACTTTGAACATTCAAACATCGGCTCCTCATGCAAATATCGGCAGACAACAGGAAGTCGTTCAACTTAAACAAAACTTGGAAGAAATTCTATCTTGGGGTGACGTAACTAAGTACAATTTAATACTACAAAAACCCAGGCGACAATTTTTCCTAAAAAGTTAACGTTGCTAAACCCGACATAGTTGTGTCGGAGCCCTTCATTACTCTAGCATCACTAAATTTGGTGAGCGTTAATTTGGGAACAAATATGTCTTGGTATGAACATGTTGCATGCATAGCAAAAAGAGCTTCTCAAAAGCTGAGAATATGATTTCGAACTAGAAAACTCCATAACTCTTAATTCTGTACAAAGCTCAAATTCCACCAAAAATGGAATACTGGTCCCATGTTTGGGGCTCTACTTCTAAACACATACTGCATTTGTTGGATTATATTCAGAAGAGAGCTGCTCACCTGATTGGAGACGTCGATCTGACCAGCAACATTGTTGCCTTAGAACATTGAAAAACGGTTTAGCGACTTGAGTCTATTCTACAAGTATTTTCATGGAAAAAAAAAGAAAAGCGGTGCATGTTAGAAATACACGTCGCGCTAATAATTCACATCCATATGAAATTTATCACTCTTTCCGCACACGCATCGCTTATGTAGCCCTTTAGAATCTTTCTGCAGCAGGTGTGCTATGCCCATGAAAAAAATAGGCAAATGTTTTGCAAGAATTCAGAAAATCTTTCGTAAAAAATGCTCTCGAACGTTACGTTTTTGGCATAATATATGCTTACATGGTAATTCATAATGTTTTTTCACCACTGCATTTTTGAATTTTACGGATACTTCCAAGGATATTTCCTATAGCTGCTCTATACCTAAAATCATTTAATATAGGAAATATTCCATAACTAAAAAATGAAATTTTTTACATTCAATAACATCTACCGCCCTAATAATACGTTTTGAAATAAAATGACTTTTACATTTCTTAGTTTTGAATTTATTATCTAAAAATGTCGACTCGGCATTTACTTCTGATTAGAACAAATACCAAAAATTTTAAATACTTTGAACCCAAAATAAACGGTTCGAGACATTTTTAGATAGAAATTAATATCGACTACTAAAATTGGACAAAAACAATATTTCAGCACTCTTATACTATTCTACTGTTCTCTCATGTGTTAATCCATCTCGGTATGCGCTTCGTCGTATCACGACTCATCAGCCGAACTAGGATCGACAGAGAAGAGGACAAAACTCAAAGTAATTATGACAGTACTACCGCGGAGAATCGGTAAAATACAACTTATATATCTGGCTGCCAAATCTAGTTTTGAAGGTATACTTTTCCTCTGTCGCAGGTTTTTTAGGGCCATAATCCGAACGAGTTGCTGACAATTACCGTTAGTATGCCTTTAGAACAAGGCTTACATTAACCAGACATACAAATAGTAGTGTTATAAATACATGGAGTTTTATTCTCTGCTTTGTCGGTCCTAATTCGACTGATGAATGCGGATGCGACGAAATACGTCCATAGATGGATTAATAAATGAGAGAACAGTAAATAACTCCTGAAGTATAGATTTTGTTCAATTTTTGTAGTAGTACGTGGGGTAGCACCTTAACAGTCGCGCTGCCTAGTGGTGATTGTTAGCAACTCGCTAAACAATTCCTCTGCCGGTCTGTAACCTTAACATACATTTTTTAAATACTAAAATACATTTTTAGTGTTCCGGTACGGAACATGGCCTTTTACGGAATCACTTCTGTCTGTCACACCCGATTTTCTCCGAAAGTTTGTCATAGAAAGTTGAAATTTAGCACAAATATAGAAATTGGTTGCCCAATCAGAGCAGTGTAGTTTTGATAGTTAAATTTTGACATAAGGGATTAGTTTTGGGGGTGAAGTCGGAAGTAAAAAAAAAATTTTTTACAAGGTCATAAAGTGAGATGTCAAATGAAAACTCGTGAAAACACAAGTTCAAAAATATATATGATGTAATACTCGCACAAACTTTTCTTCAAATTGTTTTAAAAAAATGGCCAAAAATCGCTGTCCCCAAACCCCATCTCGACTACTGATCAAAAAATTTCGAAAAAAATTCTGGAATATTCTCCATAAAGTGTAGATTGATCGAAATTTATCACGAGTGGATTAAGTTTGATAATTTATCTGGTACAAAAAAAATATATTTGACTTGACAATATTTTTTCGTGGAAATCGGGACTAAGAGCAGCAATGTACTCATATATTTTTCTGTACATTACTTAATTTGGCCAATCGCAGATAAAATAAATTTGCATGATGACTGGTGACCAACCGATAGGTACCGAGACAAAATATTTTTTTTTATTTGTTTATAATTAAACAACTACTTAGGTAATAAAATTTTGTTTTTATTATTCGCGTTAATTCTTTTATTGAAGATGAATGTGTAACTGAATTTCATAGAATACTTCAGCAATTACGGTACGGAACACCGATTGTGCAAATCTGATTTGTACTTAGCCAGTTTTTTTAAAATACTAAAATAGGTTTCGTCGAAATTACCAACTAATGTTAATACTTTAAATATATCGATACTACCGGATGCAATTAAAATTTGGAATTCTTGTAGAAAATACTCAAGGAGACTGTATCTCAATTTTAGATGACACATACCTGAACCAGCATATTGATGACATTTGGAATCTGATTTAATGGTTGTCTTAAAATATTTAATAAAGCCAAAGATACAAAAGCCTTTGATGCATCTAAAATATTATTCTCATCAATTAAAACATAAGTTCCAAAGGTGGCAAAAGATACCTACAACAAAGAAAGAAAAAGCCAAAAATAGTTAATGGGTTAAAGGACCATTCTTAAAGTACATTACTCAATTTTTGAGTGGAAAATTATATATTTTACATCTTATTAACTAAGTCAGGTCTAATTTCTCTAATAATTATGTAATGAATAAATCGTTAAATAATTATACCAGGTGTACAAGTATGAAATGCGGATTTTAAATTCGGAAGAATGATAAAAGGTGCTTTATTCCAAGTATGCTCCATCGCTTGTTATACATTTTTCCCATCTTTCGGCAATTTGTGAATACCACGCCAGTAAAAATCTTCCCCTTTTGCTGCGAACCATTCATCGAGCCATTTTTTTCACATCTTCGTACGAACCAAAGCGCTGCTCAGCAAGTACGTGACCCATCAATGCAAACAAGTGGTAATCGGAAGGAGCCAAGTCTGGTGAGTAAGCCGCATGGAGTAGAACTTCCCAGCTGAGTGCTTCCAACGTGTCGCGAACTGGTTTTGCCGTATGTGATGGAGCATTGTCATGAAGAAAAATGACTTTGTCTTGCCTGTTTCGGTATTCTGGCCTTTTTTCAAGTAGCGAACGGTTCAAATCGGTTAATTGTTATTGGTAACATTTAGTAGTAACCGTTTCCCCCCTCCCCAGGTTTTAACAGCTCATAATAGACCACGCCCCTCTGGTCCCACCAAACACAGAGCATCGTCTTTCTGCCAAAGCGATTCGGTCTTGCGGTCGATGTGGATGGTGCGCCTAGGTCTACCCATGATTTTTTGTGCTTGGGATTCTCAAAATAAATCCACTTTTCATCCCCTGTAACTATACGATGCAAAAACAACTTCCTTTTGTACCGAGCGAGCAAAATGTCACACGTGTTTTTGGGCTTTCGCATTTGCCTGTCGTTCAACTCATGTGGTACCCATCTACCGGTCTTCTGAATCTTTCCCATCTCTCGTAGCCGATTGGAAATAGCTTGTTGACTAACGCCCAATTGCTCGGCGAGTTATTTTTGTGTTTGCAAATCATCTTCGTCCAACAATGCTTGCAATTCCACATCTTCGTATTTTTTGGAGGTTTTCCACAATCCTTGTCTGCAACATCGAAGTCACCACTTTTGAAACGCCGAAACCATCGTTCACACGTATCTTGCGATGGAGCATGTTCACCATAAGCTTCTCAAAGTAATCGGTATGATTCAACATCAGTTTTCTTCAAATGAAAACAAAAAATTAATGCTCTCCGCGAATGCTCTTTGTTCGGTATAAATTTCGACATATTGAACACAACACAACACTATGCACAAACTTTTCCAATTTATCATTCGTGCGCGTCTGACACTTGTTGATGACACAACAAAATGGCGCAGTATCAAATCTTTATAGCACAAACTGTATTGGTGCACCATCTTTTGTCTGAAATCCGCATTTCGTACTTGTACACCTGGTATTTAGTTGCAAGGACTGTCCTCGCAGCAATAAAAAATGTTCTGCTCAGTAGTTCACTTTCCTAACATATGAGGCAAGCTTAGCACCCAAATAGACATACTTGAATATTTTTTTTATTCCATTTTATTTTTATACTTACAATAAAGGGAGCCGAATTCCATAAAAACTGCATGCCTGCATGTAAATAAGAAGCTTTCAGTATTGTTGCTATTTCTCTAACTCTAATTTTATCGATGACTTTAACAAAACTGGGTTCCCAAGCGTAAAGTTTCAAAATTCTTATACCGTTTAATATTTCATTCATTATTTTTACTCTTTCGTCTTTATCTTTCATTTGCTTAACTTGGTATCCCTTTGATCGGCGGACTATAATTGTATTGATAGGTATTAGAAGAATCATGACACCAAGCCCCGCTAGAATTGCTGGTCCCACTTCCTGCCATAAAAAGTAGATTGCCAACATCAATTCTAATGGCGCTGTCCTAAAAAGTTATGTCTTTCATAACTCAAATAATTAGAAATGTAAATTTTAAAACAAGAATCATTCATTTCCGACTATTTTCAAGCGGCAAGAAAAACCCGAGCACCAGATGTCAGTAACAGTATCAGAAAAATATTATCCTAGTAATAAATAATTATGCCAGCATGTTAATGGTAGTTCATATTAATGATTACAGCTTAAAGAAGTAATTCTTTAAAAAATATTTTTCGGTAAATAAGAAATTTAGCTAAGTTAATACTGTATATGGTGTGTCAAGTAAGAACGTGACCGCTCGTATTCTTGAAAAAATGTGTTTCGAGAATATTTTTTGCCATCAATGTATTCTTTTGTGTGCTAACAACGACGTAATTACCTTAGTAAGTTATCCAATCGCCTTCTGCATCAATAATCGCCTGCCATCTTAGAGGCATGCTGTCGACGAGATTTTCTGCATACTCGCGCGGCAATGATCTCGAAATTTTTCAGATCTCGAGAGAGTCTTTCCTCTGAGCTTTCTCTTTACAAGGGACCAAACCTTTTCAATAGGGTTGATCTCCAGCGATTGTGAGAACCACTCTAGTATCTTAACGTGGGGCAAAGCGAGCCGCTTCGTGAGGTGATTGTCGCTCAGCAAAGGTTTCTTCAATGTGCTTTGGAATTTAACATCATGAGCACGAAGATGTTGTCTCATGGGATACATTCAAACCGGATTTTCTTAATTTTGCCGCTCCTTGATGTAGCATCAATTTCAGGTACCGTGAAAACAAAGAGACGGTTCGTTTTTCGACTTTCAGAGTGACCTTACCTACCTGTCTTGAATCGGCGCGCAAACAAGTGACTCATTTTGGATTTTACGTGATGAAAGTTCGGAATCGACTGATACTTTTACTAAAATACGTCGTAAACAAAAGTTCCCTCTACCGATTTTTTATTGAATCACTAGAATCGCATCTACCAAAAATGAATTATCGCGGACACGTTCTTACTTGACCGATTGTACGTAAGACCCTACCAAGGGAAAAATATTATAATTTATATGATCTCCCTAAGATTCAATTTATATTTTTAAATAAAAATACTTCACATTTTTTATTAGTTGTTTTAACTGGGCAATAAAATCTTTAAGAAAGTTACATATCCACTTAAACATACTACTACATAAACAACAATGCAGGCGAATCATCTATGAAATGAAATAGTAGTATGACAGTTCCATGGACACAAGTCGAATGTTAATAATAAAATTTGTTGTAGATATCTATTGGTTATTTAAACCTGCTATCAGATTTTGAAAAACATAAATGTATTTTCATTCCAAACTGGCAAACACTGTGGAGTAATGTAATTTACCTGGCAACTTGTCACAAATTTGGAATAACCGCGAAGGGCAAACGGCATATCCTATATACCATTTGTAAGGTTACTTTAATTTGGTCGCAAATACTTTGACCGAATTGACGTAAACACTACATTATAGTACAACTCTACACTTGTTAGCTACTGTTACAAGAATTCGCCTGTTCGTTTTAGATTCACTCTTGGTCACACTCTAGATAATTTGTTACAATTTATAAGCTTATCATTATGAATCCATATAAAACTCCAAAATTACGAAGTTGTTTCTTTAATTATCTAACTCGGTTGCCAAATTACTATCCAAATTACATCCTTCGACCAAGGACCAAAAATTTTGGTATATGTAGTATATATATATATATATATATATATATATATATATATATATATATATATATATATATATACATACGTATATATATATATATATATATATATATATATATATATATATATATATATATATATATATACATATGTATATATATATATATACATATGTATATATATATATATATATATATATATATATATATATATATATATATATATACATATATACATATATATAATTTATATAATATATACAATTGTATAAGATATCATGCTCATATTATTTTTGAAAACTTTTATGGGATCACAAATTATCGCATATAGTCAGAAGTTTATAATATTTTAAGGGGACTCAATGTGTATTCCAAAAACGGATATGTCTCGGCTAAATGTTTTGACGATGTTAGAATGAAAGTAATAAAAATATTTTGTTTTTAGGAATATGACTTATTTATGTGTGTACACAAAAAAAAACTTTTGTAACATTAGAGAGACAGTAATACATTTTATAACATTTTCTGTATAATTATACGACGAACGTGGGGACGTCTCTCCAAATAGTCTAATCCCAAGAATTATGATTTTTCATCAGTGACAAATAATTTCAATGAGACTTTCTAAGCTCGCTTTGAAACAAGCGTAAAACAAAAGCGACGCTATTAATTCTTATTGTAAAACTTACCATAATAACGGCATAGAAACGGAAAATTCTCTAAACTTTTCCGCATCAACGGCCATCAAGTTTACAATTTCTCCGATTGTCTTAGTTTTCCTAGTTGCGTTGGATATACGAAGAGCTTTTCGATAGATACAGGCCATAAGAGAACTTCGCATCCGTACACCGAAACAACGCAAATTTATAAAATGGATATTGTGGATCAGAGATTGAAAAGTACCAACTACGAACATAGCACAAGCATACATTATTCCTTTCCATAAAGGCTCACTGGAGCCCACAAAGGAAATAATTGCACTGAAAATTAAAAGGGAAAAAATGAAAAACTATTAATTTTGTAATTTAAGTAATAATTTAGGCTTTTAATTTAATTTACTTGCTTTTAATACTAGAAAGTCAATATTAATGTATGTTCGTCTTCGTGTATTATAGTCGTGTATGCGTATGTTAAAATTATGTCTGTTGTAACCATACAGCAGATAATTTAAAATATATAAATACATAAATTTTTAACTGAACTATAGTATTGTGAACTATTGCATAAATTGGAACTTATAAAGTACAGCTACCTTAAAAGTTGAGGGTTAGCGAATGCAGTACCAACAGTTATTAGTCTTAGTGTTATTCCCATCAGAAATGGCGCATAAAAACACTTGAACATGACTGGTAATATTGAAACTATTTTTGATCTTCCTTGTGTTACACCTCGTTGTTGTTGTCTAATATATTCCCTGTAAATAAAGTAGAAGAGCTTTTATTCTTTTTGTAGTCGACAATATAAGGCCAATAATAAAGAACACAATAAACATTTGTTTATAGATTAAGCTCATTGATAGGAAAATAATTGTAAAAATGTATATTAATTATTTAATAGATTAAAAATATATTTTACAATTACTATTTCCTAACTTACTGCGTAACGCGCTACTAACACATATGTTTATCCAATATATTTCCCAGGAAGTTCTGGATCTCCAAACAGGCGAATGTATCTTCGGAATAAACTCTGCTGTGTGAGAGCAGAGCCTCAAACATGGGACCACTATTCTATCGTTGGTCGAATATGAGCTTTATACAAAATTAATAGTTGAGTATAAAATTTTCTAATTTGAAATAATGTCCTCAGCTTTTGAGAAGCTCTCTTTGCAATGCATGTAACATGTTCATGCCAAGACATATTTGCTCCCAAATTAACGCCCATCAAACTGGGTGACGATGCCTGAGGAATGGAGTGTCCGACATAACTATGTCGGGACAGTAGCGTTAACCTTTTTAGAAAAAACTGACATCAGGGTTTTTGTAGGGTTCAGTTCTACTTGGTTACTGTCCTCCCAAGATAGAATTCCTTCCAGGTCTTTGTTAAGTTGAACGACTTCATGCTGTCTACGGATATTTGCATACATCACCGATGTTTGAGCGTTCAAGGTGAATCAAGAAATACGCGTACTGTCATCTTCAAAGCTGTGGATTAGATTCCTGGTAATTTCTAGCAAATCGTTAATGTAAATGACTAGGAGACAGTCGACTGCTACTAGTAAAAAACGCTCTCTAAGGAAAACACGAAAGCCATTAAAAAAAACCTTTCAGACATACCATAAGAGCCTAGCTTTGCCAACAATTCGCCATGCCAAACACGGTCGAATGCCTTGGATGTATCAAATGCAAGGGCTCGAGATTCTCTAAAATGTTCAATTGCGTTATACCAAATGTGTGACATAAGTTAAAGGATCTCAGGCTAATCTTTGCTTACGAAAGTTTAACATTTTATTGATCAAAACTAACCTTTAACCATCCAACAGACCAACCCCTGATTTCATACTATACTTGTTATCTACGAATAATTTGAATCCGCTCCTATCCTAGGTTTACATGCGAAAACAACAAATCTGAGTGCCGGTGTCAAAACTGTAATATTGCATCAGCATTATGTTGGATTCATATACGAGGGCTACCTTTTAAGTTTTTACAAAAACAATAAAAGAAAAAAGAATTTTGGCAAAAATCGTTTTATTGTTTCTCAAAATATTCGCCTTTAAGATTTATACACTTTTGCATGCATTCGAACCAATTGTCGAAACATTTTTTCCACTTTGAAAGTTGGTATCTCAAAAACATCAGCTTCTTGCGGTGATGAAAATCGCTGTCTACGCATTTTTTTTGACATTTGGGAACAAAAAGAATTCCTTAGGTGATAAATCAGGTGAATACGGGCAATGAGACATTAATTTAATGTTTTTCTCCATCAAATAATCCATTGTTTGACGTGCTGTGTGAGAGCTGGGATTGTCATGATGGAGAATGATGCGACGTTTTCGGTTGTTTTTCCTGATTTCATCGATGACTTCTGGTAAACAAATTGTTGTATACCATGCAGCATTAACTGTTCTTCGATCCCCTAAAGTATATAACCAAAGAAACAAGCTATCACTTTCTTGGAAGTGCTTCTCGAATGAACCACTTTTGCTGGATTCGGTTTATCTTGGAACACCCAAGCAGTTGATTGTTGCTTAGTTTCCGGCTGGTAAGAATATATCCAAGTTTCGTCTCCTGTTACGATATTGTATACAGATTTTGCATGTCCTCGGTCGAATTTTTTGAGCATTCCCTTACACCAATGGACACGAACCTGTTTTTGAGTTTCGGTAAAATTATGCGGAATCTATCGGAAACAGATTTTTTTCACAGCATTCATGCAAAATCGAATGTACTGCAGTGTTCGATATGCCTAAGGTAAGACACATGCCGATCCTCTTTAATCATATTGCGCACAGCATCGATGTTTTTTGGAACAACAACCGATTTTGGTTAGACGGAAGCACGACCATGACGAAATTCTGCAAACCAATTGTAAACAGTCTTTTCTAATGGTGACTCAATACCAAAAGCTGAACGAAGCGATTCGAGGCAATGTTGTGGAGTTAGGCCTTTACTAAAATTGAAAAAAATCATCCAACGAAAACCTTCACGTGAAATGTCCATTTGTTCATAGAACTGTTTTTTTATTAAAATGCTCACTGTAAACAAACTACTCGGCCAATTTCTGAACTGATACTGTTTTAACAATAACAAATGTCAAATTTTACAACAATGGTAATGTCACATCTCAACAGCGCCATCTAGTGGTCCTGTGTAACATATTAAAAGCCTGCCTTCGTTGTGGTTATTAACCGTGAACGAGACTATTGGCCTGTATAACCAATGATAAATTAATTTATTCACATCAAAAGTTTCATGCGTTTGTTTACAATTTTCATAATTTAGCCATTATAAATTTAAATAAAGTGTTTTTACGTGAATTTCTAAGCATTACTTCCTTATGTATTGTATTAGTTGTATAGGAGGAATATCTAAGTTTTTGTTTGTTTAATAAAACAGCCAAAAACACCCGCACCTGGCAATGTCTTGCTGGCGACGGTGTCGGAAACTAGCTGCCAGAGTTCAAGTACTAATTAGTGACTTTTGACCAGAGTATAAACCACATTATATAAAAAAAGCAAATTTGATATAAACCCCATTCCTATTTTTTCTGTGGTCTGGATCAATTATCTGTTGATCATACTTTTCAGGAAATTATTAAATAATGGAGAATAATTGAATCAATTAATGATATTAAAAATTTACCTCTTATTTTTTAATAACCTCCTTTGGAATTCATTTTCAACTTTGGGTACAATATTTTTAGCTTCGTTTTCAAATTCCAAATTCCATAAATCTTTAGTTTCTAATGGTCTTTTAAAACCCTTATATAATATGCTGTCGAGATAAGTATAAAGTATTCTTCCTACAAAACTGCAATCGTCTATTGGGTTTTTATTCTAAAAATAAAATTATAATGATAGGACGTACATTATTTTTAATAAAATCCTTCATCTCATAAAAACGATTTTTATGAGATGATATTACTTAGGATGGCACAAAAATCACAGCTTGTAGGGACATTTCTTAATGACACTCTGTATATTTTGATTTCACTATTTGATGCAAATTTAACAACAGAGGATTTCACGGGTCTACAGCCTATTTTTAAATCAAAAGAAACCACTTTCATAAACATATATATCTTGAAACAGGATTAAAAAGAACAGGGTGAAACCATGGTCAAAATGTTAATCGGACTTCTGAATATGTCCTCTAAACATTCTAAAATATTTCGCTTCTGATTTTCTGCTAATTTACAAAAAAAAAATCGATCACTGCTAATTTAATGAAAATTTTTTCATAAGCCATTACCAAAGCTTTAATTTGACAATAAAAGCAGTACCGAGTCAAGATGGTGAAGTTTGGCGGCAGTCCAGGGCGCCAGATGAGAAGAGCCGTAATACTAGGGATTTTATTTAATTTTTTAGACAAATTTAAACATTTTTTTTATGGCGCCAAGAATATTCTGGTCTAGACCGATGTTGCGATAAAAATGTTACCATATTGATCTGAGTTTTAGGCTTAACAACCTTACAAAAACGATTATACTATGGCGTGATTTAAAGAAACTCGTTGCCAAATAAATAAATCAGAGACGTTCTTTTTATCAACTCCATTTAACATCTTGGTAATCTCAGCCAGACTTGTACCACATCATTGCGAGAAAGTTCCCTTACTCTGCTATTTCACGATCTTGTTCTATACTTCCATTTACCACGAACCTCAACGGGGGTCTGCCTATAACCCATAAACACCTTCGTGGTGTTGCGACTTCAGATAAGCATTTCGCTCGAAAACAAAAGGAACAGTATCTTTATCGTCAGTATTTTCTAGTGGGGGACTCCCCACCGTCACCACATACTGTCGGCAGTTATCGTGGGGATTGGTCCTCACTATTAATTATTAATTATCGTCAGTATCTTCTGAACGAGCGGCCGCTCACCAAAAGCATGCCTTTAGACTTATGCTAGCTGTAAAAGTTTGCCGAAGGCTACTGCGTGACAGCATCACGTTATGTGGCCAAATACATACACTGACCTGTCAGAGATCGAACCCCAGACTTTAATGCAGAGTTCGAACCGCCGCAATCTCTATCAAGCTTTATATATATATCCAACACTTTCTGATGACCCTTGGTCCGTGAAGATACAAACGCCATTCTTCTACTTATTCTGGAACTCTTTTCGTCAAATGACTTACACACTTCATTCCAGAATATTTTATGCAATTGTTGGTGGAGGTTGTGGGCTTGAACCCTCATATATGCGTGTGTAGGTAGATTAAAGAAGCTGAATATTTGAGACATATAGAGGAAAATAATTGTTTTAATGGTAATGAAACTTAAAATTATCGCCAGCCAATAGCAAACGGATTTATTTTTAAACAAATTATATTATATTTTATATAACAGTTACGTAAAATATAACAACCTTTTAATCGCTCTCCAGCAGGATGTACAACATTTTCAATCGTGTAATTGTAAGTGACGGTAATTATTTTGTCGTTATAAGTCTAAAAACTAATACAAGTTCCTAGAAAAAAATATATATTTATTTAGTGCTTATTTTCGAGTGATGAATTCCTTTGAATTTTTTTTGAATATATATTTTGGAATATAAAGAAATAGGTATATTCTACATATTTTAAATTAAAGTCCTTTTCATGTCGAATTTCAAATAAAAATTAGTAAGATAGTATATAAAGTGTAATAATACTAGCTTTAGTAAATATATTCTTAAAATATAAAATGACGACGCACAAAAGAATTTTCCTAAACGTCTGTATACATTTTTCCCGTACTTTTAAATGTAACTCTTAATTTTACTTTTACATCGAAAAATGATACTAAAATACAGACTACTTCACTGACAATAGAAATTGGTCGTTAGAGATCGATGGTGTATAAATACAAACAGCGCCCAAAGTCAAATCTTTGGATCACATAACAGAAGCCTGACTTTCTTTTGTGTACCACATAAGTAATACGAGGGATGCCTTTTAAGTTTTACAAACTACTGAGATGTGACATTACCATTGTTGTAAAATTTAATATTTGTTATTGTTAAAACAGTGGACGCTCAGAAATTGGCCGAGAAATTTGTTTGCAGTAAGCGTTTAGAAAAAAAAAACAGTTTTGTAAGCAAATGAAAATTTCACGTGAAGGTTTTCGTTCGATGATTTTTTACGATTTTAGTAAAGATCTAACTCAACAATGCCTCAAATCGCTTCGTTCAGCTTTTGGTAATGAATCACCATCAGAAAAGACTGTTTACAATTGGTTTACAGAATTTTCGTCATGGGCGTGCTTCCGTCAGCGATGAATTTCGTGAAGGGCAACCAAAATCGATTGTTGCTCCAAAAAAACATCGATACTGTGCGCAACATGATTGAAGAGGATCGACATGTGACTTACGATGAGATAGAGGCATCCTTAGGCATATCGAAGACCGCAGTACATTCGATTTTGCGTGAACATTTAGCTTTGAAAAAGATCTGCTCACGATGGATTCCACTTAATTTGACCGAAACTCAAAAACAGGCTAGTGTCAATGGATATAAGGAAACGCTAAAAAAATTCGACCGAGGACATGCAAAATCCGTATACAACATCGTAACAGGAGACGAAACTTGGATATATTCGTACGAGCCGGAAACTAAGCAGCAATCAACTGTTTGGGTATTCCAAGATGAATAGAATCCAACAAAAATGGTTCGTTCGCGAAGCAATTCCAAAAAAGTGATCGCTTGTTTCTTTGGTTGTACTAGACATGTTTCAACCATTGTTTTAGTGGATCGAAGAATAGTTAATGTTGAATAGTATACAACAATTTGTTTGCCAGAAGTCATGGATGAAATCAGGAAAAACAACCGAAAATGTCGCCTGATTCTTCATAATGACAATGCCAGTTCTCATACAGTATATCAAACAATTGATTATTTGACGGAGAAAAAAATCGAATTAATGTCTTATTGTCCCTATTCACCTACTAATTTATCGCGTAACGACTTCTTTTTGTTTCCGAGTGTAAAAAAAATGCGTGGACAGCGATTGTCATCACTTGAAGAAGCTATTGAATCCTTCAAAAACCATGTTTTTGAGGTACGAACTTCAGAGTGGGAAAAATGTTTCGAGAATTGGTTCGAACGCATAATTTTTAAAGGCGAATTGAGAAACAAAACGATTTGTACCAAAATTTTTTTTTTCTTTATTGGTTTTGTGAAAACTTAAAAGGTAGCCCTCGTATAATACAAAAAGCATTCATAGCTATCCAGAGGTTGCATCCGTTATTGTTACCAAGATCTCCTCTACCAGTCAGAAATAAACTGATTCATTTCAAACACTCAAATGGCGCACGCGAATGAAAAATAAATTCGTAGTTTGTGGGACGTCCTATGAACGTTCAAATGTATTGTACTCAAGAAAGCACAATTTCTCGTCGTTATAACTCATGAGTGCACTTTTGAGGCTTCTTATGATTCTTAGAGGTCGTTCAGTCAGAGGCAAACTATACTAAATCGTGCTTGCTCTGTCTAGGGTCAACACCAGCACGCAACCATTCCTGTTGGTTGTCGTTCCACAGCCTAGTGGTTTACGTCGGCTCTAGCAGATTAATAGCGTACTATTGTAACATATTGTACTTAGTTGCGTAAATGTGCATCCTGCGTTCGATAGATTGAAGAGCAAAAGTGATTGTTACCGAAATATGGACTTTGTTCAATTTTGCTAGTTATTAATTATTTTCACTTATTCTATATGTTTTGAATGTACTGTACATATATTTACCTCAGCTTTTCCATACGGACTTATTCTAGGCATATCATCGGCAAAACAATTAAGCATAAACATTGCCAGGACTAAGGGATAGTATACCATATAGCTGACATAAAAAAAATGGTTTTCCACGTCATCTCTTCGAGCACTTCTAATCTCGGTACGAAATTGCGGAGCACCACAAACGACGCACAGGAACCAAAAAAGGAACTGGTGACCTGACGCTTGCATACCATATTTCTTGTTATAACATATTAATGCTCCTGCGAAACCCTAAAACAATAACAACTGTATATAATAAGTTCCTGTTAATTTAACATTGTCCTCTGTCTAAATTCTTGGCCAAACGATTCTAAAAGTTCACACTTAATTTACTTTCACACGTAAAACGACTTATTTTATTCTAATTAATTATTACATTGTCAAGAATTTTTACTCTAAGGTTTGCCAAGATTTTCAATAATTTCATATTAAAGACAGGAAAGAGAAAGACTTTAAGTCACTTCATCTCTATTACAGATTAAAACATCCAATATGATAGAATAATTTACAGGTGAGTAATATTACGTCTATTTGGAATCTTGACAAAAAAAATGTATATGGTAACATAACAGCTAATAACTTGTCTGTAAGTACATTTTTTTTATCAAGAAAGAACACAATTTTTATAAAAAAAATTTGTAATATTACTATTTTAGTAATATATTTGATACACTAACTCTGATCATATGGAATAAAATATTGATGTTTGAAAACATTTTTCACAAATAATACATTCAGCATAAATAAAGAAGTTTATAACTGTGAAAAGCATGGAAAATAAACTTGTTAGGGAAGGAATTTTAACAAATTTAGAAATGATAAAACCAGCGTAAATATTCCGGATTAACTTAAGTTAGTCTTAATTAATTTTGAATTTAACCGTAAGTCCATGTTCATGAAATATCTTAAGTTCTCTCAGACATTTATATAAACTCCTCACCTAGGCTAAGTTAGTTAAGTCCCTAAGGTGTATGTATCTGAAGATCCAATATCGTCCCTTCGCTCAAGTCGAAAATTGGCGGTTTTCACATTTTAATGCCTTTAGATGGAGCTGCTCACTGCGCGTCTAACCATGATATAGATTTCAACCAATCAGAAGCCGTAATTCGAAAAGTAGTCACAGCGCGCAAGTCGGTTGGCCTCTCAACACCGCACAAGCCGTTAGTCTGTCATACTTTTCCCGTAAAAGTACTTCGCGCTCCGTGATTATTATATTTTTATGTGAGTTTTATCGCTGAAAGGTCTATGCAAGAAGTTTTAATAGAAGATTAAGAGGTAAGCTATATAATAAAGTAATGTTTATTGATTTACGCGTATTAATATAGAAAATGATAATAGAATATCTTCATTTACTTAAGCGGTGTTTACTAACTATCTTTTTTTAACTTAGGCGGTGTTTCAAAATGTATTTTATTTCTTTTAGGAAGCTCAATAATTGAAATACACTATGGATGGAGAAGAAATTGATTCCTGGAGTGATACGAGTTCAGGGGATGAATTGTTATGTGCCCAATTACAAGAAGTGGGACTGATGTCAAAACATAAACGGCGTAAACAAAGTTGCAAAGAAGATAAAAAAAGAATTAAAACTAGGTTAGTAGCATAGGTTTGTTTTGAGGTCCGCATTTATTTTTTTGTTATTTATATTTTTAATGCAATAATTTCTATTATTTTTTTTAGATTTGAATCAAAAAGATAACACTAGTTCTTCTGATACCAAAGCATGCAATTCTCCTAATAAATACGAAATTATTGCAACACCAATAAACGAACAAAACTTCGGGGAGTCCATGAAAAGTATTATAAGTAGCCAGGACAATGCAAAAACAATATTTGATCAAAACATCGACTTGGATATTGACATTAACAATCTACAATTTATAGAAAAAGTTAGTAATGACTTCTTTGATCTGCAACAGGAACCACCCGAATTCGCTACGGTGGCCTCTGCTACTCCATCGTGTTCTTCAAAAGTGGTCATACTCAGTAATGTTCCATATCACGGTGATTTGTTAAGTCATAAAAAACGACAGAACAAGGCGACAAAAGATCCAAAGAAATATAAACGCAATGTTAATAAAGAATTACGGATGAAAGGTGAAAATTATTTAGGATACAGAAGAGATAGAAAAGCAAAGACTAATAAAACATTTAAAGTAAAACAAGACGTATTTAAGCCTGCAAGATCCATGAAACCACCGTGCACTTCTGCGTTTTGCAAGAAATCAAAACTCAGATTATGTGACAACATAAATGAACAACAGCGGCAATATTTGTTTGAAAGTTTCTGGAAGAACATGAACTGGGAGCAGCGAAGATCATTTATAACTTCTCACGTTAATAAAGTACCAAAGAAAACTACAAAAAATCCAGAATCATCTAAAAGAACTGATAGTCGAACTTACGTTTTGACGATTGATAATGTACGTCATCAAGTCTATAAAAAAATGTTCTTGGCCACACTTGGCATTAAAGATTGGTTTGTCAGATATTCACTGACAAAAATAGACTGTGCCATGCCTCCCGATTTGTCTACTTCAACCAGTAATCGCAGAAATCCAGAGAAAATTGAAGACCACAAATATGTTGAAAAGTTTTTAGCAGGTCTTCCAAAGATGCCGTCGCATTACTGTCATGCTAAAACATCACGAGAATATTTAGAACCAATTTTCTCGAACATGACACAGCTCTATCACACATACGAGTATAAAGAGAATTGTGAGTTAGAGGGTAGAGAATGCCTTGGCCGTAAATTATTTGACAAATTATTTTTGAAACTCAATCTGAGCCTATTCCACCCAAAGAAAGATCAATGTGACGTTTGTTGCAGTCATAAAACTGGAAACATTACGGATGAAGAATACGCTCAACATGTTTTGAAGAAAGTCGAGCCAGGAAAGAGAAAGATAGTGATAAAGATATTGCACAGTCCGGAGCTTGTCACGTATTCACACAGGATGTTGAATCGGTAAAATTGGCCCCGTATCTTCAAGCTAGTGCTATTTATTGTAAAACTAAATTATGCGTCCATAATTTTACATTATACAATTTAGCAACTAAGGAAGTAATGTGTTATTGGTTCGATGAGTCAAATAGCACGCTTGAAGCCTCTGTTTTTGCTTCATGCTTAGTAGACCATCTAGAGAAGGTTTTGAGTCAGAAATTATTGCCTGTGATTTTATATTCCGATGGCTGTTGTGCTCAAAATCGCAATGTTACCTTAAGCAATGCTTTATTACGTTTAGCGATTGAAAAAAAAATTTGTGATTACTCAAAAGTACCTGGAAAAAAGGCCATACCCACCAGACAACAATACATGGCTATAACTAAAACTGCTAGGAGTGATCCTATGCCTTACGAAGCTCATTATTTGGACTATACCTTTTTTACCGACTTTTCAAAAGAATTAATTTATAAATCTATACGGCCTGGTAAAAGAGCAGGTGACCCAGTCGTCACAGATGTACGTATGCTAGAATACAGACCAAATGGCACAATTTGGTATAAAATTGGTTTTGATGACGAGCTTCAGCCGTTACCACATCGTCCCATGCCAATTAACAGCATTAAACAAATAAATCACCTTCAGAAATTGTATGCAGCTAGAATACCAATTGCAAAGCGGAAGTATGAAGATTCGCAAGACCTAAAAAGTGTATTACCATCTAGTTGCCACTCTTTTTATGATGACCTTCCGCACAGCAATCGCTAAAGACTGCAACTAACTATTAGACTAGAGATTTCGAGTATTATTTTTTATTTTTATAATTTTATTACTATTATATCTTGTTTCGTTGGAGTTTATTAAAGACTATGTTTTAAATATTTACCTATTAAAATAAAAAAAAAATAATTGCACTTAAGCTCTAAAGGTTCGTGTGTCACCAAATAACTTTAAGCAATTGATCTCAACAATGTGATTCTTAAGATTTAGGTTATAGATACCTTATGTTATAAACGATTGTTAATTATTCTTGAAATATTTCTTAATAAAAACTTTTCTTTGTAAATCATCTATTAATACCTTATTCCCTAACATTTCCGCAAACAACACCGCCTTAATCTAATAAAATATCAGTCAACACAGCTCAAGTCATAAAATAAAAGTTAAAATAAAGTAAATCGTCAAAATAAGTATAAATAATTATTTCTTAACCGTTAACTAGGGTATTTATTAAGTAATAACAGAAAAATTCCACCGATTTTTTAAAATAGGCAGTTTTTTTCGTCTTCTGTAAAGTTGGTAAAAATGACTTATGCGGTGTTGTTAGCTAAGGGACGATATGTATATTATGTTTCTGTAACCCACTGATTGTATAATAGTTATAAGCATAAAGCTACCTAGTTAATCAATAAAAGCAATAGTAACATGTAAATCGCAGAAGTCACGATTTGACCGGATGGGGGCATCTCATAGTGAAATACGTCTGTAGAATCCACCAGAACGTTCATCGTTCTGAAAGTTGAAATTCTGAATGAGAATAGGACCGAAAAAAAAAAGGAATTTAAATAAAGTCTGTAGTTAATGACACGTAGGAACCGAAAATTAGTTTGTATACCTAACATAAGACAAACTTTTTAATTACTAATTTCTAAAACGCTAAAAATAATGTGTGTGTGTCTTGTAAACATTTCCAAGAAATCAACTAGAAGCTAAACTCATTGTCTTAGTTCCTTTTTTCGAATTATTATTAGTACGGCACTGATGACAATACAATATTTATTAATTAACTAACTGGTGATTTTTAAAAAAAAAAAAAAAAAAAAAAAACAATGATCTTACCACCAGATCAAGGTACAATCAAACAATTAACAAATCAGTATTTGTTTAAAACATATACTGGCAAAAAAAAATTATCTTATTTTTCATTGTTGACTGAGAACTAATCTATTCATTTGTTTTTACTCTATCAAGATACGTAATAATTATTGCAATAAAATAATGCAAGATCTAACTAACAGTGTTTCAATTTTCGTGTGCATAAGGATACTTCAAAAGTAAAAAGAAAGAATTAACGTAAATACTTTATACAATATTTTAGAAAAGTATTTTCAAGAATACATCATAGTAATATATTTGATACACTAACTCTGATCATGTGGAATAAAGTATTGATAATTGAAAACATTTTTCACAAATAATACATTCAGCATAAATAAGTTAATAACTGAAAAGCATGGAAAATAAACATGTTAGGGAAGGAATTTTAATAAATTTAGAAATGATAAAACCGGCGTAAATATTCGGTGTACAAATTACCAGGTGTACAAGTATGAAATGCGGATTGTTTTTCTAAAAAAACATGTTAAATTCGAAAGAATGATAAAAAGTGCTTTATTCAAAGTATGCTCCATCGCTTGTTATACATTTTTCCCTTCTTTCGGGCAATTTGTGAATACCACGTCAGTAAAAATCTTTCCCTTTTGCTGCGAACCGTTCATCGAGCCATTTTTTCACATCTTCGTACAAACCCAAACGCTGCTCAGTAAGTGCGTAACCCATCGACGCAAAAACAAGTGATAATCGGAAGGAGCCAAGTCTGGTAAGTATGCCGCATGGGGTTGAGAACTTTCCAGCTGAGTGGTTCCAACGTGTCGCAAACTGGTTTTGCCGTATGTGATGGAGCATTGTCATGAAGAAAAATGACTTTGTCTTGCCTCTTTCGGTATTCTGGTCTTTTTTCAAGCAGCGAACGGTTCAAATCGGTCAATTGTTGTTGGTAACATTTAGTATTAACCGTTTCCCCAGGTTTTAACAGCTCATAATAGACCACGCCCCTCCGGTCCCACCAAACACGAATATCGTCTTTTTGCCAAAGCCATTCGATTTTGCGGTCGATGTGGATGGTGCGCCCTGGGTCTACCCATGATTTTTTGTGCTCAAAATAAATCCACTTTTCATCCCCTGTAACTATACGATGCAAAAACGACTTCCTTTTGTACCGAGCGAGCACAATTTCACACGTGTTTTTGCCCTTTTCCATTTGCCTGTCGTTCAACTTATGTGGTACCCATCTACCGGTCTTCTGAATCTTTGCCATCTCTCATAGCCGATTGGAAACAGCTTATTGACTAACGCCCAATTGCTCGGCGAGTTGTTCTTGTGTTTGCGAATCATCTTCGTCCAACAATGCTTGCTATTCCACCTCTTTCATGCCCTTCCCCCAATTAAAAATAAAAGTAATGTAAAAAAACCTAATTTTCAGATTTCCTCCACTTCAAAAACCCTGAAAAAGACCTATAACACCGCTATAAGAAGCAACCAACCCTTACCCCCCTTCCTTTAACCCCTTACATATTCTACTATAAAAAAAATAATATGCTTAAAATTTGGCCAAAAAAAAAAACCAAAAACAAAAACTGTAAATATTTCAAAATGCTGTTTAAATTAAACAATAAAAAAAATAAAAATTTGAAAGCAATGAAAAATAACCTAGTTTTTGAATTTCTTAACTTTAAAAACCCTAATATAAAAATAAATAGCACGATATAAACGAATCAACACCTCTAATCTCCTCCCCCATCCCTTTCATACTTTATATGTTTTACTCTAAATATTTAAGAATAAAATTTATTTAATATTTCAATAAAAAAAGGCAAAGTTACCATATTACTATTAAAACATAAAAATTATTGCCCCCACACATTTTATCCCTGGCCTGAAGAGATATCCTTCAAAAACTATTAGATAATATCTCATGTCGTTTAAGAGTTATCGTGCCAACAGATCGATGGAAATGAGTTACTATGTTTCTCCCAACCTAGGAACCCTAAAACGTGAAGAAAAGCAAAAAATCTCGAAGTGCAATTTTTTCCAACTAATAAAACAAAGCAAACTCACACATTTGTGGTCGTTCAGGTAATTATATAGGAATTAATTCATCGAGGCATTTTCGGAACTCTTCAAGTAACTCTAACTTAGAATCAGCAAGGTGGTGTTGTAAACATCGAAATAAATGGTAAATCCAAGGGACCAAGTCTGGAGAAGACATGGCTAAGAACACCCTTAATCTAAGATGGTTTCCAGAAACTTTTTTACTGCGTGGAGCCGAGCGTAATCTTGCAGTAATATTACTTCTTCCACTCAGAGTTAATGGTAGTTTTCCTTCATATGTGTTATTTATATAGATGCCCTGTTATTGGTAAAGCGCAGAGCAACAAGTTGACAATTCACGAGATGATCATCCGAGCCGGATTGATCTACTCCAGCCCAGCATGGTGTCAAATGTCACGTAAGCACAGATCCACCCTCCGGAAAGTCCAAAACAAGGCCCTGCGCATCATCGTCAAAGCTCCATGGTTCATCCGTAACACCCAGCTTCATAAAGATCTCCAGATGCCAACAATCCGGGAATTCATTAGCAACGCTCATGTTCCTGGACAAAGCCATACGCCACCCCAATCCCACAGTCAGGACTGCATACAGCCCTCTTCGATGTCTGACGTCGCCTCCCAAGGCCCTCGGACCCCCTACCGCCGAATTAGCGTAAGTTAGCCTTAATTAATTTTAAATTTAACCTTAAGTCTATGTTCATGAAATATTTTAAGTGCAAATATCTTAAGTTCTCTCAAACAATTATATAAATTCCTTATCTAGGCTAAATTAGTTAGGTCCCTAACATATATATGTGTTAAGATCTAATAAGTATATAATGTTTCTGTAACCAATTGATTGTATAAAAGTAATAACGTAAAGCAACCTAGTTAGCCAGTAAAGTAACCGTAACAGGCATTTCATAATGAAACACACCTCTACGATCGAGCAGACCGAAAATTAGTTTGTACACCTAATATAAGACAAACTTTTTAATTACTAATTTGTAACACTCTAAAATAAGGTGTGTGTCTTGTCTTTAATTAAAATAAGTTTTATTACGTAGAGCCGGCACCAATAAGCTTGGTCATTTCTAGTTATTTTGACTTATTCTGGCTTTTGTCAACATTTGCAGGAAATCAACAAGAAGATAAACTCAGTCTCTTAGTTCTCTTGTTCGGATTACTATTAGTACGGCACTGATGACAATACAAAAAATTAATTAACTGGTGATTAAAAAAAACAGTGATCTTACCACCAGATCAAGGTACAATCAAACAATTAAGAAATCACTATTTGTTTAAAACATATACTGGCAAAAAAATTATCTTATTTTTCATTGTTGACTGAGAACTAATCTATTTATTTATTTTCACTTTATCAAGATAGGTAATAATTATTGCAATTAAATGATGCAAGATCTACAGTCTGTCAAGTAAGACGTGACCGCTTGTATTCTTGAAAAAATGTGTTTCGAGGAAATTTTTTTGCCATCAATGTATTCTTTGGTGTGCTAACAACGCACAGTGATTCGGCAAGAACATGCTAGCGGGACAATATTCATGACGTAATTTCCAGGAACCACTGATAACGACTTGTAAACAACCCCCCCCCCCGCCCCCCCCATTTAACGAATTCCAAGAATTAATTTGTTTATCACCTCATAAAGGTATCTTATCAGGGGGTCAAAGTAACCCTTATTTCATTCATTTTCATTTGCAAATCAGTTGCATTTTATGCACACTTGTGATAACATATTTTAAAATTGGTAGCAAAGTGAAACGAGTTTTTTTGTGATGGAATATTCTGTTGAAGGTATGTACTCTATTATGACTTATATTTTTTATAAAAAAAATATGTATACTTTTGGTGTAATATCAATTTGTAAATGTATAGATAAATCCAGCAAATTTTACATTAATTGTAAACTTTAAAAGTAGCAACTTTTTTTATCCACATATATCCAACTAGATTTTTCTATATGTAATACCTACAACATTCAGGCACAGATTCATATATATTATAGACCCCGAAAAGGCCCGAAAGTAAAATTATTTTATTTTTTTCAGAAACGAGTCGTGACTATGACAAAAATGGAGTTTTTTGAAGAATGGCTAAAACATGACAAAACTGAACGAAACAGTGGCATTTTTTATTATATAAATGAAAAATTCAATATGTCTGATGTTTCTGACGATTCTCTAAAACGACTCAAAATGAAAATATCAAGCCTTTCAGCAAAATTCAATCAAAAGTGGACTTCTTTAAAGTGTAACAAAGAAATGTTTCTAATCAAACATACAGATTGGTTAGAGGGATCCGGAATCGAAATAAAGATGTGTGTTAACCAGCCGTGCACTTCAACATCATCAGCGGCTCTTTCCGTAGGGCGACCCAGAAAATCATTTGAAGACTCATCAACGAAAACGAAGAGACGGAGAGTAGAAGATCTTTTGGAATCGCGAAGTGCAAGTGAGCTTATTACAGCGGGGTCAAATGTCACGTAAGCACAGATCCACCCTCCGGAAAGTCCAAAACAAGGCCCCGCGCATCATCGTCAAAGCTCCATGGTTCATCCATAACACCCAGCTTCATAGAGATCTCCAGATGCCAACAATCCGGGAATTCATTAGCTGAGCTAGCTACTCGAAAAGAAGGGCATCGAAGTGTTGCTAAACAGATCCATAACGTCGCGGTCAATGAAACTAGAGAAAAGAATAAGTGTTCTGAACAAAGTCGGCAGTTAACACCAGACGAAGCTTTAGCTTATTATGTGGACTCGAAATCGACTTCTCATCATATAAACAAACAAGAAAATGGTCAATGAAAGCGGGACATCAAGTGTATCCATCGTTTTATAGTTTAGGTAAGTCCAAAGCTGCTTGTTGTCCTTCTGACGAATATATTTCTGTGAGTGAATCTCGAGCTGAAATTAAACTTCACGCGATTTTGGATTTAAAACGGCTGAACGATTAGTTAAAGCTCAGACGGAAGTCATTAGAAGTGTGTTACCTCGTTCATATTATACGTTGGTAAGCAAATGGGGCTGTGAATGGGAGTTCGGGGTATAGCACGTATAAGCAGAAATTTGAGAACACTAACGCTACAGACGAATTTTTGTTCGTATACTCATTTGTCCCTTTGAGACTGCTTGATGGCGAAACTGTGATCTGGCAAAATCCAAGACCTTCCTCTACTTTATATTGCCGTGCTATTAAGTTTATTTTGCCATGCCAAGGAGACAAAAGAGTTTACGAAAGAAGAAACTTTTAAAATTTTAGATGAAGTAAGTCAGCTTCTTCCAACATTATGTAACGTTGCTGGATCTCAAATCTCTGTTAAACACGATTTGTTGTTGACAATAACTGATGGCAAAATGTGCAATGCCTTAACAGACACAAGTTCAACACAAAAGTGTTATATTTGCGGTGCCACCCCGTCTACTATGAACGAGGAGTCAAAGAAATATCCCAGCAACGAAGAACGCCTTGTATTTGGGTTATCTACTTTACATGCATGGATCCGCACGTTTGAATGTTTGCTTCAGATCAGCTATCGTTTAGAAATAAAAAAGTGGCAAGTCAGGGGAGATAACGACAAAGCTATTGTGAAGCAACGCTCACAAGAGATACAAAAAGTGTTTAAAGATCGTATGGGGTCTCATTGTAGATAAACCAAAACCTGGGTATAGTTACACAAACGATGGAAAACACAGCACGTAGATTTTTTTCCAAAGCTGAATTGAGCAGCGAAATTACAGGATTAGACGTAAACCTTATTCGTAGATTTCATGTAATTTTAAGAACTTTGTCATCGGGATATGACATAAATTATATAGAATTCGAAAAGTTTTGTGTTGATACTAGAAAATTATACCTTGATCTGTATTCGTGGTATTCCATGCCCGTTACTGTGAACAAAATTCTTGTACACAACGCGGAAGTTATAAAGTCTTTTCTTCTTCCCATTGGACAACTCTCCGAAGAAGTCCAGGAGGCAAGAAATAA
>CM032449.1:160949912-160957300 GCA_019049505.1 Pachyrhynchus sulphureomaculatus
ATACAACAGTAATCACCATTACACCAAACACACGTGTTAGTATCATCAGCAAGCGATCAGATCTTTGGTTTTTAAAGTCATGCAAAAAAGTTTTTTCCACGTTTATTAAGATTACTTTACCAAAGTCAAATTTCACAGAAAAAATTTCTTCCTTTGCTAAACAAAAATAGCTTGACTTAGAAATCAAAATTTGTACCCAAAACGTAGTATGTTAGAAGTAGAATAATAAAGTATTTAAAAAAAAAAACACCTCAGTCTGTTTTTAACAATTGACAGCAAACGTAAAAAGAAATTTTCGGCTTTAAATAATAAATTAAAAAGCTAAATTCTCAGAAAATTTAAAATATTATAGAAAACCATTCGCCTCAACTTTTTACACAAAACAAAATTTTCATCGTAAAAAAAGATCTAAATTTTGGAATATTTCCTTCTAGAGATAATTTTTCTGAAAGAGTAGCTCATACTGAAAGTCCTATCAGTACACTTTTAGAAACTAGTAAATCATCAGTTAGCGAAGCATACGGTAACCAAATATCAAAAAATCAATACAAATTCACAAAACAACAACAAGATAATTAAAGGATTGAGAACGAAAGATGCAGAAAAACAGACAAAAAGACAAAAAAGAATACTTTGAAGGTGTAGATAATCTAATTGAAACTAAATGGCCGAAAACTTAACTTCAGAGATAACACTTTTTCAGTGAAAAACTCTTTAGAATTCATTAACAAAACGAAAGATCTAGTTCTTAACGAAGGCGAAGTTTTAAACCTTGTAACACCTCTATGAGCGGCTTAGAATGAACGGCCTCAAAGAAGAAATTATCCGTGAATACTTAATTTTGGCCAAACCTTGCATAGAACAAAATTATTTTCAAGTGTGTTCCGTACTTATAAGATCACTTCGGTGTCCGTCTGTCTGCCTGTCGGTCACATCCGATTTTCTCCGAAACTATTTGACACAGAAAGTTGAAATTTGGTACTAACATAGGAATTGATGGCCTCATCAGAGCCGTGTAGTTTTGAAAGTTAAATTTTGACTTAGGGGTTAGTTTTGGGGAGTGAAATCGGAAGTGAAAGAAAGAAATTTACTAGGTCATCGAGTAGGGTGTCAAATGAAAGCTTATAAAAATACGAGTTCAAAAATATATATAATGTAATACTTGTGCACACTTTTCTTTGTATTATTTTTAAAAAATCGTGAAAAATCGCGGCGCCCCCTCGCCTTTATCTCGAAAAGTACCGATCAAATTTTGAAAAAATTCTCCACAGGGTGTAGATTGGACGAGAATTACCACAAATGTATTACCTTCAATAATTTATGTGGTATATAAAAAAATACAAATTTCAAGGTCATCAATTTTCAGTAAAGATCGGAAAAAAAAACTTTGTTAAAAAAATCATTTGGGGTGTGTTTTGTGAAGTCATTCATCATTTTATACCTCCGTAACAAAATTTTTTATTTTAAAAGCAATCAACTTACGGAACACTAATTGCGCAAGTCCAGCTTGCACTTTACCGGTTATTTATTCTAAAACAAGGCCCAGCAATGGGTAATTGCGTATCACCCCCTGGCAAATTTATTCCTGAGTAAGTTTGAAACCGGGGCCGGTCAAGAATTTGTGTAGTTTCCGAGAGAGATCTATTCGCTATTTTTCGATACAAAAAAAGATTTTGTTTCTAAATTAAATAGCCGAAATAACTTTATTAAATTTACCTTTAAAATTGAGAACAACGAACAATTACCATTCTTGCATATTATATTTATTAAAAATAATAATAAATTAGAATGTGCCATCTATAGGAAAGATACCGTAACAGATTCATTTCATTGTAAACAACATAAACTTGTCGCGCTACACTTCTTGATTCGTTATTTTAGTCACTTTCCCGTTGAATGAAGTCAAATTCAGAAATGAAAAGAATCATATTAAGAATATAAGTTGGGAATGTGGAATCTTTGGCACGATGACAGTACTCAGTATATATCACCACTACACCAAACACTTTATTTTTGCACTCGACGCGCGTTTCGCTAACCATGTTAGCTTTATCAGGAGCGATGATTGACAATCAAGTGTTTGGTGGAGTGGTGATATATACTGAGTAGAATTAAGAATATAGCTAGAATCAATGGTTATGGCGAAAACTTAAACAAGTTAATAGACATAAGTTTAGATTAAATATCCATAATACCAACTTTTTTACTCGTGAGCAGAATTTGACAAAACATGTTTCTATACCATATAATCCAAAATATACTAGAGGGACTTAATGAGGTATTTAATAATGTAGGCCTCACGTTAGTCTATAAATCATCAGATAACTTAAAAGATACCTTAGGAGATCCGAGAGATAAAACTTAAGAACGCGATAGAAGTGGAACTTACGAGATAAGCTGTATCGACTGTAACACCAACAACAACAAGAAGTTTGTTGGGCAAACAAAAAGGTCAATTCCAACAACACTTAAAGAACTTTTAGCTGATTTAAGGTACGGTAGGTTTGAAAAATTAAGTATTGCCGAACAGGCTCTTGAACAGAATCATACTGTAACATTCACTTCGGCGTCCGCTTGTCTGTCCGTCTGTCTGTCTGTCCGTCTTTCACACTCCGAAATTATGGCAGAAATATAGGAATTGATGGCCCAACCAGAGACGTGTAGTGTTGAAAGTTAAATTTTGACTTAAATGGTTAACTTCGAGGGGGTGAATGAAATCAGAGAATTTTTTGCAAGGTCATCGAGTGAAGTGTCAAATGAAAGCTTGTAAAAACACGACTTCAAAAAAAATATATATGATGTAATACATTTCTTATTAAAATTCTAAAAAATTTTTATTCTTATTAAAAGAAAAATGGTCAAAAAAATCGCTGTCTCCTCTCTATCTCCAAAAAGTACTAACAAAAAATTTTGAAAAAAAATTCTGGAGTATTCTCCGTAAGGTGTAGATTGAGCAAAAATTCGAGGCATTACCTAAAAAATCTATAAAAAAATATTTGTCTTGACAATATGGTGAAGGTTTTTTCGTCGAAAGTTGTGAATTTAACCCGGCTTAAGAGCTACAAAATATCAATACGTATTGGGTGCATCACTAATATAGTCATATACTTTTTAGTACATTACTGCATTTGGCCAATCGGAGATAAAATAAATGTCAATGATGACTGGTGACTAACGGATAGGTACGGAGACAAAATAATGTTTTTTGTTTATAACTAGACAAGTATTTAGGTAGAAAAGATTTGTTTTAAACTTTTACTACTAAATTCTAAATTAAGCTAGATTCATTTATTAACTATTAGGTAGCTAAGAAGGTATAACTATTATACATTATTAACTAAGAAAAAAAACGTGAAAATACATATTGGATTCTATATATATATATATATATATATATATATATATATATATATATATATATATATATATATATATATATATATATACAGTGCCACCTCGATAATCCGGATCTCCATTAAGCCGGAATCTTTAATAATCCGGACAAACATTTCTATTGCATTGTGTACTTTATAATCCGGATTTGATAGTACTAGGTAATCCGGACTGCGTTTTTAGACATCTATTTAATTTAAACTACATGGGAAAACTGAATCGATAGTGAGGGGATTCCCCTAACTTCCAGTCTAATACATCTGGAATTCACACAAACTGTAGGTGCCTTTGATTTGCCTACGCATCGCGTATCGCGATTAAAGGTTCAGGACTTTGTAGTTGTTTGTACAAGTACAACATACCTACGTTCTATTTTACTTTATGTGGTTCATATAAGTATGTAAACGTTTTTTTTTACGTATATGTACCTACATATTAAAATGCCTTCTAAAAGAAAACATATTACACTAACAATAAAACAAAAGTCCGATATATTAGAAAAGACCAGTTTTTGGTGTGAAAGCGGAAAAGTGTTGGCAAATGAACACGGAGTAGTAGAACATCTACAATTTCGGATATAAAAAAGAAGCAAGGGAAAATCAAAAAGTATGTATATATGATTTATTTTAAAGATAATTTTGGACACTCACTATGGACGTGTAACTTCTTTTAGATTTATTTCCAAATGTGATTCCGTTCCTGGCGTCAGAAAAACCTTACGAAATGCCGAATATCCAGAAATGGAAACTTGTTTGTATACATGGTTTTGTACGCAACGATCAAGGCACCTCCCAATTTCATACGAAATTTTATCAGGCAAAGCAAAACAATTTTACACTGAAACCTACGGGAATGATAATTTTAGATCGTTAAGCAGAGGCTGGATTTATAACTTCAGAAAAAGACAGGGTCTACGTGCTTATAAAGTTTGTGTGGTGAAAAAACTATCCCAATGATGTGAAAGTGCTGTCGATCCTTTCCTAACTTTATTCGTCAGATAAGATTAAAAGAATTAAATCTTGGACCTACTCAAATATACAATTCGCCCCTAGATTGAATCAGCTCCTGTATTAGGAAAAATGTTGCCTGATAAAAAATGCGTGGTTCGCTATCACAGGGAAAAAACCGCCCACACAGGTCGAAAATATATAAACAAAGAACGCGTTACCTTTCTTAGCATGTTGCAATGCTGTGAATCGATCACAAAAATTAAAGTTGGTTAGTGCCGGCCTCTAGGAAAGGCAAAAAATCCGAGGGTTTTTAAAAATGTGAACATACCTGTTGAGTACAAATCATCTGCCAATGCAAGGATGACTACAGCAATTTTCTTAGACTGGTTTCATTCATTCTTTATTCCTCAAGTCAAAAGTCATTTAAGAAGTCTTCAACTTGCCTGAAAGGGCCCTGCTAATCCTTGATAACGCTTTGAGCCATGGAAAACTATAGAAGAGCTGACTAGTGATGGATGGACAGTTTACAACATTATTTCTTCCACCACCAATTTTACTGCACTTTTGCAGCCTATGGACCAGAATGCAATCAGACTGACAAAAATTATTTTTATCGGAAAAGTCTTTTAGGCCATATTTTATCAAAAATAATGAAGATGATACCTTGTTAGGTTATTAAAAAGCATTAACCTAAAAGATGCTGTATGTCTTACTATGCAATTCATGGGAAATAGTCTCCCTGCTGAAGTCTTGAATAAAGTTGCTGGCCTCACAAATTATGGCTTATGTGGCGCTGCAGATACACACCCAGGACCACTGAATATGATGCTGAAGATCTGTATTCCTCTGAGTGAATTGCGGGGACAATTTGGCTCTCCATCGAATGAATGAAATGAAAGGTAAAGCCTGAAATTTTTCTTTTAGTTATTTGTTTGGGTTAATTCGTAAATATTTAACAGATGTTTGAGAATATGCTGAATGTTATCTCACTGAGCAGAATCTCACGAACGTAGAAAATATGTAATTGGCTTGAAAATGATGAAGATTTGTTACCACTGGAAGACATAGATGATACAGATGAACAAACACGAGAGTGATAATGAAGGTTCAGAGCTAAATACTAATACAAACCAGACTGTTAAGAACACTGTGAAGAATGATGAGGCAATTAAAAGTTTCAGTTGTGTGCATGAGTGGGCAGAAGAAAAGTTATCCCTCTAAGTGATGTTCTTTGTACTTCAAGAAATTGCTTCGCGCTTATGAAGACCAGAGAAGGGTCAAGCATAAACAAAAATCTACAATTTTTTTTACAACTTATAAGATAAAACTTGATAAGATACTGCTTCGTATTAAATGATTCGTTTTTTAAGTTATAAATAATGTCGCGTCCTGCTTCAGTAATTCGAATATATTTACTAATTCGGATCACCGCGGTTTTTAATTAGTCCGGATATCGATGTGAGGGTCGCAATGTAATGATATGTATGTCTATAATGTCTATATGTAATTATATATTTGTGTGTATATATATAGTGTGTAGATATATATATATTTATATATATATATGTATTTGGCAGGAGATCTTAAATTAACTATGTCTAGGTAAAGGATTTTATTTTATTTTAAAAGCAATCACCGTACGGAAAGCTAATTTTGCAAGTCCAGACTGGCACTTGGCCAGTTTTGTTTTTTTATTGTTTAATATCTGTAAGTATAAGTACTAATTAAATTTTAGTTTTTTTGTGCCATTTGATTCAAGAGTTTCTGTTTTAAAATGTAACTAATTGTTTTTATTTAAAATTACAATAAAAAATTGTTCGATTTTCTTAACATACACACCACCTCTCTCGGCGCGCGTATATAAAACACTTACCTAAATGGTGTAATTCGCACAAAAATTTTATCTTAGTGCTTTGTATTTTCCTCCTGCCATTTTTTTTCTGCTTAAAATATTAAATCTCGCTTCCTAAAAATAGAAAAATTATATTTATATATATTACTATTAATATTGATAATAATTAGAAAGCATCCAACAAAAACTCCCACTATAAATGAAGGTCATCAACACTGTTGAAAACACAGTTAAAATTTTATTTGTTTATCCGCTGTGCAATTTTCTAAATAATTCCTTTACTTATTAAACATAATTAATTTAGGATCTTTCTAATTGAAGATTTGTTCTGTGTTAAACAGCTTTATGATATTCTTATAATAAATTCATTTTCACCCACATAAAAGTCTTATGTGGAAGCTTTTCACATTACCCCTAAAAATTGAATTATCATTTAAAACTAAAGCGCGTCCGATGGATTTATTTCCATGAGAATCCCCTCCTCTTGTTATGCAAACGACCAAGTGCCTACAAAATATGCCCAATCTACAATGATATCCTTATGTAAAAATGTATATATTTAGACTGAAAAATTTAACGTAACTGAATATTTGTTCTCAGAGGGGTCATCTTCATTAAACACAATGTTTTGAACAGAACATTGTACCACGCCTTATTGGCGGAAAAGAAGAGGCCACGTTTCCACCTTAACGACTACGTCAATCGAATAGAATTACCGTTATTGGAGTCCAAAAAAATGCAATATGATAGCATCAAAGGTCTGTTTATTACCCTAAATAAAATAGCATATGTAGTGAGGTGGTATCGTCTACGTTGTTCCGCTTTACAATATTTGACTTGTTATACCCTCAGCAGCAAGTTTCTGCCAAGATGGGGCGGACCATCACCATACTTCAACCTCTTCTTGATACTCATTCGAGAAATTTTTCCTCCACGTAATTTTTAATGTGGCGACGACAGAATATCTTCTTATGGAGGAATATCTCAAAATTAACACAATTTGTCGGCTTACTTGTAGTAAGTATAAGAAAAAATATCTGCAATAAACGAGAAGCCAGTGCCGTGCAGTACTCAAGATCTCCACTAGTGTGATGGAAACGCGACGGTTTCACATTTAGAAATTATATGGTTTAAGGATAAAAAAACTTTTCAAAAAAACTTTTTTTTCACATAATCAACCATAAATTACTTTC
>CM032449.1:160957400-160962400 GCA_019049505.1 Pachyrhynchus sulphureomaculatus
CAACCTCTTTCTGTCTGTCTGCCTGTTTGTCTGTTGCGCTTATCACTCGAGAACCACTTATCGGATTTACGTGTTTTTTTTAATTCATACATTTGTTCTTTGGCCAGGTTATCTATAATCTTCTATAATATATAAAAAAATGCAACGTCTCTCCGTCTGTCTGTGTGTCCGTTAGTGCACCTATCAATCGAAACCACTTATTCCGATTTATGTACTTTTTTGTAATACATACATATGTTCTTTGGCCAGGTTATAAGCTATATTTTATTACGTTAGGTAACATAAGGAATAAGCAGTGACGATAATAGTGAATCAAGTCGGAAAAAAGTTTGCCGCTAGCGCGTTCTCTTGCAATCCACTGCCTAAAACCATTAAATATGAAACAATATCATATAGCAAAGAATATAATATATATAAAATGAAAGGTCTCTCTGTCTGTCCATTAATGCACTTATGACTTGAGAACCACCAATATATTACTGTGATCAAAAAATAGTAAGCCTTTTGAAATAAAACGCAAACGGGTTATTTATTTTTCTAAATTTATTTCGTCCCTTCAAAGTAATCCCCCTTGGATACAATGCATTTACGCCAACGTTTTTTTCCAGTCTTCAGTTGTTAAATTCAATTTCTGGAATGGTCTTTAAAGCCTTCTTCGATTCGGTTTTAATCTCCTCAATCGACTCAAGACGATGTCCTCGAAGCGGTTTTTTGAGTTTAGGGAATAGCCAGAAGTCCGACGGAGCTAAATCAGGCGAATAGGGCGATTGCGGAATGACATGAGTTGAATTTTTGATGCTATGTGAGAAGGCGCATTATCGTGATAAAAAAACCAAGAGTTGTTGGCCCATAATTCCGGCCGTTTTTGAACGTTTGGGAAGCCGAAAAACCGTTTTTAAAACAAAATTTAATGTAACTTCTTTGCGGAATTTTTTCACTCATGTTAAAAATCGAAAAAACGCACTTTTGTTGTTTTTTTTTTGTTTATTGGCTAGGATCAATTAGGTCATTTAGCCATTCTATTCTTGACTGGTAGCGACTGTCTGACTCGTAGTGATGCGGCTATCCCAGTCCATACATATGCAATCAACTTATTAAGGACGAAACACAAAAACACCCATGCCGACTCGAACCGCCGACCCCTTGATTCATAGTAGGATTCATTACCTACTCCTCTAAAGGTCCCACCACTTTTGTTGTTGAACGAATGCAAGCGAATCTTATTAACTACTGACTCTATAGTCTTAAAATTTGACACAGATGGCAGTTAAGGTCCTACCAACCTAACGAAAAAAAAATTAATCCCTTTTGGAAATGTCCGGGCGATTTAAATTTAAAAATCTTACTATTTTCGATCACTATAGTATCTAGAATGCAACGTCTTTCTGTCTGTCCGTTAGTGAGCTTATCACTCGAGAACCACTTATCCAATTTACGTGCTTTTTTTAAACATACATATGTTCCTGGCCAGGTTATAGGATATATTTTATTACGTTAAGTAACATAGGATATGTTTTATTATGTTAGGTAATAAGCAGTGTCGATAATAGTGAATCAAGTCGGAAAAAAGTTTGCCGCTAGCGCGTTCTCTTGCAATACACTGCCTAAACCGTTAAATATGGAACAATATTATGCAGCAAAGAATATAATATATATAAAATGCAATGTCTCTCTGTTTGTTAGTGTGCTTATCACTCGAAAACCACTTATCCAATTTACGTGTTTTTTTTATTCCTACACATGTTCTCTTTCCAGGTTATATAATAATAATAATAATCTACAATATATATATATATATATATATATATATATATATATATACAGTAATACCCCGCTTAGCGCGACCCCCCGTTACGCGCGGTTTCACTATAACGCGAATTTCAAATTTCGCGCTCATGTAGTCATTAACTTCTCTATGGTCGCGGGGGGATCCCCGCTTTCTCTGAATATTCTCTTTGAAGAATTGGGAATTCCCTGTCCTTCGACTTTGTTCTATGGGGATTTCCTCGTTCGTTTCGTGTGTTCATTTGTTCCGTAATGTTAGTTCGGTCGGCTGGCAGTTTTGTTTTAATATTTATTGGAGATACATACATACATAATTTAACCCTACGTTAAAAATGCCGCCTGTAAAGAAAAAAGAGCGTAAAAGCGTCACTTTGGAATTGAAGATGAAAGTGTTAAGAAGAATGGAAAATGGAGGCAAAGCAACAATTGTTGGGAGAGATTTTGGACTCTCAGAATCCACTGTGAGAACGATTTATAAAAATCGGGAAAAAATTAAAATCTCCAGCGAAGGTTCAACACCTATAAGTGCAACAAAACTTTCTCGTTCGAGATCATCTATCTTAGAAAGAATGGAGAAATTACTGTCAGTCTGGATCGAAGATTTGAATAAGAAGAACACACCACTAAGTCAAGATCTCATATGCACAAAAGCAAAATCTTTGTATGAGATGCTGAAAACAAAAGAAGGAGAAGGGAGTGCCACTCCGACTTTTGCTGCCAGCAGAGGCTGGTTCCATCGGTTCAAGCAGCGTTCTAATCTTCACAATATCCACATAACAGGCGAGGCGGCCAGCGCGGACATTCAAGCTGCAGCTGAGTTTCCAGACAAGTTTCAAGACTTCGTTAGACGAGAGAAAATTCCTGCTTGTCTCATCTTCAATGTTGATGAGACCGCACTTTACTGGAAAAAAATGCCATCTCGAACATTCATTTCTAAGGAAGAACGTCAAGCCAGTGGTTTCAAAGCTGCGAAAGATCGACTAACACTTCTGCTGGGTGGTAATGCCACTGGTGATTTCAAACTGAAACCTTTACTAGTGTACCATTCAGAAACACCCCGTGCAATGCGAGGCACAGACAAGACAAGTCTACCAGTTGTGTGGCGATCAAACAGAAAGGCGTGGGTTACACGGGAAATTTTTCAAGAATGGTATTCTAATAGTTTTTGGCCATCAGTCAAATCATACTGTGACAGAAATGGGCTTGAACCTAAAGTTATATTACTCTTAGACAATGCCCCAGGACATCCAACCTCACTTGATACGCCCAGAGACTTAAAAGTGTACGTAAAGTTCCTTCCACCAAACACTACGTCAATATTACAACCTATGGACCAGGGAGCAATAGCAAACTTCAAAGCTTATTACCATCGCCGCACTTTTAGCCAACTAATTCATGAAACTGACGGGGAAGGAAGACAGTCTATGCGAGAGTGGTGGAAGTCATACAACATTATGAAGTCTAATCACAACATAGAAGAGGCTTGGAAGGAAGTTAAAATGAGTTGTATGAATGGGGTGTGGCGTAATCTTTGGCCAGATGTAGTGGAAGCACCTAGAAGAATTGTCCAGATGCAGAGACAAGTGCTTGAAGACATTGCTGCAATGATTGAGGGGTCTGAACTTGAAGATGTCACGGTAGAAGATCTCGTAGAACTTGTAGCAACGCACGACGATCCTATTAGCAATGAAGATCTGATCGAGTTACAGAATAATCCTATCTACGATGAGGAAGAACAAGTAGAAGAGAAAGTTTTATCTTCAGGGGAAATACAAAATGCACTTTCAAAAATTTATTCAGGTTTGGACATATTGCAGAGTATAGACAATAATGATGACCGTGTCTTGACCGTGTGTCAAACAATTAAAAACAGTGTTGGGTGTTATGAACGTATTTTACAAGAACGTAAACAAAACGTTACCCAAAAGACAATAGATGTATTTTTCCGTAAAAAATAAGAGTATGTATTGCATAAAGTGTTCTTAGAATTAAAGTGATTGATTAAAATGATTTGTATTTTTTTGTATTAAATTTTGACTATGTTTAATCATAAACCTCGATATACGCGAATTTCAGTTAACGCGATTTTTTTCGGAACGTATCCCTCGCGTAAAGCGGGGTATTACTGTATATATATATATATATATATATATATATATATATATATATATAAAATGCAACGTTTCTTTGTCTGTCTGTCCATTAGTGCGCGTATCACTCGAGAACCACTTATCCGATTTACGTGTTTTTTTTTTTTTAGATTTATACTTACGTTCTCTGGCCAGGTTATAGGATATATTTTATACGTTGTATAAGAAATAAGCAGTGACGATAATAGTGAATCGAGTCGGAAAAAAGTTTGCCGTTAGCGCACTCTCTTGCAATACGCTGCCTAAACCATTAAATATGGAACACTATCATGTAACAAAAAATACAATATATATAAAATGCAACGTCCGTCTCAAGAACCACTTATACTATTTACGTGTTTTTTTTATGAAATCCATGTATTCTATGTTACGTTAGGTAACGTAAGTAATAAGCAGTGAGGATAATAGTGAATCAAGTCCACGCGAGCGGAGCCGCGGACACGGCTAGTATAAATATAAAATAAGGAAAAAAATTCTAAAGAACATATTTATTAAAATCCAAAAATCACAAAGAAAAAACCAACTAAGACTACTTTCTTTGTTTACCTTTTTAGCAGAAATGATCTTACCTAATATCGTTTACCCGTCTGTCTGTCTGTCTTACGTGCTTTTTTTTTAAACATACATATGTTCTTTGGCCAGGTTATAGGATATATTTTATTCCGTTAGGTGACATAAGGAATAAGCAGTGACGATAATAGTGAATCAAGTCGGAGAAAAGTTTGCTGCTAGCGCGTTCTCTTGCAATACATTGCCTAAAGCATTAAATATGGAAAAATATCATGTAGCAAAGAATATAATATATATAAAATGCAACGTTTCTCTGTCTGCCTGTCTGTCCGTTAGTGCGCTTATCACTCGAGAACCACTTATCCGATTTACGTGTTTTTTTTTTTTAATTCATACATTTGTTCTCTGGCCAGGTTATCTATAATCTTCTTTCTATAATATATATAAAATGCAACGTCTCTCTATCTGTTTGTCTGCCTGTCTCTTTGCCTGTCTTTCTGTCTGTCCGTTAGTGCGCTTATCACTGGAGAATCACTTATCCGACTTAGGTGCTTT
>CM032449.1:160967400-161034900 GCA_019049505.1 Pachyrhynchus sulphureomaculatus
TGATGCGTTATTGATGTTGATGGAGAAGCTTAAAAAATCAGGCCTTTTCTCACCAAATTATTAGGATTGTTATGTAAATGTTTTCAAACATTAAAGCAACTAGTTGTTCTAACTTTTTTCCACTTCTACACACTTACCAGACAATATATTTGTGTTGTGTAGGTACAGCACATGCATATCTGGTATGTAGCCTAAAATAATGATACTAGAAGCATCTCAAGGTGCAATTTAAAGCAGAAAAAAAAAACAAACGTTGCAGTAATGTTTGAAGATCTTAAAACAGATACAATATCTCTCAAACGCCACCTGTAACAATATAATGTATCAAATAATTATCTAGATTTTTAAAAAGTAAAATTGTGGAAAATAATAAATAATATACTTGTTTCTCTAATATTTTATATCAGGGAGATTTTGCAAGTTAGTTCAGCAATGAAAATGACGTCGCACAAAAAATGCTTAATTGTCAAATAACTGTCGTAGTTCTAAGTGAAAAACGCCGTTTTTTTTTTCAAAAAATCGGTAAAAAGCAATTTAGAGAATCTCACAGTGATAAAGTATCTCACTAAAATGGACCAAAAACTATACAGGAAAATTTTGGTCCAAACAGTTTTAATGGAGTCGAAACTCAATTCAGGACGACCACAGATTAAAGCAAGAACTGAGGGAACTATCAGCCTTCTTCAGGATTTCCTGCTGTTAGATCGACGAATGATGATCCCAGTACTTGCCAAAGAAGTTGAAGTAGTATCCGAAACTATAGTTTTCAAGATTTTGGAATGAAAAAACTGACAATGGATCCTCAAACCTCTTACGCCAGAGCAGAAACTGGCAAGAAAACAAATTTCTCAAGATCATTTGGCTGCTTCAGAGAATGATGAGGAGTCAATGCAATGGGTTCATAAAGGCTCGTCACCTTCAAAGAAGACAAAAACTCAATAGTCCTCTGGAAAATTGCCAGCGACCGTTTTTTACGACTGTGAAGGCATTTTGCTATTGAATCTATGGGAAATGGGATCACAATTAATGCAGAGGTTACCGAATTGATGAAAAGCTAAAACTTTGCAATTGCCACAAAGCTCACCCAATTCAAACCGTTACCGAAAACTGTGGATTCACCGATTTCTTTTTGTTCAAACATCTGAAGAAAAACCTCAAGAGCCGAAAATTTTTCACAGATGATGAGCTAAAAGTCGCTGTAGCGTTGTTTTTTGAGGCGCAAATAAACGAATTTTTTTGAAGGGAATTAATAACTCGATAAACGCTGAACCAAGTGTATTAGTGTAGACAGTAACTATTTAAAGCTTTTTTTTAAGCTTCCTGCATGGTTACATAGATAACGTAAAAAAAAACCTATATATATATATATATATATATATATATATATATATATATATATATATATATATATATATATATATCACAAAGACATTCTACGAAGCAGAATTAACTAGTCCGTTTAATACTTACAAACAATGCACTTAGAAGTGAACATTCTGAATGAACTCGAGCATGAAGATCTGGTCAGTGAAAATACAAAAGACTTATGCTTTGGAGTGAATGAATTTACAAATTTTAGTGAATCTCTAGACAATAAGAAACATCTTATGTCAATATTAGGAGTATAAAGAGGAACTTTGACTCATTTTTGGCACTTCTTGAAATGTTTAAGTTAAGATTAGATATAATAATTTTTAGTGAAACACGTAATATTTTGCAAGTAAAAAATTTCTCTATTCCAGGGTTTGAAACAATATTTAATAATAGTAGAATTAATCAGAATGATGGTGTATTAATATATGTTAAAGATTCTTTAAATTTTGACATAGTACATAACATTTTACCATTAAGTGGTGTAACAATTAGCAGAGTCAAATTTAGAAATGAAAATATGGAAATGGTAGTCATGCCATGCTACAGACCCCCCTCCACGAGTGATGAACTGTTTCTAGTTGACATTGAGACTTATTTTGCCTCCAACATAACAAACAGTATTGACATATTTCTGGGTGATATTAATTTTGATATACTTGCTCCTACAAAGCCCTTAGTAAATAGATATTTGACAACACTTTCATCTCTTGGATTTAAGCCGTATATTAACTCGAATACTAGAGTAACAGCAGAAAGTAAAAGTTGTATTGACCACATATTCGTAAGGAAAAAATTAGACATACAAAACTTGGAGTATAGGGCAGTAGTTTTAGACAGTGATCTAACCGATCATTTTCCTATTTACCTGGACATCTACTGGAATGATACAACCATAGAATGTAACAAACTTTATGAAAAAATGAGTATAATGAAATTTGATGAAATCATGTTTGTAGAGAATATAAAACATGTAAATTGGGAAACAGTATTGAACTTGGACGATCCTGTGGTGGCCTACAATAAATTTATTGAAATATTTGATTCCCTCAAAAAAGCCTGTACTACTGAAAAAATAGTGATAATGAAGAAGCAAAAAAAATTAAGCCTTGGATTACGGAAGGAATCATAACTTCGATTAAACACAGGGACAAACTTAAAAGACGTGCTATAAAACAAAAAAATAATTAAGGCCTATGGAATGTATATAAGGCATATAGAAATGTACTAAATAAGACGATAGAAAGGGCAAAACAGGCATACTATGGTAATGAGATAGATAAATATAGTGGTGACTTAAGAAAACTTTATAAAATAATAAATGATGCAGCAAATGAAGCCACAGTTAAAAATAATAGTAATTGGTACATAGTCAATGAAAGGGACATACCAATTGAAACTAATGTAGAGATTACCAATTACTGTAATAATTATTACATAAATGTTGGTCTAAATATGGCAGCGAAGTTAAAAAAACCAAAGTTTGATGTCCGCATAGACTATGTTGAACCTATAAATTCAGTGACTTTGACTCCAATTACAGCAAATGAACTCATAAGCCACATCAATAGCCTAAAAAACTCATGTGCTCCTGGATTAGATGGCATCACAGGCAAATTAGTGAAAAGTGTTCATCAGTCGATTTTGCTGCCTCTGATCCATATCTTCAATCTGATCCTCACCACTGCAAGAATTCCACCACAGTTTAAACATACAATAATAACCCCTATATATAAAAAGGGAAGCAAGACTGATATTTCCAATTTCCGTCCAATTAGTGTGATATCAGCCTATGGTAAACTATTTGAAAAATGCCTTAAAAAAAGATTATATGATTATCTAACGTCCAAAAATATCATAAACAAAAAGCAGTTTGGTTTCATGCAGGGAGTTAGCACTGGCGATGCAATGTCTGAACTGGTCAGCCATATTAAGGCCTCTCTGGATGATGATAAAAAGTGTATTGCAGTTTTTCTGGATCTAGCCAAAGCTTTTGACACCGTACCTCACTCTGGCCTTCTTGATGTTTTGGAGCGTTGTGGTGTCAGAGGCTCGGTTTTAAACATCTTTAGAAATTACTTAGAGGAAAGAAAACAAGTTGTGAAGATCGGAAAAGTACTGAGTGAACCACTAACTGTGCAGATTGGAGTACCACAAGGCACTGTCCTAGGTCCTCTTCTCTTTATCTGCTATATAAACTCTTTACTAAGCCTAGACATAGAAGGAGTTTCAATATCATATGCTGATGATACAGTTCTTGTTTTAAGAGACAAGACATGGGATGCTGTAAAAATGGCAGTTGGTAGGGGCGTGAGCATTGTCGGGGCCTGGCTTGATTTGATGAAATTAACCCTAAATCTTTCTAAGACGGTATACATTGCTTTCTCTCTGACTGAAACAAAACGACCGGACTTTGTATACAGGTAAACGATATGAACATGGTCATGAAAGAAATCACACACACAAAATATCTTGGAATTACGATTGATAAACATCTCAGATGGACTGAACATGTCCAAGATTTATCTAATAAACTGAGAAGACTCATATATAAGTTTTACCTAATAAAAAAAATACTACCCCTCAAACTACGGGTTACTGTCTATAAGGCATTGGTCGAGTCACTGTTGAGATATGGCATCATTGTGTGGGGTGGACTTTATAATAATGCACTGAGTCAACTGAGCTTGATACAAAACTATATTGTTAGAGTAATTTTCTTTCGTGATAGACTTTTTCCAACCAAGAGATTATATAATGAAAATATAATGAATATAAGAAACTTATATCTTTTAAAACATTTCTCTATTTTGCTACAGAAATGAAAAAAAAATTGTGAATTATCAATATAGAACTAGAAACAGAGAAAATGCGATATTAGTTGTACCCTTTAGAAAATATGACCGAAACCAGAGATCTTTGCCAGTTTTGGGACCTAAAGTTTTCAATAAGTTGCCACAGAATATCAGAAATATAAATAATTATAAACTGTTTGAAAAAAAAATGTAAACTGTTCATTACAGAAATTCTGAACTATTATGTGGATTGTTATAATTCATAAATGCGATTGTCTGCATGTTTATATGTATGTTTTTTCTTTTTCTTAATTTTCTTATGTATTAATTAATATTTTTACCTTCTACAAATCTTAGCATAATTTAAATTGTATTTTAGCCTGCGCACCTGCGCATACAGGTGTCTCTATACACCTAGGCGCACCTTGTTTACTATTAGCTTGGTTCTAGGTTAAAATATATTATGTACTGGAAATATTACTATTGTACTGTGAAATGAATAAACATATATAAATATATATATATATATATATATATATATATATATATATATATATATATATATATATATATATATATATATATATATCTTTGATCAACATTTTTTAACATGGACCTATATTGTTAGTGTATTTCTTTACAGCCTCTTATATCTTAAAGATCTAAAAGCAAGAGACAAATGGAGATATTGTATTTGTAAAAAAAAAAAACCGTTAAAAAAGATCTAAAATACGTCATAATGAGACAAATAATAATTTCTAAATGTCTGTAGGGTGTAATTTACATATGGTATTAATTTATTATTATTTATAATTGTTAGTTATTTTTTTTAATTCACGATTCACGTTGGTTTTGAATCGATGTAAATTGTACTCGGTCGAAAACCCAGTTCTGGACAAATTATTCCAAAGGGATGAGGTTCTCCATATAAAAGACTGCTTGAAAAGGGTTGTACAAAGAAAAACAAGCTGAACCTCATACGGATGTGAAGTATTAGCGCGACGTGTATTTCTAGCATGCACCTCTCTGGGTGGAATTAAGCTGGTTACATCCATCAAACACTTTACTTAATAGACTCAAGTCGCCGACCGTTCTCGATGTTCCAACGAATCAAGGTTGCTGGCCAGTTCTGGGTCTTCAATCAGGAGAACAGCTCTCTTCTGAATAGAATCTAACAAATGCAGTGTATGTTTCGAAGCAGAGTCCCAAACATGGGAGAATTATTCCATTGTAGGTCGAATTTGAGCTTGTTCAAAATAATATTTCCAGCTTTTCAGAAGCTCTCTTTGCTATGCTTGCAACATATTCATGCCAAGATATATTTGCTGCCAAATTTACGCCCAGCAAATTGAGTGACGATGTTAGAGAAATGGAGTGCCAGGACATAACTATGCCGGGTTCAGCAACGTTTCTTTTTAAAAAAAAAAAAAACTGCCGCCTGGGTTTTTGTAACGGTAAATTCTATTTGGTTATTGTCACCCCAAGATAGAATTTCTTCCAAGTTTTTGTTAAGTTGAACGACTTCCTGCTGTCTGCGGATATTTCCATGACTAGCCGATGTTTGAGTGTTTCAAGTGAATGAAACGATAAGTGTACTGGCATCTGCAAAGCTGTAGATTAGATTCCTGGTCTTTTCCAGCAGAGCGTTAAGGTAAATGAGAAACAGAGTAGAGACAGAACTAAGAAATTTATTGTTTAAAAATAATTCCTTCTTTAGGAATCCAAACTTTATTTTATATATATTTTGAAAATATATACTAAAAAACTATTACTAACGCGCACATTTTTTTCTCTCAAAAGTGTCTGATGTTAAAAAGAAAAGATTCACTAGACAATCTTTGTGAAGTTTTAACAGATTTCTATAAAAAAAGAGAAATCAACTAGCCATCTCACCTGTCACCAACCATGAGCGTCCTACCAGGATCTACTCCATGCTCTTTAACCAAACAATCGGCAATATAAGCATTTGGTTTTCCAACAACAATTGGTTCTCTTAAAGCACATGTTTCAATTGCTTTAAGTATTGAGCCAGTGCCTGGTACTACAATGTCACCTGGCATTGGGAACCGTTCATCGCTATTTGTTCCTAAGAATAAACAGTTTGGTTTGCTGAGGTAGGTAGCAGCTTTAATCATCTTGTTATAAGAAAAGTGCTCATCGAAGCCAACAATCACCGCTCCAACATCTGGATCGGGTTGAAAGCTTTCCAACGAAGCCACTACACTATTCTGAAGTACATCTGCCTAAAAAATATATACTTCTATTAAAACACCCTATTTTTAATTTATGACATGTGTAGCTTTTATTACTGTAAAAATATTTATACAAGGTTCAACAAGATGACAACTAAAAAAAAGGTGATTTCTGTAAATTTTTCTTTACATGTTCATACACGGTATGAATATTAAGGTAAATGAGTTGAAAAGCCAGTTGTGCCAATTACAAAAATACTAGTTATTGTAAAAATCCTTATACCAAGACGCAAGAAGTAATATGAAAACCAAATATGGTATAACAACAGGGTTCCCGGTCACAAAGGGTCTCAAACAGGGCTGCTGTATATCCCCAACGCTATTTAAAATCTATTTGGAGAGTGCACTGAAGAACTGGAAAAGGAAATGCAGTATGGGATTACCACTGGATGACGATACTACATTGTACACGCTATCATTCGCAGATGACCAGGTAGTAGTCGCTCAGGACATCGATGATATGGAATACATGACATGAAAACTTATGGATGAATATGAAAAATGGGGCCTAGAAGTCAATATTAAAAAGACCAAATACATGTGCGTCGGAGGACAACAGCAGGACTTGAAACTGGCCACAGGACACACCATCAAACACTGTGCCAGTTATAAGTATTTGGGATCGAGAATATCTAGGGACGGAACACTGGAAGAAGCAATATTCGAGAGGAATATCCAAGGAAGAAAAGCGATTGCAATGCTTAATAGTATACTATGGGACAAAAACATAACCATTGAAAATAAGAAGAGAATTTACAACTCAATAGTGAAAAGTATAATAACTTACAGCTCCCAGGTGTGGCCATTAAAGGAAAGAACAGAAAAAATACTAAAAGCTACAGAAATGGATTTCTGGAGACGAGCAGCCAGAAAATCCAGAAAAGACCGCATACCAAATGACACGATAAGGCGAGCTTTAGAAATAAAGCACGATATAGTGGACGAAATCAGAACCCAACAGTTGGTATGGTACAGACATGTACAGAGAATGTCACAAGACCGACTGCCTAAAAAGATTTTAAATTGGAACCCTCATGGAAAAAGAAAGCGAGGAAGACCACGCCAAAGCTGGAGAGCAGGAATCAACAAGGAAGTACTAGAGAGAGATCTGGAGGAGGAGGGATGGAGAAATCGGGAGGAGTGGAAATTAGGCATCGGAAGACGGAAGACGTTATAAAACCGATTGATAGATAGATAGATAGATAGATAGATAGATAGATAGATAGATAGATAGATAGATAGATAGATATATATATATATATATATATATATATATATATATATATATATATATTGTAAAAATAGCAAACTAGTTCAAAAACGCCTATTTTAAAAACATAACATAATTAGATGTGCATTTTTATGTCTGAATTTTTTAAAAACTTATTTTTATATTAATCTCTGCGGGATTAATTAAGCGATCTGACTGACGCATAGTCAAAACATTCCAACATTGTGTTTTTTCGCTATAATCAGTTGAAGCAAAGATACATTTTAATGGGTTGTTTTGACTTTTATGTTGCAATAACTGTAACATTTATGTTAGTAATATTAAATGAAGATCTGATTATGAACTACGTGTGCAAGAGGATTTAAATCACTTTACGGGTTAGATTCTGAAAATGTTAGCTCCCATCACAAGTTCTGAAGAGGCTGCCACGTTAGCATCACTTTTTTAACTGACACAGGAGGAATCAAGAAGAACTGTACCTATATTAATTTGAAGTTTGGAAGTAACAAAGTCAAAATATATTCTGATATATTAGGTATCCTACAGAAATTAGGAGACTGCGTAGCCCATGCTCATTCTCAAAAAGCTCCATTCTCTGATATTACCGACCAGGTGCCTAGGTTGTGATAATATAAAATAGACTGTATCTTTGATACTTTTATGAAGTTTAAGATAATATTTGTTGGAGTAAATCTGACACTTGATAATAAAACAAAAATTCCCAATTACCTGTTAACCAGGAAAACCAATAAACAAACCATCTTTGATATTAGTAAAGAACTGATAGGGAAATCTTGCAATTATATAGCAACAGACGTTAACATGCTGTACTATGATTTTATTTAGCCTATTCAGGAGACAATAGATAAAGTCTCTCCTCTAAGGAGGGTTATTTTGGGGACTTGCCCATGGATAGATAATAGAGTGAGGCAAGCACAAAAGGCAAAAGATGTGGCATATAAGAGGTTTTGGTCTAAAAAAAAAAGCAGCAGATTGGGATGACTATATAAAATGAAAAGCAATTCAGTAGTATCTATAATTCCTTAGCAAGAAAATTAAGTATTATGGTCAGATTACTGACACAGGGGGTGATAGTAAAACAATGTGTAGAACATTAAAGGAAATAATAGGGTAAAAAAAAAACAAAATATCAATTATACCCAAATTACGTTTAAACAGGATAATGAAGAGACAGCAGATGGTTTCAATAACTTTTTGGCAGACAGCGTAAATGCAATATCAGGTAGTATAGAAATCAGAGAATGGAAGAACCAAGACGAATCTTTCACAAAAACTAGCTCTTTATGGTTTAAGGGTTACTTTAGCTGCATTAAAAAAAAATTATTCCAGGGCTAAAAAACAAAAGTACCAATGATAGTGTCCTGAATATCAAATCAGTAAAGCAGTTGTTTGATGTGATAGGATACCTGCTGTAGCACTTATTGAATACATCTCTGAAAACAGTGGGGGTGCCAAATGAGTTAAAAACCAGTCTTATTGTTCCAATACCTAAAGTTGATAAGCTGAATGCTCCCTCTGAATTTAGACTAATAAATTTATTCTCAGTTAGTCAAGATAGTGTTTTGGGGCCCTTCTTTTTATCATTTATGTTAATGATATATATTGTGCCTTAAAGAATTGTTCTGTTAGTCTGTTTGCACAGGCGACAGCCTCATATATGTGTTGGGGAACAATTTCGCAAAAATTACTGATGTCTTATGTAATGAGATCATTATCTTATATAACTGTTGCTGTCAGAATAAATTGAAATTAAATGCTAGTAAGACAAATTGTATGGTGATTGGTTCAAAGGCTCATTGTAAATTCTATTCTGGTTTAGGCTTAGTTGTGTTTATTGTGTCTATAAATGGAACTGCTATTAATTTTGTGATATTAGATCAATAGTTAAGTTTTTCAGTGCATTTGAAATATTTATGTAAAAAATTGGCAAAAAACTGGATTATTTAGCACAGATTTCTGCATGGATTAAACTAACTATTTGTAATATTATCAGTTTGCCCCAATTTAATTATTATGTGTCTACTGATGTCACATACAGATGCAGACATTGTGAGAATGTAGACACAGCAGAACAGAGCAATGGAAATTTTGTTAGGCTGTAATAAGTATACTTCTGTGGATAGAATGCCGTGCTCTCTAACTTGGTTAAATGTCGAGCAGTATATTGTTAGAGCCAACCTTATTTTAATTTATAAAATCGAGCGGAACTTGTTGCAGAATTATTTGAATTATTATTTCAAGAGACAATCTAAATTCCATAACTATAATATTAGGTTGAAAGACCAGTATATTGTATCTGCAGAAAGAACAACTACGTTACAAAAAACACTTTTTGATGAAGAAGTTTGCTGTTTTAATGGTGTGCCTGAAGATATAAAAAATGTGTTGACACTGAATATGTGTGTGCAAATGTAAATTTTTTTTAACATTTGCGCAATTGAATATATTTTTATGTTCCTTTTGTATTAGCAAGTGCTAAATAAACGTTTATTTATTTATTATTTTATTTTAGGACGATACTCTCCAAAATGCAGCATTACTTAGGTTAAAGTTAATTTCTGGCCATTTTACGAACATTGACAAATATCTCCTCACTTGATTGCTTTCTAAGAGCTGAGGTAAATAAGATATTGGGGGTCAAAATCTTAATGTTAAATATATGGAAAAATACCTCTTAATAAATTTTTTTTAGACTGCTTGAATAATCTATATAAATTACCCTTCATTTGACAGATCTCGATGAGGTAAGTCGAAGGACACCAAACATTACATAATGCCATCCCCTAGAAAGAAATATAGGAGTTTAAATAAACAGGTGCTTGACATTGGATTGGATATAACCAAGACATAACATAAACTAACAAAAGTAGAAACAACCAACACATAAAATAAACAAACTGGAACTCCCATACATATTTCCCTTATACTTATAAGATTCAAACTTGCTCTTCCCATATCGCATTATATAGGTGATATAATGAGTATGTAATTAGACTCAGCCCATTGAGAGCTGTCAAATAACGGGTCATTTGTCCAACCTGACAACTGACCTAACTATGATATTTATAAAAAACTAAAATAGTCAATACATTGTGACATCAGAACATTTATTAACTTTGTAGGTCCCTACTCTTTTCCTTCCATTCATTTTGATACTATAATAAACCACCTTCAATATATTAATTCGTTCTGGTAACACAATATATAAATAACTTACCCCTACTCCTGTATACTTTATTCCAGCAGCTTCTAATTCTTGACCAATACCTCTAGACCCAACACAATAAACTTTTTTATTAAACCCCATATTCTTTAAATAACTTACAACTAGGTAAGATGTTGTAATGATTTCATCCTAAAAAAATATTTTATCCTTTTAATAGTAAACTTAAAATATTAATGTATATTTATACACTTATATAATTTGCTCAAACAAACTTGAATGAATAACAGTTTGCAATTGTGTGTAAACACAAACAAACAGTAAAAATAAGTGTGCTAATTAATGCAAAAAGTGTAGAAAGACTACAATAAAATGTGAGAATAAGGAAGAAAATTACAAATTATTATGGTTTTAATATAAAACAATCGGAAGGTATTTTTAAACATCCTGATTATTGTAATTTCTATGAGCTTCTGCTTTGAAAGAAATAAACAATGCATGTTATTTCTTGCCATTTTGTACGTATATTGTTTTCAATATATAGATAGCCACTTGTGTTGAAAGTCCAGTCAATATGTGTGATAGTCTAGTCAATTAATGGATCAATAATGCCAGGAAAAAGAGTACATAAGAAATGAAATTTTAGTCTCGATATACAACTATATCACTAAGCTTGCAAATCTTACATAAATCTTAAAAATATTCCAAAGACACAGTTAAACTTACCCTGTCGACTCTGAAACCCATACGTCTTGCTTTAATTACAAATTCATCTCTTATTTTTGTTGAATTATTTGTTACAAACATAATTTTTTTACCCATTTCCTTTAGCCTATTGACGACTTCCACAGAACCATCAATGGCCTCATTTTCAAGCCATAATACACCATCGCAATCAAAAAGAATTGTATCCAATGGTTCAAGAAATTTCTTTACATCCTGTGGTGGTAAACTAGCAAGATTTGTTAAAGATGTAAGATACATTTTTTACTGCGACAAGTATATATTGGATAATTTACTAGCCAAATTGATGAATTCTTACTTTGTCACTAGTAATTTAAGAAAAGGATATAACGGTCGTTTTAAAGGACTTCGAGAGTGCTCCTAACCTTGAAACACCCTTGAGAATCTAACCTTAAAAATTCTTCTTTATAAGTTTGATAATTGAATCTCACCATTATATTAATCATAGACATAGAGGACGGACTGAGTATTAACCTCATAAAATTGACCACTCTCTAGAAAGAGATAAAGTGATTGTGCCAATACCTGTCTCTTTTCTGTAGGCCTGTAATAAACAAGGCGTAGTACCCCGAGAGACGAAATTCAAGGCGAGAAAAGCCCCATACCCGATTTTAGTTCAAATAGAACACTTAGAAATATTATATTCAAGAGAGCCGTAGCTTAGTGGCATTTTAAAAAGAGACAGCTACTGGCCGCTCATTCGCTTTGTCTCTCTCACACTTTTGCGTCCATATTTACTTCACAGCGGGATACGGAATACTCAGTCCATCCTCTATGTCTATGATATTAATTCTGTTTGGTTTGAAATTGCTGCATTAATAAACCTATTGATGGTAAGTTGCACTGACTTCGCAGTTAAGTTTATCTACGTGAGCTAGTACGAACTCAGAAATAATTGCTGGGGCCTACCAATTACTCTAACGAAGTTAGAGATAATTGCGGAGCCCACTAGTCACCCGTCTTTATAAAGATATGTGCGTTGAAGCCGCATGTACAGAGTATTTAAAATTTGAACTAATAAGGGAAAGCTGGAAAAAATGATATTTTTACTGGATTTTTAAATTATGTTTGTAAAATAGTGATTTTGTAAAAATGGTCGCTAAAATTTCAAAAAATTTTAAATGTAAAAACAATATATATTCCATATGGAAGTTATGCGGTCAAATATTTAAGCCCATAGATTACGTTTCTATGTAATATAGACTGAACTTTTGATTAAAATGTTTTAAGGCGTTGGGAAAAACAGACGGTAGAATGCCGAACGTACCGTCAGCATGTTAGTATTCTGAGTCTCTTAAAGTAGCAACCGACATTTGCTCATCTTATACCTATTTTGCACAGCCACTAAATCTTCTAGAAGATTAGAATATAATTTCATTACGCTATTTGTTCATACTAACGTAAACTTGCGTCGTCGCAAGTGTCGATGGACTGTAACGACTAGAAATTTCTTGTAATATATACCTCTTATTTAAAAAAAATCCTCAATTAAAAAAAAAAACAATGGCTAATTTTAATTTTTTTAATTATATATTTTAATTCAATTGCACTGCAAATCATTTTTTTAGTCAGTGAATACACTAAATGATTTTTTTTTTAAAACTGGCGACTGAAATACTCCTAGTGTTGTGTTGAGTATTTTCAGTGGTGTCGGACTGCTTTCCTTTTATCGGCAAATAAACTCGGGAAAAGGGAAAGACCTTATCATAGGGTGCTAAATCAGTGGATATGGCTAGTGATCCAATACACAAACTGTTTTAGTCAACAACTATCTTTATGAGAGAGAAAAATACTGTGTTGCTTCTGGAATCCCCACCCTCATCCAAGGGAGGAACACTTCGGAGGTTCATTAACCATTTCTATAAAATAATCCAATTATATTTAAAAAAAAATTGATAGCCAGGAGCAGCGATTTCCCGAAAAAAATAGCGATGGCCGGGGGAGAGCTTCCCGAAGACAAAAATTTCCTTTCACATAAAAGATAAATTTCTCTGGAAAAAAATCTTTATCCAGGGAGACGGTGATGCTCAATTATTTTCCCTAAATCCACTACTACCTGAATTCACATTTAATCAGTTAGAAGGGCAATTTTGGTTTTTCTTTGATGAAATTATGCACTTTAATGTTAACTAACTAACCTGAACTAACTGAAACAAATTCCAGGCGCGACTTCTTGTCATCAACAAACATCTCACGGTCAATTTGAAATCACTTAAACCACTCGTAGACTTGAATTTGAAAATCATATCTTTCTCGTAATTATAATTTCGAAAACTTTTTGATCCGTCTAAATCAGGGCTGTCAAGGTCATGCACAGTTCGAGCCCATTTCAGAGGTAACGCCTTCCGCTGCCCCCACCACTGCTAGACGTTAAGCGGCCGAGCCGCCGATCACGGCTCGGCCGCTTACCAAACGCAATGCGCTCCTCCTATGTCTCTCATAGCCGCTCCTGAGACGGCGCGAACGGCGGCAGCAGCAGTGGTGGAGGCAGTGGGAGGCGTTACCTCCGAAATTGGCTCGAACTGTGCATGACCTTGACAGCCCTGGTCTAAATGCTTGGTATAAAAGATTTTTTGATTTATAGTTAGTTTTTTATGACATATATTCAGGAAGATCATTAGTCTAAATACGTAATACACGATTAACTGTTTTTAGTTTAATAAGAAAGGGTGCAAGAGATGGTCGTTTGTAATAAAGAAGAAAACATCTTTTGCTTAACTGTAAACGTAGGAAAGATATTTATGGCCACTAAATTCTGGCAAATATGACTATCTTTTCAGACCTGTTTTGTTTAGAGTGTTGTAAAATGGCAGTTTTCTTAATTACAAATGCCTTTATTATCATGTCAGCTAATGACTATAGTAAGCATATTTTTTATAATTTCAGCGTCACACGGTAGCCGAAATCCTATTTTTTGTACTAGTATGGAGAGAGCTATTTTATGTTTAAAAGCTTGATCAAGAAGATATAATTTTCTGAACAAACGCACAAAGAAGTCTTATCTTTAATCAACTTAGTATAAAACAGCTAAAAAAATTATATATTTACCTATTTTTAATTAGGATGGCTGATAGATGCGTCATTGTTAGCTCTTAACAAGAGGGCAATGAAAAGTGAAAATTACTTTTGTCAAATTGCTAAATTGACAATTTAAAATATGGATAAAACATGGGAGAAGCCAAGTAAAAAGGAATCAACAATACTAAAGAAAAAGAAAGGTGGACGAGGATATTACGCAGAATTATTAACAGATTTAAATTATGTAGATCTCCAAAAAAAAGCCTATCCAGGAGCTCACCGCAAAACTAATCTTATATGGCAAGTAAAAACTGAAAAACATGCACCCCTTTTCGTGGAAATTGTTCCACCACAAAGAAAGGTAGTTTTAGCTCCTGCACAAAGATGGATGACATTTGATGCAGATAAGGACATTGTAAGTATACTAATATCTTTATTTTAGAACCTAATTTAAATTAAAAAACATTTATGTTAATAATTAATTATGAACTTACTGGCCAAGTTGGGAGGTGTTTCGGATAAGAAAGTAAAAGTTATTTTTGAATTCGTTATTTAACTATTGGTATGATCTCACAGCAAAAGCACTGTAGGCAAATTCCTAATCGTTAACAGGCTTAAGTTGCCAACTTTTCTTTGTGTTCTAAAGAATCTAAGTTTCCGGTGAGTTTTGGGTGAACAGCTTTCTTCTGGATATAATATGACAAATGCATAATATGTTTGGGAGCAGAGCACCAAACATTTCACCAGTATTTCAGCGTTGGTCGAATTTGAGCTTTATACAGAATTAAAAGCTGTTATGTAATATTTAACTTTCTACTACGGTAATTTTCCTAGTTCTTAAGAATCTTTTTTTGCTATGCTTGCTACATGATTATGCCAAGTCATATTTATTCCCAAGTTACTAACAACTATGGTATAACAACAGGGTTCCAGGTCACAAAGGGTCTCAAACAGGGTGCTGTATATCCCCAACGCTATTTAAAATCTATTTGGAGAGTGCACTGAAGAACTGGAAAAGGAAATGCAGCAGTATGGGATTACCACTGGATGACGATACTACATTGTACACGCTATCATTCGCAGACGACCAGGTAGTGGTCGCTCAGGACATCGATGATATGGAATATATGACACGAAAACTTATGGAGGAATATGAAAAATGGGGCCTAGAAGTCAATATTAAAAAGGCCGAGTACATGTGCGTCGGAGGACAACAGCAGGACTTGAAACTGGCCATAGGACACACCATCAAACATTGTGCCAGTTATAAGTATTTGGGAACGAGAATATCTAGGGATGGAACACTGGAAGAAGCAATATTCGAGAGGAATATCCAAGGAAGAAAAGCGATTGCAATGCTTAATAGTATACTATGGGACAAAAACATAACCATTGAAAATAAGAAGGGAATTTACAACTCAATAGTGAAAAGTATAATAACTTACAGCTCCCAGGTGTGGCCATTGAAGGAAAACACACAAAAAATACTAAAAGCTACAGAAATGGAGACGAGCAGCCAGAAAATCCAGAAAAGACCGCATACCAAATGACACGAAATAAAGCACGATATAGTGGACGAAATCAGAACCCAACAGTTGGTATGGTACGGACATGTACAGAGAATGTCACAAGACCGACTACCTAAAAAGATTTTAAATTGGAAAAAGAAAGCGAGGAAGACCACGTCAAAGCTGGAGAGCAGGAATCAACAAGGGAGTACTAGAGAGAAATCTGGAGGAGGAGGGATGGAGAAACCGGGAGGAGTGGAAATTAGGCATCGGAAGACGGAAGACGTTATAAAACCGATTGATATATATATATATATATATATATATATATATATATATATATATATATATATATATATATTTATGTATGTATATATATATATATATATATGTATGTATATATATATATATATTTATATATATATATATATATATATATATATATATATATATATATATATATATATATACATATATATATACTAACAACTAACAATTTTGGTCATGATACTAACGGAATATAGGGCTGTCTAAGTTATTGTAACATCAAATTCAACTTGTTTACTGTTACTCAAACATAAAATTTCCTTCAAGACTTTGTTAAATTGTATAGTTTCCTATTATTTGCCGATATTTGCTTGAGCAGCTTGAAAAAACCACATACAAAGCCTTTCAATCACACCGCAAGAGCACAGTATAGCCAACATCATCCGTCATATCAATTAAGATCGAATGCCTTGGATACATCAAACGTAGCCGCTCGACATTTTCTGTAATGTTCTTGTGATGTTTCAAAGATAGGTCAGGGGATTTTGTGTTGAGCTTTCCTGGCGAATGTCTTACCTGTAGCCGCTAAATTAAATCCTTCCAAATACACTGATGAGCAAAAAAATCGACTCAAATTATTTGGCTTAATTTAACACGGATCCTAGAATTTAGTGTTCATATTGTTTATGGACTTTAGTATCATTTGAAAGTCCATTCTATTCTCTTTCTAATGATGAAGAACAAGGATTGAAAAAAAGGGTAAGGAGGGCCTACCCCTTATTATTGTTTCCAGCTGGTTTTTCATGAAGCGGGTGAGATTTTTCACCGATGTCTATGGAATTCTTATCCACTCTTCTACCATCGCAATCTTTAAATCCCTCGACGATGCAAGGTCTGGCTCGAACCCTTCTGTTGAGCTAATCCTACATGTGCTTGATTGGATTAAGATCAGGACTCCGCGCAGGCCAATCTAATGTGAGTATTCCTACTTCCGCCAGGTATTGCCGCACCGATGCAATAGAATGTGACCTCGCATTGTCGTGAATTAGCACGAAGCTATCGCCAACAACCCCAGCGTAAAGAACGACGTGTTCCTGCAGGATCCCCTCGATGTAACGGTGAGCAGTTAATCCACTACTACGAGTCTAATCAGTCACAAAAACCAAATCGGTTTTTCGCATCTAGTAAGATGCCTCCCGACATCATGACAGAACCGTCTCCGTTTCAGCAATGCAACACTGCGCATAGCGCTTCCCAGGCCTTCTATAGACTCGTCTTCTTTCATTGTTGCCATGTAGGCACATTCAGACTCACGGAGTGCCATTGCTCTAAGGTCCAGTCGACCGACATGTTCTCGGACAAATCTGAGTCGCGCTTGCCGATGGGCTGTTGTCAATTTGGGTTCGTTAGCTGGTCTCTTCGGAGATAGGTTAGCTTCATGAAGTCTTCTTTCGACAGTTCAGAGACTGACAGTCTGACCACAAACTTCTCGGAGCTCCTGGTGGACCTCCAAGCCGGTCAAGTGATGATTTTTTAGAGTTGTGTCGACAATGAACATAGATATATTATTAGAATAGAGGAGGTAAGTTCTCGCGAGAAGCGTGGGGCTCCTAGAAAAAGAAAGGAATAATGGTAGTTATTCCGTCTCTCTTACTCGGCGCACACCCACAACACTAAGCTAGAATGCGTCCCCGTGCGAGAGTGTTGTTCGTATTCTTCTTCGCTCGCTCTGATAAGAGAGACAGAATAACTTATATTATCTCTTTATCTTTTTTAACGACGCCACGCTTTCGCTTACAGCAGGCTGTATACTTTACCTCCTTTATTCTAATATCTCTAATAAAATGAATCGGTCGTCTCGCTCAGAGCTACACCGTCTTTTTCCGGATCCTGGTCTCCGTGTAAAGGCGCCAGTCTCTTGGTAACGTCTTTAGACTCTGCAGGCAGCTGACTGGCTCAGGTGTAGTTGCGCAATGACTACACGTTGGCTATGCCCTTCTTGCAATAGGGCAATGACTTGTGCCGTTTTTTCTGGGGTGGCATCCATTTTTCGATGACGTAATTAGTGAGCAGGTATAGCAGAGATCTTGACGGTTCAAGTTCCGATAAAAGAAAGATAGGAAAGCGTAGTTGCAGTGTTTTTATAGGGATGAATAGCACGCAACGATTTCGTTGCTGAGCGAGCAAAAACGGTTCTATTGAGTAAAACAGTATTAATCAGTAAAATTTTTTGAAAATGGAAATGTTTTTGGTGTTATTGGAAATAGTAGAAAATCAGCATTCTAATGATACCAAAAATAATGCCACTGTTTGAAAATGAAATTTAAGGATCGGTATTAAATGGAGCAAATTCGTTTGAGTCTATTTTTTTGCCCACCTTAAAAGGTTTTGATGATAGAGTTTTCCATAACCTTCGATATTTTGAAATTAATACGACCAGTCAGTGGTTGCTTGAGACAATTGGTGGTGTTAAAAATGAAATAAAATCTTTAAAATTGTAAAAATCGTATGAAGTTTATATGAACAGAAAGTACAAAAATGTTATTAGAAAATTAAGGACTTGACGCTAAAAGTGAAATGAAAGAATATGCTCTATAATTACGCTTCTGTAAAATAAGAGTCTGTAATGAGTAAACATATCGTGGTAACAAAAATAAACCTAATAATTCTGCAACTCAGTCAGCACAGATTTATTAGATGCCTTTTGAATTTTTTTTCTACTTACCTGACGGCTCTATCGGAACCATTTCTAGTCATACAGGCCCATCCCATCTGTGTTCGTTTCTTTATGCCGTCTGTCCAGAGTATAAATATTTGGTAGTCTCTCTATTACAGATATATAAAGAGTTAGATCTATTTAATAGCTTTTATCTAACTAAATACTATATTTCCTGTGTCTACGCATCCTTCCTTGAGCGGGTATGCTATCCCTAGTGGAGCATGCCACAGTGTAAATAACTATCCAATGGATACTTCTGCATTAGATCTATAAGATTTCTTAATAAGATATCACTTTTTATAGGACACAGCCACTTCATATCCTTCTTTCTAGAAACTGTAAATATTTAGCAGGATTTGGTATTTATCCCATAAGTATGAAGCCTAAACATCTTTTTAACATTTTATTCTTTAAAATTTTCTGTCTAAACTTTTCAGATAATGTATGGCTATGGGCGCTTGTACCATAATTAAGGAAAACACCATTTAACAACATTGTAAACAAAAGGGCACAGGGAAGATGTTTATAGCAACCAGACTTTGGCGGAATTAACAGTACCAATCAAAACGGACACTTAAGCATGGCAAATTCTATAGCCTCTTTTGATTATTATTGTTAATCTCGCCAAAATTTCGTTGTCATAAACATCTTCTCCGTATCCTGTGTTGTAAAATGGCGTTTTTTCTTAATTACAAAAGTCCATACTGTAGCTAGTGTGTAGTCGGGGAAAGTTTGAAGGTAGCACCTTCTTTCGAGATTTGGAACTTTCGGTGGGTATAGTGTCAACTCTGAATATGTGAGCCGAACACTGCTCTACATAGATATATCCGCACGCATCAGATTCTATATAGGCCAAAGACTTTATTATGGCTTTTAAGAGACAAAGCTAACATGGTTTTAAGAAAAAGCTGGCGCGTTCTAAATCTGTTCATAGGCTTTTTCTAAAAGTGATCTACCATTGCGTCTAAGAAGTTTTCTGTTTCCACTTATCTTGCTAAAAGGAAAAAGTCACCATCCAAGAGTTTATTCAGGTTTCAGAAATACTTCGAATAGGAATGTAATCTACAGTTTTTGAGCGATATGGCCAGGTGAGACGAGGCTGAAAAGGATAAAGTTCGATACTTTTTGTTTGTTTTCTATACCATCATGTGAATTTTTCTTAATTTTGGTTGTATTATGAACAAATTTTAAGCCTAGTTATTTATAGTTATAAGGGGTTAAAGATGTGGGGGAGAGTGTGAGAGTTGCTTCAAATATATTGTCTTATACGTCCTTTGTGTCCTCGAAGTCTAGAAATATAAAATTATAATTTATCATTCAATTATTAATGGTTAAATCCCATGTTACTGAGATGGAGAGGGGAGTTAGAGAGATTATTTCGTATATACCATGTTACACGGTCTCTCAGGTTTCTTGAACTTGAGGACTCTAAATTTTATATATTTTTTTTCATTATTTTCAGTCGTTTAAACATATAAGGTTAATGAAGTAGGGTGGATATTAGAAGGATTGCTTAAATACTTTATGTAATACATCCATTGTAAGGTTCTTGGAATCAAGAAAACTAACAATTATGCTATTTTTTCATTATTTTCAATTATTTTTGATCAAACATGTAGGGGTTAATTAGATGGAGGAGGGAGTTAGAGAGGTTGCTTCGTATAAACCGTTTTATACGTAGGTTTATGGAGTCGAGAATCTGAAAATTGTGTTATTTTTTCATTATTTTCAATTGGTCAAACATGTAAGACATTAATAAGATATGAGATGGGGTTAGCTAGAGCAGAGGGAAATATATGCCACTAGGGCAGATTCGGCTCTAGTAGCGTACATCTCCTTTCTCACTATACTATCGTACATCTAGTGAATGTCAATGAACAGTCGGTGGACGTCTATGTTGAACTCGTAACATTTCTCAAGGATTATTCTTAAAGAAAATACTTGATTAGTTACCACGTGGCTTGGCCAGAACCCAGACTGGTAGTTTTCCAGGGTCTGTTCTACGTATGGACCTTATCTCTCACACATTCAGAAGAGAAATTCACCTGTAATTACTGGACAGGAACTAGTCGCCTTTTCTGTAAATGGAGCATATTATACTCGTGTTCCACGAGTCGGCATGAGTTTTTATTGCCAGATACTGTGCATTATGTGATATGTCTTCCTGTACAACACACCACTATCCATTTTCAATAGCCTCTTCTACCTATAGAAGAGGCTGGTGCCCATACGGGGTGCCTGCTTCATTCGCCACCTCTGGAATATTAACCAGGTTTAGAGGTTCTTCAAGGCGCTCGCCCATCTTTCAAAGGCCTTGCTCTTATCTCCCAGTAACTCTCTGTTTCACCCTCGACAGATGGTAGTTCTAGGCACGAAACTTCTCCTCCTTTGTTTGATTAGGTTGTAAACTGTTTTACTTAAGAGGTTACATACACCTGGGCGCTGGAAAAAGTATGTATATTTAAAAAATATTTTAAAGGTTATTAAGTGAATAATACAAAAGAATGGCGATTATATATTTTTATTGTACTTTAAATTATAAGAAAAAACTTTTTTAAATATGTTTTAAATGTTAACATTATTTTTTATCGGGTTAATTGGACCACTGATGAAAACTATGGCGCCTCCTTGTTTGCAGGATAATTTCACAAAAAATAATTCAAATTGCAAAAATAAAAATTAATTTGGAAAATAATGTTGTATTTAAAATTTGTCGAAGGTTTTTTTTTTTTTAAATTAAAAAATTACGGTGGTTCAAACTTTACTATGCAATTTTTGTTGTTTAATTATTTACAAAAAATTGTCTATTAGAAAATTTTAAAAAAACTCTTGACATTTTGTAGCAAAAGTAATGATTAAGATTTAAAAAAAAAGTTAAAAAATATTAAATTTTGACTGAGTAAAGATTGAGGCCCCAATCCGACGCCTGATATAGTATTTTTCAAGATCTAAGAAAGTGATTTGGCAAATTCATGCAATAAAAACATTAAACGACCGTTAGGATCTTCGCAGGTATATATATATATATATATATATATATATATATATATATATATATATATATATATATATATACATATATGTATATGTGTATATATATATATATATATATATATATATATATATATATATAAAATTAATTAATTTTGTAAAATAATGTATTTAAAATTTGTCGAAGGTTTTTTTTTTTTTTTTTTTCAAAAATAAAAAATTTACGGTGATTCAAACTTTACTATGCAATTTTTGTTATTTAATTATTTACAAAAAATTGTCTATTAGAAAATTTAAAAAAAAACTCTTGACATTTTGTAGCAAAAGTAATGATTTAAAAAAAAAAATTAAAAAATATTAAATTTTGACTGAGTAATATTGCAGACAGTGTCTGAAAAAAGATTGAGGCCCCAATTCGACGCTTGATATAGTATTTTTCAAGATCTAAGAAAGTGATTTGGCAAATTCATGCAATAAAAACATTAAACGACCGTTAGGATCTTCGCAGGTATATATATATATATATATATATATATATATATATATATATATATATATATATATATAACATATATATATATATATATATATATATATATATATATATATATATATATATATATATATATATATATATATATATATATATATATATATATATATATATATATATATATATATATATATATATATATATATATATATAAAGGGGGATTCATTTAGAGGTACTTTTTTTTAAATAAAAAAAAATGAATAAAAACAATTTTTATTTTATAATCTTTTATTATCATATAAAAAAACCATTCTTTACAATTATTTCTTAAAGATAATTTCTTTCAAATGTTGTTCGCGACTACGGTTAACAACGTCCATTCTGAAGTTCCAGTTTTCAATGACGCGTGTGAGTATTTCAAGTGGTATTTGGCCAATGACTCGAGTAATATTGGCCTCCAATGCCGCAATTGTAGCTGGCTTATCCATGTAGACTTTGGACTTTACATAGCCCAAAGGAAAAAGTCAAGAGGTGTGATGTCACATGATCTAGCCGGCCAATTCACTGGTCCAAAGCGTGAAATGATCTGTTCGCCGAATTGCTCTCGCAGTAAAGCCATGGTTTCACGGGCTGTATGGCAAGTAGCGCCATCTTGTTGGAACCAAATTTCGTCGAGACCACGGGCTTCAATTTCTGGCATCAAATAGTCTGTTATCATGGCGCGATAACGGTCACCATTCACAGTAACATTCCGGCCGGCCTCTGTTTTGAAGAAATATGGACCGATTATTCCACCGGCCCATAAACCACACCAAACAGTTGTTTTTTCTGGATTTAATGGCAGCTCTTGAACCTCTTCAGGTTGTTCATCACCCCAAATATGGGCATTTTGTTTATTCACGAACCTATTAAGCCAAAAATGGGCCTCATCGGTGAACAAAATTTTTCTCGAAAACAGTGGATCTTCTGCAAGCTTGTCAAGAGCCCAACGACTAAAACGGAAACGATTCGGAAGGTCGGTCGGCTTCAGTTGTTGCACTAGTTGAATTTTGTATGCTTTTAAAGAAAGATCCTTACGTAAAATACGCCAAGTTGTTGAATATGACAGGCCAAGCTGTTGAGAACGGCGACGAATCGACACTTCACGGTCTTCGCGTACACTCTCCGCTACCGCCCCGCACTACGTGCTGGATGTGGTCTATTCGGTTGAGCATTATCCAATAATGAAAATTGGGTCTCAAAGTTATTGATGGTAGAGCGAATTGTGCGTTCGGTAGGCCGATTATGTGGACCATAAAGTTGCTCTAAGCGCCCGATACACATTCCTCGTAGAACGCCCCTTTTCGTAATAAAGTTGAACAATTTGTAGACGCTGTGCCGGGCTAAGTCTTTCCATTATGAGTTGTCAAACACTACTGAACAGGAATGCCACTTCAGTTGACACGACGCATGCGCAATCTGCAATTAAATCCCCATCACAAAAAGTACCTCTAAATGAATCACCCTTTATATATATATATATATATATATATATATATATATATATATATATATATATATATATATATATGTATATAAATTAATTTTGTAAAATAATGTTGTATTTAAAATTTGTGGAAGGTTTTTTTTTAAAAATAAAAATTTTTAAAAAAACTCTTGACATTTTGTAGCAAAAGTAATGATTAAGATTTTAAAAAAAAGTTAAAAAATATTAAATTAAATTTTGACTGAGTAATATTACAGACAGTGTCTGAAAAAAAATTGAGGCCCCGTATTTTTCAAGATCTAAGAAAGTGATTTGGCAAATTCATGCAATAAAAACATTATATATATATATATATATATATATATATATATATATATATATATATATATATATATATATAAATATACCTCTCTTTCAATCTAACATTTTATTGGCTACTTCGTGTTTATAAATATAAAGAATATTATTCATTTTATCTGCAGTATTATACTGAAATAGTGTGTATTATAAAGTTCAACGGTGTCCGAAGCCCTTTCCATCAGAAGCCGCAAATGTTTGTCCATTGAGGCAAAAGTGAGAGTTAAAAGTGTTTATTTAAAGTTAGTGGAGCGAGGCCACGAAAAGTACTTTTCATTGATGGAGACAAAAGCATACAAGCATACCTGAAAGTACAGTTTGGAAAATTGTAAATAATTCAATAGCGCCTAAAAAACACGCAAAGACAAAGGTGTGCCGAAGTGTGTCGATTTCTGTCGAGAAATCCGCCGCAAAGTTTGTGAAATGTTCCTACGTTATTGTCACTTTCACGGAGGCTGTCTGAGGATAGTTGTGACATAAAATTTTCCACTGCAACTTGAAGGCGTATTCTACGTCGTTTGGGGTTTTTGTTCAAAAAAATAGACAAAAGGCAAGTTATGATGAAATCACGGCGCTTACAACTCAAAATGGAAAATCTTGAAAAAATAAATGCAGCTAGATCGGAAAATCGAACGATAATCCACCTAGATGAAACTTGGTATGACACCCACGACACACCCAGTAAAGGATGGAGTGATAAATCCAAAAAAAGCCACACGAAAGCTCCATCAAATGAAGGTAAAAGAATAACTATTTTACATGCGGGGTCACAAGAAGGCTGGATACGAGAATGTCTATTTCTAGCAGCCAAGAATATTTCAGATTCCAGCTTGGATCGTCATTGCGATACAACCGCTGAAGTTTTTGAAGTTTGGCTTCAAAATTAAAGCTGAACATACCACCGAATAGCTGTGTTCGCCTTTTTGTGCGAACGTGACATATATTTCCGTTAAAGTTATACAGCTAAACAATTGTTAGAAGTTTTAAAAAGTTACAATTTTTCAAAGGAATATGTTTGTGATAAAATTGCAAAGGAAGCAGGACACGAAATAATTCAGCTTCCATCATATTATTGTATCTTTAATGCGATCGAGTTGATATGGCATAAAATAAAGTGCTCACAATAATACACCCACTTTAAACAGTAGTGTGATTGAGTTGATAAAGATAGAAGTCAAAAATGTAACCGTTGAAAACTGGAGAAACTGTATTCAACACGTCAAAAAAATTGAAAACTCGTATAGATGTATGTACATAAATATAAATAGTTTAGAACCTGTAAAAAAACTTATTATTGATTTGCAAGATAGGAGCGATAGCGAAATTGAACTAGATATTAATTAATAGCTAAAATTGTAACAAATGTACGCGAGGACACTGTACACTGTTTTAGTATATTTGCGTAATTACTATAATGTGTATTACTTAGTACATAAAACATTAAAATTCAACTGTCTTATCACAATAAAATTTTAAACCCAACAATTATACAATCAGGTATAGTGCGACCCTGCACGACACCTTGTCATTAAACAGCTATGAATTATTCACTTTCGAATCTTGTTGAATTTTGAATGGATATAGGTAGCTAAGTCACTTTCTTAGATCGTGAAAAATACTATAATATTTAATGCTATAACTTTGTAATGGAATGGAATTTCCTTAAAAATTTTTTTGAATAATTGTTAGAAGTATAGAGAATAAAAATCTCTAAAAAAAAAATCGAATTTTTGAAAATTCGAGGTGTACGCAACCCCTTAAGTGAATTGTTCTTTTCTGCTGTTTTTATACATATGAATATCTAATTTAATTTATTTTCTAGTCTTTTCCTGTTGATACATTTAAACCCAAGGTACAACATCAACACGAAGTCGATCCACAAACGCTACCGAGAAATGTTGCCATTGAAAGGAGACGACGACAATATCAGGTAAACTGAAAGATCGATTATACGTTAATAACATAAACAATTGTGAACATATTTCTTCAAAACGACACATTTCGAAAAATTTAATATCTTCGAAGAATAAAAATTGGTAGACACTATATAATGGTTACTAAAGAGTGCCCTACGTGAATTTTATTTATATTGTGCCATAAAACCAATAAAGAATAATTTATAAAATAAAAAAGGTTTGAATATGTGTCGGCTTTAGCATTTTCTTCAAGCAATAAAATTATTAATTCAAACTAAATGCCTGCTTACCAATTTCCAACTCATTTACCTTAAAAATAACATGTCTTGAACTCAAAACATCGTAAGTAATGAACTTAATGTGGTTTTAGCAGAATCGGCATATTTTTGAACGTATTTTATAGCTTATATAGTTTTTCACAAAAAAAAAAAAAAGAAACTGTCTTGCGTTGTAGAGAAATATATTAGTTATGTGAACTCCTTTTTCATTTTTAGTGTTCCATACGGAACACTTATGAGATCACTTCGGGGTATGTCCGCTGTCTCACCCGATGTTCTCCAAAACTATTTGACATAGAAAGTTGAAATTTGCCACTAATATAGGAATTGATGTCCCCATCACAGCCGTGTAGTCTTGAAAGTTAAATTTTGACTTAAAGGGTTAGTTTTAGGGGGTGAAATCGAAAGTGATTTTTTTTTACCAGGTCATCGAGTGGGGTGTTAAATCAAAAATATATATAATCTAACACTTGCGCACACTATTCTTTGTATTATTTTTAAAAAATTGCGAAAAATCGCTGTCCTCCCCTTATCTCGGAAAGTACTGATCAAAAAATTTTGAAAAAGTTCTGGAATATTCTCCACAGGGGGTAGATTGACGAAAATTATCACGAGTGCATTACCTTTAATAATTTATCTGGTATTTAAAAAAAAAACAAAAATTTCAAGGTCATCAGTTTTCAACAAAGATCGGAAACAAACTTTGTTGAAAACTCATTTGAAGTGTGTTTCGTGAAATCACTGATTACTTTATACCTCCGTAAAAAAATGTTTTATTTTAAAATCAATCAACGTACGGAACACTAATTGCGCAAGTCCGACTTGCATTTGGCCGGTTATATATTTTGCTATAAATAATATGCTAAAAATTTGTCAATTACACTATACTTAAAACGTGGAACAATTTCCAAAATACTATTGAAACTGTCCAATATTTAATGACTCTCACACCCCATTTACCCTCTTGTTGGGTTAGAATTATTAATGATGAAAAAATAACCTAATTTTTGAATACCAAGACTCTAAAAACCAAGGACCTTATATATACACGGAACAATCCCCGAATCTCCTCCCTCGACCCTTTTATGTCATACTACAAATATTTATGCACTATATTTGTTTATTATCTTAATAAAAAACCATATTACTATTAAAACCATACAAAATTGATTGGCCCTCCACCCTTTTCACCCTCTTCTTCTTAAGCGATAGTACTCAAAAAGTATCCACTTCATCATCTTATTAGGTATTATATATATATATATATATATATATATATATATATATATATATATACATATATATATATATATATATATATATATATATATATATATATATATATATATATATATATATATATATATATAGAGCGTTGTTGCCATTCGTGAAAGCCACATACTTCTAGTAAACAGTCATAACCTCGAAATGACCGAACCGTTGCGAATAAGTGCAACCGAAGCACCGTGATTACCGAAAGTCTTCGCGCTGGACGTTCGGCGACTGAAATAATTCGCTTCTTCGGGTACCCTAGATCAACTGTGTACGACATGAAGCGTGTATGCTTATCAACAGGATGGTGCGCCGGCACTCACGAGCCATTTAGTCCAAAACTGCTTATCGGATAACGTGGACATGTTCTGGTCTAAAGAGTTCTGCCCCCCCCCCCTCAGTAACCTGGATTTGCACCCCCTCGACTACTATGTTTGGAGCGTAATCGAAATAGTTACTGACAAGTCCAGACACCTCAATATGGCACCGCTATCAAAGCAGCATTTGCCAATATGAACATCCCTGTTTTAAAGAGACCGTGCGAGCGCTTCAGGCCAAGGATGGAGGCGGTCATTGCGGCTGAGGGAGGTTACAGTGAATAATTCCACTCTGGATAGGTCGTATAACTGGCACGCAAAAGGATTTCTTTTTATTTTAATTTTTTAAAATTTTCTGTACAAAAACGTTTAATTTGTCCGGATTTAAGCGCCTCACCCTGTATACAGTGGTTTATTGACCGAAGAGTATTAGCAAGTTTTATTCTTGCATTCAAAGCATTGTAAGTTCAAAACAATGGACAGATCCATAATTTCTAAATATTATTTTCGTAACATTATGGCCTCAAACATAAAGTTTAAAAGCTACTTCTTTTAGGGTGAAAAAATAACTTCAATCCTACAAAGATTAAACGTAAAACCCAGGGATCTACTTCCAGTAAAAGTTCTGTTCCAGGAAATTCCTTCAAGTACTGACAGATATGGATTGAATTCTTGGGTACCATTTCTCCCATTAGAATTATTTGATGATAAAGAATATTCAGTAAGGTATGTACGTGATGTCTATTATTTTTGTTTCTTTTAGTTATTAAAGTAGAATTAACTCTAAATTTTAATGAATATTAATATTAATAACTCACGCCTCGGTTCATATTGAGAAAATTATCTATTTCCAACAAGATCATTTATATAAAAAATAGTTCTTCATACAATATAGTATAATCCAAAATTCAAATCCAAGTTTAGTATCATTGAGGCGGCCATAGCAAGTGAGTAAGGTGACTGCCTTCTACGTCGGAGACCCGAGTTCGAATCTCAGCTCGGAAAATAATAAATTGAATAACCGTGACGGTCGTTTCTTTCTGGAAGGCAATGGTAAACCACCAATAGTATCGTGCCTAGTAATGCCCTGACATTTTGGCTGTTCGGAATAGGCCTTAAACTAGGTTAGCTTCGAGCGGCAGCAGCAGCAAGATCACAGCATCGAGTAGCAGCAGCAGCAGCAACAACAGCAGCAGCAAGACCACTTCAAAATGGCAAATGAGATTTTGTCGAAACGTCGTGCAAATTCATTCTTAGACGAAATCCGGAATTTTAATGTATTATATATACATATATATATATATATATATATATATATATATATATATATATATATATATATATATATATATATATGTATATATATATATATATATATATATATATATATATATATATATATATATATATATATATATATATATATATACAGTCCCTGGCCAAATTATTAGACGCACTGTATTTTTTTTAGTAATTTTATGTTTCTTAAGAGTTTTTATGCAATAATGGTATATTTAAACTACAATATTATTGATTTTTATTTAAAAGAATTGTTGTAGACTACATATTTGTATTTATTTTTAACATATGGCAACACTGTGTTGACAAAGTGATACATGAACGTAAACAAGTACAAACCTGTATCAGTCGCGATCGGAATCGAGTCAGGTACGGACGTGTTTCTGTGGCTTTATGGACTGTGATTGTTTGTTTAACAGTTTTATACTACTTAGTTATTAGTTTATTTTGTATGCAGTGTTTTAAAAAAGTAATTGGACTATTTTCATTATGGGTAGAAAAGGCGATCTTTCACCACGTAAAAAAGCTGAAGTGAAGGCCCTTGTGATTGCGAAAACATTTACAAACCGAGAAATATCACGAAGATTGGAGGTTTCTGAAGCTAGTGTACGACGCATAAAAAAGAAAATTGAGTCAGGGAAGGAATTAAGCCCGAAAAGAAAGAAAAGATGCGGTAGAAAAAACCAATTTTCACTCCACGGTCAGAGAGATGTTTGAAGAAAATTTGTGTAGAAAACAGATTTGCTACCACAAAGGTAATAAAATCACAACTCCAGGATGCTAGCGTAAATGCTTCTGAGCGCACTGTTCGAAGAAAATTGAAAGAATTAGATTTTTAAGGCCTGTCGCCCCGCCAGGAAGCCCAAGTTAACAGCTGCAATGAAAGCAAAGCGCCTGAAGTGGGCCAAACAATGGCAAGACAAAAATGTGGACTTCTGGAGATCGGTAAGATACAGCAATTTAATCAATAATTGATACATTATTATCATTTTCAGTTAAATAAAGCAAATAAGCATGGAAGTTTATATATTTTTCCTATTTTTGACAGGTCTGCTTCAGTGACGAAAGCACATTCGAAATTTTGCAGAATAAAGCTCAGTATGTGCGTCGTCGTCATGGAGAAAAGTTTCATCCTGATTGTGTCGTCCCTACGGTTAAACATCCCACCAAAGTGATGATTTGGTCAGTCATCAGCGGCAAGGGCACTGGACGTCTGTACATCGTCAAAGGAATAGTGAGGCAAGATCAGTACAAAGAAGTATTACAAAATCGGTTGATTCCGCAGCTCAGAGAATGGTTTCCAAATGGGGAAACCATTCACTTTCATGCAAGATGGAGCTCCCTGCCACACTGCTCGGTCTGTTAAAGCTTTTTTTGGCAGAAAAAAATATCCCTCTGTTGGATTGGCCGGGTAATAGCCCTGATATGAACCCCATTGAAAATGTGTGGGAGCTGATGAAAAGGGAAGTGGCTAAAGATGTGATTACCAACAAAACCCAGCTCCTAGAAAAGATTATTCATGTGTGGAGTCATCATCCTCAAATGCAGGAGACAGTACAATCTTGCATTGATAGCATGCCGCGCAGAATTAAAGCTTTAATAGCGGCTAAAGTTGGCTCAACTAAATATTGACTTTTACTAACATTAATTTCACTTTTCTTTAAAACTTAATAAACTTATGCTTTTCTAAATTAATGCTGTTTTATTTATGTCAAATAAATAGGTAATTGATTGGATAATATAAAAATAAAAAACAAATCAATTTAAAATAATAAAACGGTACAATATCACTCGGTAATTAATATTTTACATGAAATCTTGCAGTGCGTCTAATAATTTGGCCAGGGACTGTATATATATATATATATATATATATATATATATATATATATATATATATATATATATACTTATACATATATATGTATATATATATATATATATATATATATATATATATATATATATATATATATGTCATATATATATATATATATATATATATATATATATATATATATATATATATATATATATATATATATATTAAGAACCATAGTGTACTAAATCATTTTTTTTTTACCGATCCCCATTTTGTCCAAAAGTTTCCAGTATTTGTTGATAAAACTAATACATTTGTAACTTATAAAGGCAGAAATGTAAGAATCCACTCTTAAAACTGACCTAAAATAGTTTGACAAAAATTTGTACAATTTTGTAAAGCGTTTTTCTAGAAATCACAGCTGGCGGTGACAGAATACGAAATGAAGCAAAAAATCTTGTTTTAAGACTTCATCAATTTATTTAAATTCAATAATTTGTTTTTTTTTTCGTATGGTAGATGAAATAATCCCTCTGCAATTATTTGTATATGTAGATCCCCTATAAACTGGATTGAACATGCTAAAATTGACGGTGTAAGACACCCTTTACCGGCCGAAGCTTTTGTTCCAAACGAAACTATAAACGAAGACAATCGCAAGAATTTTGGATTAGATGATCTGTATCATTGGGTAGATGTAGCCGTTTTGGATTATATTCCAAGTATAAAATTGTGGAAGGTGATGACTTTAGATGGACTTAAGCGAGTGTTCATTTTGCCTAGACTTTATATAATGATGAGAGCAGAAGATCCAGTTAATTTTGGTAGACGTATTCAAGTTGCAGTAGAATTACGAAAAAGAAGCGAGGAAATGATCAGGTACAGGAAAGTTAGAATATAAGAAACTAATCCGTTGGTTTGACATAAAATTTTTTTCAATTGACGAAATTAAGAGATTTTATTGAAAATGAATTTTTTTTTAATACGTTTCACTTCCCCAAAAATTTCTCATCAAGCAGTGAAAGATATATAAATAGTAGATTTTCCACGAATACTAGTGACACTGAATAAAAAAATACATACGCTTGTGTTATAGGAACAAATGGCAATAGGTAAAACACTGAACTAAACATGTCAAATAAAAATGTTTTTGTTGATTGATATTTAAATATTAGCCTGTACCTTAATATTGTATATAGTTTATAGTGTGTTTATTTTCTACCTTTCTACTACTCTTTTTATCTAGTACCTTTAATGTTATTAGCACTTATTTGTCACTTATAAATAGCACTTATGATAAAACAAAAAAAAAATATGTGCTCTGTTGCTTCCAATAATCTTATCATCAACTTTTTTTTTATGGAGAAAGGGATAACACAAAAACAAGAAAAACAAGGGTCGACAGTCGCAAAGCTTCTTGAAGAGAAAAACGATTCTTATACTGGAGCCTTAAAGGCTAGACCTTTACTATTACAAAATACTCAAAATTGATAACTAAGGGAGGGGAAAGAATTTTCGCAAGCACTTTAAAAACAACCCAATTTAAAAAATTTATCACCGAATGAGGGGGGGGGAGAGATTTTTTTAACAAGAATCCTTTGATTTGCTTTACGTATACTAAAACAAAATTTAAAAATGGATTACCATGAAGTTTTTCATACAACTTAATTTTAAAAGATTTCCTCAAAATAAGTTTTTTAGGGAGCTTTATTTTCTACATCCATAGGGACGGGAAGTAGTGCGTATGTCACCCCTGACTTCAAATATATATACATATATATATATATATATATATATATATATATATATATACATATATATATACATATATATATATATATATATATATATATATATATATATATATATATATATATATATATAATAATGAAATTTCGTGATGCTGGAATGAATAGACAAAATTCTAGAATTGTTTGTTTTTGTGTCTATATCCATTAGGTAATATCTAATAATTTATTATATTTCTAGACTAGCCGTGCTTGCGGCTTCGCTCGCGTGGATTTAATTCACTATTATCGTCACTGTTTATTCCTTATGTTACCTAACGTAATAAAATATATCCTATAACCTGGCCAGGGAACATATGTATGAATTAAAAAACACGTAAATCGGATAAGTGGTTCTCGAGTAATAAGCGCACTAACGAACAGACAGACAGACAGACAGAGAGATGTTGCATTTTTTATATATTATATTTTTTGCTACATGATATTGTTCCATATGTAACGATTTAGGCAGCGTATTGCAAGAAAGCGAGCTAGCGGCAAACTTGTTTTCGACTTGATTCACTATTATCGTCACTGCTTATTCCTTATGCTAACTAACGTAATAAATATATCCTATAACCTGACCAGAGGATATACGTATGATAAGATAAGTGGTTCTCGAGCGCACTAACGGACAGACAAAAAGGCGTTGCATTTTATATATGTTATAGATCATCATCATATTTATGCAACGATTTGTTTAAATGTATTTAAAATAAGCTAAGAATCCTAATCAATACTTATTTGTAATTGAAAAAATCTTTATAGATTTCGTTCCGCATTATTGGCTCAATTAGTAATAACTTTCAGCAAGTTATCGCGCCGCGACAGTTGTTCGGCACCCTTTGGCACCGAGATTAGAGTTGTTTCATGAGATTTGAGACGAGCACGAACTACACGAGAGAGGAAGTAAGAAAGTAGTAGTAGTATTACTTCTACCGTCTTATACTACACCTCCTGCTTACCACTAACCTCGATAAGGACTACTTACCCTACGAATGTCTTCACAACATTATGGTGAACTATATTTATCTCGAAGTTGGCCATCGATTCATTCAACCCGACTTTGGAGAGTGAATAGGACACACCTACAATAACTACATCGTAAATCTATTCTGGTGTATCTTCGATATTCACAGCCAAGCTCGCTATTTACACCAATGTCTGCCGATGTCTGATATGTGGCAGAATGAGGTGGTACGAGGTCAACCATATATACCGAAATAAATAGGTATACTGACATGATTGGTATCGAACTCGGCATTTTATGAATGGAGAACCAAATTTCTTAAGTTAAGTAAAATATACATAACAAAAATTAGTTTTGGGGTCTAGAGAGTAAAAAGAACATTTGGCTAATGCCATAAAATATGCACCCTTCTGAAAATGTGTTGTATTGCGTTTTTATAGAGAAAAAAAGTCACTCATACCAACTGACCACACTACTAGAATATCTTTAGTTCTACTCGACTCCTCTAGATGTCTTAGAGTACGGTATATTGGCCCTCCTTTTAAGAGCGTATAGAAAAATTGATTACTTTATTATTTTATTTTTTTATTAAACGTTTCGAATTTCTCTCGTAGATATGAGTTTTTCATGGACTGCATGCTTTTAACAGGAACACCTACAATGGACGAACATATGCTAGAAAGTATCGTTAGTTTAGTTTCAAAAACCAAAGTAGGAAGAATGATGTTCTACTCAGATTATTTCAAAACGGTAAGAATTGAATCGTGCTGCTTAAATTTAGATGTTTTGAGAAGTAACAAATTATAATAATTTATCTGACATTCCATACTCTTCCAGGTATTGTATTTGGTACTAATGCGCTCTTGATCGCATGGTCAGTACGAGCTAATCAATTTTTCTTTTTTTGTTATACTGGCATCATTTTTAATTTTATACACCGATATATCTGTTTTTAAGAAATTTCCTTGTTTTTCCCTATTCTTTGCAACTAAAAGTGTTTTTTAGAACTGCAGGGAAGGAGGCGGAAGAGGAGACAAAAATTTTGCAGGAGGCAAAAATTTTACCTCCGAGATAGAGGTAAAAATTTTGCCTCCGAAGAGACAAATATTTTTTCCTCCGCCTCCCATCAACATTCCTACAAATTACCTTTTAACAGATAATTTCTAACCCCTCTTTATTCTGAATATATGCCCATAAAAATAATTTATTCAAACCGTCTCAGCATGGAAGTCCGCTGCGCCTAGCGCAGGCTCACGCGCTTCACGCGTTCGTGCTGAGTAGTCGAAGCGCTCGGAATTATAAGTCACATTGTAAGCGCGCTTCATGTGCTTTATGAGCTTCGCGCATAGGGGATCACGGTGCACGCGATCGATGGGCGCTCCATGCTCATTTGTTCGACGAGCGCTTCGCGCTTATCTACAATCATGACTGACACTATAAGCCCGCTGCGCGCGATTAAGTGCGCTAGTCTCTGTGCCACAGTGGAAAAAAAAAAAAACTAACCAATTACTAAAAAATTAAACCAGCTACTAAGCGTGGTACTGACCTGTCTAGGTAGAACAGTCAAGGTGGGGTGTTGTTGGCTTGGCGTCACAAGGAAGGTATAAAGCCGTTTTGAAGCAAAGCGTGGTATTATTTTCTCGTACTCGCCATTAGAGCTTGTTACTTACTGTGTTTGTGCATCGATTTAATATTCTTAATTTTTAACGTTTTTCATTTTTTTATTTATGTATTCCCTTTTACCTTCGCAAACTTATTTGAAGCTGTTGTTTCTGTGTGTGAGTAATAATGAGTATCCATCAAACCGTAAATAATAAGGAATTGACAGATTTAGATATGCCAGTTTTAGATTTCTCTAATTTTGATTTGTGTAATTTAGTAAGTCGTCTTCATGATATGAAATTTTGATCATTTGGTCAAAAGGTTCAGGGATAATTTTATCTTTGAATTTTTTTTGCAACATTCATATCCTCATTATTGTCGCTAACTCTTTTATCAAGATTTTTGACACATTTAAGGGCTATATATCTTACAATGAAAATGAAAGTACAAAATTAGAAAATGCTGGGTGGTATCCAAATTTAAAAACAGGAGAAAAAATTATGACTGATGTATGTATGTGTTCCTTTAAAGATGTACTCAGGATTTTTCGAAGATTATAATAAAATAATTTTGAATTCACATCAAGAACTAATTTTAATAAGGAGTAATGATGATACTAATGCTCTAGTATCAACTGTTGATAATGAAAAACCGAAAATTACAATAACGAAGCCTTGCTGGCGTGTACCTCATCTTACCGTAACCATCCTGCAAGAACCGACACTTACGAAACTTATCGATAAAAATAATAACATACTTTCCAAAGTTGAGAATTGGTTGAATATCCTGAACTATTGGAAACTACAAGACACAACTGGCCTGCAAAAACTTCAACTAAAGTTGAAACACCACGTTTTAGTTGCTGTTCAAACCAGTAGATGGGGAAACAAAAAATCTGATATGAATAAATTTGATCATTGTGAACTAAGAAATATAAATCTGTTTTTAAATTCGGAAAGATATCTCTATAATGATTTTCAACTTGATTTTACTAGAAACAAGTTTGCTACATTATATATGAATCTCCTCAGCTATATCATAATTTGCCAATAGAATCCGACGCTGAACGTTCTGGACGGCCTGTGGAGGTTACGACTCCAGAAATCATTGATCAAATCCATGATATGGTGATGGATGACAGAAGAGTTAAGGTGCGTAAGATTGCTAGTGCTGTGGGCATCTCGACTGAACGGGTACATAATATTTTGCATAAACATTTGGACATGAGAAAGCTATCCGCAAGATGGGTGCCGCGATTGCTCACGCTTGACCAAAAACGGAATCGTGTGAAGTGTTGCAAGGATGGTTTGCAGCTGTTCCAGAAGAATACGGAGGACTTTAAGCGTCGTTTCGTCACTGTGGATGAAACATGGATACATTACTATACTCCTGAGACCAAAAAACAATCTAAACAATGGGTTACCAAGGGGGAATCTGCACCAAAAAAGGCGAAGACCGTTGGGATTCGCAAGGGATAATCCTCATCGACTATCTGGAAAAGGGTAAAAACTATTACAGGTGAATATTATTCATCGTTATTGGACCGTTTGAAAACCGAGCTGCAAGAAAAACGCCCGCGATTGGCCCACAAGAAAGTCCAACGCACCAGCACACACCTCAGCAGTTGTGGTCGCAAAATTAATGGAAATAGGATTCCAACTCGTTTCACATCCCCCCTATTCTCCAGACTTGGCTCCCTCGGACTACTATTTGTTCCCCGATTTGAAGAAATGGCTGGCGGGACAAAGATTTTATTCAAACGAGGAGGTGATTGCAGACACTAATGGATATTTTGCAGACTTGGACAAATCCTATTATTCGGAAGGGATCAACAAACTAGAACATCGTTGGACAAAGTGTATAAGCCTAAAAGGAGACTATGTCGAAAAATAAAAAAGGTTTACCCCAAACACATAAGTAGTTTTTATTTTTGCACGGACTTTTCAAACCTGCCTCGTATCTGTGCTTTACCGAAAATATTTTTTTCTATGACAATTTTTTTATGAATGAATAAAATAACTTTATAAAACAAATATTGTTTTATTTAATTTCCGGTATACATAGTTACATGTTATTCTCTATACATTTTTCAATAGCTGCTACTGTTTTATTTAATTTTAACATTTTAAATATAGAAATTAGTTTACTTATATCATTCATTTTTAAAAAGATGCTTCAGTTACATTTTCCATCTTCCTAATATATTCACTTACATTAATGTTGAATTTTTGAGCTTAGAGTTTTCGTCTAGCAACAATAGTTAATAAATAATATGTTGAGTAGCCAAATTTTAAATTCTCTAAGCATATTCCACATATATTTCTCATTATTTTTTCCAATTCATGTACTTTCCCCATTTTCATCTCTTCTGCTGATTCAAATGATTCGACACTATGGAAGTGATTAATTTTTTAATCTTATCGGTGAGTAATTTTAGGATAACTAAACATATATAAAGGTTTGGGGTATTTTATAACTCTAATCCCTTCTCCTTTTCATTTAAACATGCCTCAATTAATATAATATTTTCATATAATTCTAAATCTAAACTCTAATTTTTTTATGTCTTTTGTTTTCAGGAAGCTAATACATCAATCCGCTTGAACGGATTTTGATAAAGCTCAATATGATCTGTTAGTTCAAAATATAATGACCAATCTTGTGCTTCATAATCTCCTCGTATATCCCGATAGTAACAAGAACAAGCCTCTAAAATAATAAACTCTTCATATATTTCCTTCACTAACTCCTCCATCTTGAAAAATTAATTCAATATCATGAAGTTCTTCTTCAGGTTTTCTAATATGATTTAGTGCTGTAGGATCTTTTACATACTCTTTTAAACTTACAATTTTTTTATGGAAATCACCTTTGTCCATATCCTTCACAAATTCAAGAATGTTTAGAGTTTCGAAATATTTCACACAAACATCTGTATCTTGTGAATAATAATCAATCATGTCATAAAGGGATTTCTTCTGGACGACTATGCAGAGCATAAAAAATTTGTTCGTCAACTAAATCACAAAATGTATTATACAACTTTTCAACTTGTTGATTTATATCACTAAGAGATTTCTCATGTATAGACATTATTTACACGTGTTACTGAAGAGACGTGAATAGGCCACTAGTTCTGTGTCTGTTTATAGCTCTAAATTCTATTGCCCTATTCCCATGCAGAGAGGGTTTGAATATTTTATTTTTATGAGCATATAATCAGAATGAGAGGGATTAGGTAATTTGTGGGAATGGTGATGAGAGGCGGAGGCAAAACTCTTACATACACTACGATGACTTTTTCCTTCGGTAAAGGTTTTTAATATCTTAAAAATATCACGTTTATTGACTAAAGTTCGCAGTTTTTACATTATATTGTAGTTTATATATTTCTGCATTTGATTTACAAAAAAGTATTTAAAATTTGATAATTTTAGCTTAAAGACGAAATACAGCTTAACCATCAAAGGACTATCGGAGAATTGGAATTTAAGAGAATTCAAGCGAAGACTGATTTTAACAGTCTCTTTTCTTTTGAGGAAAAATTTCAAGCACCAGTAACATTTGGTAAGATACTTTAGATTTAGATATTATTTATGCGCGCCTACATTATATTTCAGTTATAAATAGTGATAGATAAGATAGTAGAAATTTAAATATTGTTGTGGAAACAATATTGTGATTTCTGGAAGAAGTATATATGACATGTTATGGAAATACATTATGAAAAAAAAGGTGTATCGTCGTAAACACCTACCTTCATAATTAGTAACGAGAGAAAATAAAACTACAAGATACCATAAGCTAAAATCCTAAATGCAACTCCAAAAGGGATGCACACAGTGAGAACCAACGTTCGTAAGGGTTGCATTTTGTAACTAACTTAATAAACTCTTTATTATATTATTAGGATAGTAAAAAAATTATACTAACCTTAGCACAATAGAAATTAAAAGAAATAGAAAATATTTAAGACATTATCTTGCAACTACCCGTCATTGCGCCAGATTCCACATTCCCAACATAATTGTTTGGCAAATTTATTGTTTTATTTCACGTAATTTTACTTATGTGAGTTTACTTTAAAATAAGCTTCTTAATTATATTATTTGGTTTTAGAAAAAACTGATACTAACTTTAGCACAGCACAATTTTAAAGGAAGAAAAAATATTTAACCATAAAACTTTCACCTCAATGTTTTGTTTTATGACTTATCGTAATCACCGAATAAGCTCGTTAGTGATATTATTTTGTTTCAGGAAAAATTGATACTGGCCTTAGTACATCAGAATTTATAACAAAGAAAAAATATTTTGCCTGGTATAACATTTATGTAGTTCCAGAAACTTACATGGCAATGTCTTATGTTGTGGGAGAATGTTTGAAAGTAGCACAAATGTCACTTTTCTCTGCAAATTATGGGATGAAATATGTCGGTTTGGATGAATTTAATACTATACAGACACAGACCTCAAATATAGTAAGTTTTTATACCTAAAATAACTACTATGAGAATTTCTTTAATATATATATATATATATATATATATATATATATATATATATATATATATATATATATATATATATAGTGTTATGAAAATCGTTTAATATATAAATAGCACTTTGCTATAACTAATGAGAGAATGAATTTCGAAGATTTACAGTTTTTCAGCATGTACGGCAATGGCTGTAACCTAATATACATATCAAAAACAATTGAGGTCAATTTTGATACTAACCTCGATTCTTGGAATATTGCCACGCTTGAAATTGACAATTTCTTATTTTATTTTATTAAAAATTAAGGACAGTTTACCTTTTTAAGTTTAAAAATTAGAAACTGAAGATTATTGTCTTATGCACTAACAGACTATACGAGGCTGGTTTGAAAAGTCCGTGCAAAGTCCGAGAGATGGCACCACCGGCGCGTATCGAGGTCATGTTTAGTTAGTAGCATCTCTTGAATGAACGCACACCAAGTTTCAGCCATATTGGTCTATTTCTTTGTATTTGGCATTTGTGTGAATCAAGGAAGTCGAGTGATTTTCAAGAAATGGACGAAAAAGAATTTCGTGTGGTGATTAAACATTACTTTATGAAAGGCAAAACGCCTCAGGAGACTAAAGAGAAGCTTAATAAACATTATGGTGACTCTGCACCTTCGATTAGAACAGTTTATAAGTGGTTTCAAAATTTTCGGACTGGCCATATGGGCACAAGTGACGCTGAACGTTCTGGACGGCCTGTGGAGGTTACGACTCCAGAAATCATTGATCAAATCCATGATATGGTGATGGATGACAGAAGAGTTAAGGTGCGTAAGATTGCTAGTGCTGTGGGCATCTCGACTGAACGGGTACATAATATTTTGCATAAACATTTGGAGTTGAGAACGCTATCCGCAAGATGGGTGCCGCGATTGCTCACGCTTGACCAAAAACGGAATCGTGTGAAGTGTTGCAAGGATGGTTTGCAGCTGTTCCAGAAGAATCGGAGGACTTTAAGCGTCGTTTCGTCACTGTGGATGAAACATGGATACATTACTATACTCCTCCTGAGACCAAACAACAATCTAAACAATGGGTTACCAAGGGGGAATCTGCACCAAAAAAGGCGAAGACCGTTCCTTCGGCCGGAAAGGTTATGGCGACTGTCTTTTGGGATTCGCAAGGGATAATCCTCATCGACTATCTGGAAAAGGGTAAAACTATTACAGGTGAATATTATTCATCGTTATTGGACCGTTTGAAAACCGAGCTGCAAGAAAAACGCCCGCGATTGGCCCACAAGAAAGTCTTTTTCCATCACGACAACGCACCAGCACACACCTCAGCAGTTGTGGTCGCAAAAAAATAATGGAAATAGGATTCCAACTCGTTTCACATCCCCCCTATTCTCAAGACTTGGCTCCCTCGGACTACTATTTGTTCCCCAATTCGAAGAAATGGCTGGCGGGACAAAAGATTTTATTCAAACGAGGAGGTGATTGCAGACACTAATGGATATTTTGCAGACTTGGACAAATCCTATTATTCTGAAGGGATCAACAAACTAGAACATCGTTGGACGAAGTGTATAAGCCTAAAAGGAGACTATGTCGAAAAATAAAAAAGGTTTACCCCAAACACATAAGTAGTTTTTATTTTTGCACGGACTTTTCAAACCAGCCTCGTACTAACAAAAACAACCACTAACAATTTTCTATCTGCAGTGTTTTATCTCCGTTAATAATTACAACATTTTCTTTTAATTCATTTTTTAACTTTTATTATAGTTTCTTTACGACGCAGTATAAAATATAATTTTTATTCACTTCGATACAGAAAGGCCGTTTCAATAAATGAAACGTTTTTCTTTACTTCCACATGCTTTTTGGCGATTGGCTCTTTCTTTTAGGCCCAATCGTTGTTAAGCACATGCTGAGCGACAGTGTCCACGGTGATCTAAAGGTTGCTACTACTTTAAAGCCATTATAAGTTAGTGATCCCCATCTAGTGCGCATGTAAAGACAGACCCAATCATACGTTAAACTGGGGTAGTACAGCCCCCATTTTCTTAATATTTTGATAAAAACACTTATTTAATAAGTTTTTAATATGGTGTTTCGGTTTTAATGACAACGGATTAATTGATAAATTCGAGTATTGTGAAAAGCAACGTTTTTATATTACGAAGTGCAGTATTTAGTGTTAGTTAGTGAGGCGTAGTTTGTTGTAAAGTTTCCTTTGGTGACAGCAAAAAATTTCGATTTGGTTCTAAGTGGAACTTTTTTATAATGCATATTTACAATTCCTATAAGAAAAAAATATTTTGTCACAGTAGTCTTATTTATCAACATTTTTGTTGTTTTTTTACTTGAAAACTCAAGTGCTCTTTATCTTTTAACAAATTATCATGTTAATAAGTAAAGATGAACTTTTGCCAACAATGTTCATATGCGTCTCACAAGGGCTGGTAAATGGGGGTTTATGAGAAAAAGAGTAATGAATGTTTCTTCTTTACTTGACCCAAAGAATTTAATAAACTATTTTCATAACACCCTATATATATATATATATATATATATATATATATATATATATATATATATTTATATGTATATGTATATATATATATATATATATATATATATATATATATATATATATATATAGTCAGTAGTCAAGTTTAAAATTTTTTATTTTATTTTCGGATTAACCTCGTTGCACTACCATGAGGATGTTTAACAAAAATAATACTTTAGTATTGGTCAACGGAAAAATCTTCATTTAGTGAAAGAGGGTGCTATCCAGGAGAGATTCGTAATTAACGTTATAAGATGATGAATAATAGGACCAATGTTTTATTTGAAGAACCTTTAAATACTGAGTAATATTTAATTTTATTGAAAATTTATCACTTGCCAAATTTGCACAAATTATTTACTAATAAAATGGCCCATAATAATAGAGTATTAGTACTATTTAACATCAACCTTTAGAAATCGCTAAATCGGTACCAATGGTCCAATAAGATGACCGTCAGATCACACCAGATCTTAGGCATCTTGATTTGTTCTACTTGGGCCATATTAAAGAATATGTATATAAGAGATCACCAAAAAATATTAAAGACCTTAGAAATATGATTACTCAAGCTATTAATTCTATTACGCCCCTTCAAATGAGTTAATCTACGGCAGGAGGTGAACGGTTAACGTTTTGACCATTTAATCTACGCGTAAGGTATAGGACATAATTCGTGTCTTAGAATTAGTTTTTTTCGGTAAAAGTCCGTATAATATACAGGGTTTCTCATAGCAAATAGGAAACTTGCTTTCGGTTCCGATTAAACTGCAACTGATAGTCATTTGTTTTTACTGTCAAATACGAACGTTGTTTTTATAATCAAATATATTGTAAAAGCGGGAATCCAAGACGGCAGATGGACACGCTAGCGAGCGATGGAAAATTGTAACACTGGCAAACAGATGATGCCACAAGCTGACTATTGATGTGGTGCGGTCTGACAACCAACCAGATATGCTGCTGATGGAAAACGAGAGCGTAATTGACGACGGTAGACTGTGATTCCAAGTAAAGATGGTTATTGACAACGCTGTACTGCTTTGAAGGATCGCCTGGAGAATGTTGAAACTTGATAGCACTGTTGAATGTGTCTGTCGACGTGTGTGTATGTATGGGTGGCAAGGCTTATTTGCAAGAATATAACATGGAAATCCGGAAGCGCAAGACTAGTGCTGTAGAACTGGACTGACCGCTTGATCGTGATGGTTTCCTCTTGATCGGTAATTTTGTGTGGTAAATGTTCTATGCCATAGATAGAGCTAGCAAAGTTAAAATGCCGATTTTTCGCTTTTCTCGCAAAGGTATGTTTAGATAGACAGTTACTTATTAAACTAATAATGTATATTTCGCGATGTGTAATAGGAGAGTCAGACTAAGGCGGGCATTACACTATAAAAGTTATTTTATAAAAGATCTTTTATAAAAGTTTTATCACAGTTTGCATTTTCATTCAATATTTGATAAAAGTAGTCTCTCTCACTCCTGCACTCGACTTGCCGGTAGGTTGGCTTATCTTCTCTTTGTACGCATGCGCATATCTCACGTCTCGCGACAAAATCCAATCACACGTATCAGTTACCAATGGTTGTATAGTTAATTTTATTTGCGTAATTTAAAAACAAAAGTAACTGAAGAATGGCCGAGTTAAGGATTGAGTGCAGGTAATCTGTGGCGGCTACGGTGTGAATATGAAAGAATATATTATCTGTATGACGTTTGCCATAAAGAGTATAAAAATAGAAATAAACGGTTGAATGCTTATGAATATATTGCTTGTGTATTAAAAGAACACGGATACACGTATGAGGTTGATGACGTAAAAAAAAAGTTAATGGGTTGAAAGTTTACACTGACGTATGCGACTGCTGTATTGAAGACTTGTGTAGCTCTCGCGTGTGGCAATAAATCGCAGAGTAACCATAAGCCGTTCCTCAGGGGGAATGGGGTTAAGCAAATATGTCGTTTCCTGAGATATAGGTCCCACCTTCAGAAGCAAGTAATCGAAGGTTTTTTCATCCATCTTCAAATAGTTCATGTAACTTTTTGTATCTTCCATGGCCAGTTCTTTGAGTAAATTCTAATGGATGTCCTTTAATTCGCGCCGGACAATCCAAGGTCTTACCCACAAACGTTTCTTTACATTTTTATTTTTTTCTTTTTCGCCACAGCTATTGCAACTATAGCAGCCATAAAACCTGCGGCAATTGGTAAAACGTCATCCATTACACAACAGTCATAAGTCACAACACTTGAAACAAAACTGAGATTTCTTATAAAATATTACATAATACATTATGCAATGCAAATTTTGTACTCATAAAAGATGTTTTATAAAAGAAATTGTAAAATAATTTTTATCCAACTTTTATAATACATCTTTGTGAAAGAACTTTTATAGTGTAATACCGGCCTAAACAAGCACACTGAGCGTTATGTAAGTTACAAGAAATATTTTAATAATATCCACAAGATCGCTTTTACGGAATTAAAACAATATTCAAAATCTTAAATTTTAGGTAATAAAGCAATTGAAAACTAGTTGGTTGGAAACACTAGTCTTTAATATAAGAATGTGTATTGGTGATTTAGGTAGAGGCTGGTTCGACATAAATGGAAAAAGTTTTGAGATTTATGAAATATCAAAACTACGTCGTTTCATGGAATTGGTAAAATACAGAATGCAGGTAAGAAATGTAATAATGAACTAATTTTGCCTAAATAGATATACAAAACTATATTAAATATTTCATATAATAAATTTTGGATTCGATTTTTATTTCTTAAACAATAGGACTTGATCACATCCTTAATGTTTTAATATTTTGGTGAATATTTGATAAACAGTATTTAATATGTTTGAAAATAAGGTGGCGGTTTCAAAAGTCATATTTATTGCTAATTTCAAGTTATATAATGGTGTTGCTAATTCAAGTTATTACTCTGTTGTTAATTATTAATCTTCTGGTGGATTGGTTTGCGGGTATCATTTTGCAAAGATCAAAATTTTACTGTAGATTTTTATAACATATCAAGTTTAAACTTGAATATTAAATGCATCAACATTAGGAATGGGATTTTACTTCGATATATCGGGTAACGAGAGGTGCATTAAAGAAATATCGCTATATCAATAACTATCGATATATCTACGACTATCGACAGTTGTGGATATATCGATAATTATTGATATGTCGATACTACAAGTCCACAAAAAAAGTTTTGTTTTTTGACAAAGACCATATGGAAGACATGTATTTTGATGGTCTGAAACCTACCTTACCACCAGAATACTCAAATGTCCTCAAATTTTTTTTCATGAGATTTGAGCGTCTGAAAATACATTAAGAAAATAAACTCATGAAAATAATTATTGACTGTTTTTTACAAAAACTGAGACAGAGTAAATGTTTTCTAATCAAATTGACATATATAACAAAAGATATTTACTCTGTCTCGGTTTTTGTAAAAAAAGTCAATTATTTTCATTTATTTATTTTCTTAATATATTGTCAGACACTCAAGTCTCACGAAAAAAGAAAAATTTGACGATATTTGAGCATTCTGGTAACGTAGCTTTTAGAATATCCAAATACATGTCTTCCATATGGTCTTTGTTCAAGAGCAACACTTTTTCTGTAGACCTGTGTAATTATCGATATATCGAGAGTTATCGATATCTAGATAATTATATACATATCGGTAGACATCACTTATTTTGACCCCCCTGGTCATCAATTTTAGAGGGTAATAAAATTTTTTTAGAAGAAAAGATTCTAGTTCTGGAAATCTCCCCCGCTCCGATAATCAATTTAAAAAAAAAAAAAATTATCGCTTACTTTTTTTTTTTTATGGGTCTAGCACACGTGCTACAGGGAAGTCCCTAAAGCGCTACAGGAGCGACACGTGTGCGGAGACAGCGATTCACGTTGTTCTTGAATCGCTGTAGATTGTACTCGGAGGGAAACACAGTCCTGGGCAAATTATTCCAAAGGGATGATGTTCTCCATATAATAGACTGCTTGAAAAGCGTTGTACGAGGAGTAACAAGCTGAACCTCATACGGATGTGAAGAATTTGCGCGACGTGTACTTCTAAAATGCACCGCTCTGAGAGGAATTAAGCGGGCCACATCCTTCGAACACTTTCCATGAAAGTAGAATAGGCTCAAGTCGCCAACCGTTCTTCGATGTTCCAGCGAATCAAGGCCGACGGTCAGCTCCGGATCTCCAATCAGACGAACAGCTCTTCTCTGAATAGAATCGAACAAATGCAGTGTATGTTTGGGAGCGGAGCTCCAAACATGGGAGCAGTATTCCATAGTTGGTCGAATTTGAGCTTTGTAAAGAATTAACAGTTGTTGTGGAGTGTAAAGCTTTCTGGTTCGAAATAATATTCCCAACTTTTGAGAAGCTCTTCTTGCTATGCCTGCAACATGTTCATGCCAGGACATATTTGCTCCCAAATTAATGTTGAACAAATTGAGTGACGATGTTAGAGGAATGGAGTGCCCCGACATAACTATGTCGGGTTCAGCAACGTTAACGTTTTTAGAAAAAAACTGCCGCCTGGGTTTTTGTAGCGTTAAATTCCACTTGGTTACTGTCACCACAAGATAGAATTTCTTCCAGGTCTTTGTTAAGTTGAATGACTTCCTGCTTTCTGCGGATATTCGTCTGAGTAGTCGATGTCTGAGCGTTCAAAGAGAATGAAGAGATAAGTGTACTGTCATCTGCAAAGCTGTAGATTGGATTCTCGGTCTTTTCCAGCAGATTGTTAATGTAAATGAGAAAGAGAGTAGAATACAGTATGGAGCCTTGGGGTACACCGGCGTTGATAGTGAAGGTGTTAGAAAGAAATCCGTCGACTGCCACTCGTAAAGAACGCTCTCTGAGGAAACATAAGAGCCACAAACAGAACTTTTCAGACATACCATAAGAGCGTAGCTTAGCTAACAGCCCATCGTGCCAAACAGGGTCGAATGCCTTGGATATGTCAAGAGCAACCCCTCGAGATTCTCCAAAGTGTTCAATTGCATTGTTCCATATATGTGTTATATAAGTCAGAAGATCTCCTGTTGATCTATTTTTACGAAAGTGTTCAATTTGCATCTGTTCCTGGCACGAACAAATGTGTTACGATTTATGGTGTTAGGATTTTCGCGCCATTGTGGGAATGCAAGACGTTTAGAAGCAACAGCTTCTTTGCATTTTCGGTCAAACCAAGGCTTGCCGTTGGAAGGGCATTTCTTCAAAAAATGGATGTAAGCCTCCATACCGGCCAAAATAACATCGGAAACCTCCCTGGCGCAGTCAGATGGGTCGTCGGATCGAAAACAAACGTCTAACCAAGGGAAAGTTCGAAAATATTCCATGAGATCTTCCCATTTAGCAGACTTATAGTGCCAAATCTTGCTCGGTTTAGGCGCCTCTCTGTCATTGATTGGTAGAATACTCGATGTCGAAAGTAGTTTATGGTCGGAAGAACCTAACGGCGGATTTACGCTAACTGTGTAAATCTCCGGATTGGTGGTTAAAATGAGATCAAGAAGACTGGCAAACTGTCTGTCTCGATCAGGGATCCGTGTTGGTTCGTCAATAAGCTGAGTTAAGCCACAACTGATTGAAAATGATTCGGCTTCACGACCTTGTTCGTCGGTAGTATTTGAATATTTAAGCCAGTTGATGTTGTGGACATTAAAGTCGCCCAGAATGGCAATTTCGGCATTTGGATAGTTAATTTGTAAATGATCGATGGTGTCTGCAAGGGAAGCGAAAAGTGTTCTAAAGTTAGTATCACTTGGTGGTCGATAGAGGATACAGATGAACCTTGTGGTTGGTTGAGTCGTGATTTTTAACCACATAACATCAAAGTTTGGGGGCTCCAGAGCCTCTTCTCGTTGGCAAGAGAGGTCGCTTCTGACATAAAGACAGATTCCAAAGTTATGCTTAAATCGGGAATAGAAGTCGAACCCAGGATAAAGATAGTTTACTGTGCTGGTCGATGAACTGACCTTAGTTTCATAGAGAGCGAGTACATGAGGTTTATTTGATTGCAGGTGTTGGTGCACTGAATTTATGTTTGTGTTTAAAACCTCGTATGTTGCAAAAATCCATTTTGAAATTCTGATTCTGATCTGAACTATTAAGAGTTCTTGATATATTGACAGTTATCAATACATCGGCAGTTATTGATATATCGAAAACTATAGTTACATTGATAACTATCGATATATCAATAAGTTAGGTTGCCATCGACTATTGATAGGTGAAATCCATTAAAGCCCATCCCTAATTAACACCTAGAAACAAATAAACCTCATATACTCGCTCTATGTGAAACCACAGTCAATCTATCGACTAGCATAGAAAATGATTTTTGATTTTGAAATGATCAATTACTTGTATTCCGGATCTCGACGTAATTTTAAAACATTTTATTTGGGTCAAAAGCAGCCTTTCTTGAGAAGAGTCTAAAGCCCACAAATATATTATGAAAAATAACAAACCACAAGGTTTATGTACTGCCTTTATAAACCACCGTCATATTAAATTGAGGGTATTTTTCTCTTCTCTTGCAGCCAGTTGATCTATTTATCTAGTTTTTATAGATTAATCATCTAAGTGCTTAAATTGCCTTCCTAGGAAAGTTTAATGTCCACAATACAACTGGCTTAAGCCTTTAAATATAACCTATGAACAAGCCCGTAATTAGTTATAGTCTTACTCAACTTCAAGAGTTGGCTAATTTTCCTGATATCTTTTTGAACACCAATCCAAATAGAACCATCGAATGTTCTATCAGTTGGTGGCAAAAAAGCACCTAACTCACGCAAAATTTAGCCCTACAAATTTTCTAAATCGAAGAGCCCTTCATATCAACTATACCACTGCTTATATGGTCAGTCAATACTATTTGAACAATATTTATTAACTTTATAGCTAAACACATTGCTTTACTCTATGCTCTCAATTTCTAGGAAAAAACATTACTGGCGATTCCCAAAGCGCAATCAAAATTCCTGATATCGCGTTTAGACAGTGTTTCATGAAACGTATTTTACTGAAACTAGATTTCCAAAAAGTTTTTGGTGCCGATACAATACCTATCATCGCACCAGCTTTTGTACGCTTTGTAACTTATCCTAACGAAAGGAGATATTTCTTTAGCGCTAAAAATATTCTCGAATCTAGTCGATACCTAAAACACGCAAAAAGACTATTCTAAATAGCTACCTATCATTGTTTCCAGCATTCTTCAACGTTATAGCATTTAAAATACCTAAAAAAATCCAATATATCCAATCCAATATAATCATATCCATAAAAAAATATGACAACAAACTAGTTTTTGTAGGCATAATAACATATTTATTATCCTGGCAGAAATTTCGTTTAAATTTAAAACTATATCTGAACGAGGCGGAAAAGCCATTACAAACTACTCACCGATCTCACTGGTTTGGGAAATATCTAAAGACATGAAAGAGAAACGAATCAGCATAATAATAGAAGGATTTAATAATATTAGCGACCACTACTATAGTTTTTGAACATAGTAAGACATCTGCTAACCTGTCACATATCTCTAAATTCTTTATCTTTTTCTCTACATTAACGGTATGCTGGAAAAGATTAGAAAACTATCTCTATAGCTTGGCTTATGACAGCTTGCAACTTGAACGCTATATTACTAGCTGTTCATGCAAATATCCACCGGTAGCACGAAGTTGTATAACTTAACAAAGACCTGAAAAAACGTAGTAGTTAACTCTACAATCGAGACAATACTTTTTTCTAGAAAAGTTGAAGTTACAGGACCTGACATAGTCGTGTCGGGCCATATTAGCAGCAAGTTGACAAAAAAACAAATATATCGTAGCATGATTATGTTATATGCATAGCTAGGAAACCTTCTCAAAAGCTTCATAGTTATCACACTATAATTGGGACTCTGCTTTCAAATGTACTCTGCATTTATTAGATTCTATCCACAAGGCAGCTGTTCGACTGATTGAAGACCCGGAACTCAGCAAAGACCTTGAGTATTTGGAACATCGAAGAGAAGTTGGTGACGTGAGTTTAATCTATAAGTATATTCATGGGAAGTGTTTTGTGGATGTAGTTCACTAGATTCCTCATCCTGAGACATCACATCGGTATGAGGTTTAGCTTATTACTCTTCGTATCTCCCTCCTCAAGCATTTCTTTTACATGGAGGACCTCATTTCTTTGGAATGAGCTGTCCAGGATACCCAGCTGAACCAGCACTATTAGTATTCGTTAATGTAGTCCTGGAAGTTATATATATATATATATATATATATATATATATATATATATATATATATATATATATATATATATATATATATATATATATATATATATACTAGCCGTGCCCGCGGCTCCGCTCGCGTGGACTTGATTCACCTTTATCGTCACTGCTTATTCGTTATTTTTTATATTATTATATAGCTCGAGGGACCTTAGAGGCCCATAGCTTGGTTGCATACTTGTCTCCACTTCTTTTTGTCTCCTGTTAGCTTTTCCCAGAGCGGGATTTCCATCAGCTCCAGATCTTGCTTAACTGCCTGAATCCATGTAGATCGAAGTCTATCTTTGCCTCTTCTTCCAACCACTCCTCTTATTATGGCTTGCTTTGCCTGTCTTTCTTCCTTCATTCTCGCCACGTGTCCCAACTATCTTAATCGCTGGCTTCTTATGATTTGGCTTATAAGAGGTTTCGTATATAGGCATTTTAATTCGTAGTTTGTTCTCCACAGTCCTTCTTCTTTCCTTCCTTCATAGATTCTTCTCAAAGACAGAAATTGAAAAGGAAGAAAACTACATCATATGGCCTGAGCTGTTAAACTTTGTGGCTACTTGGCTTACTCTTTATTATTCAAAATATAGATATTACAAGATTTCCTTACAACTAAGTTTTACAAATATAATAGATTATTAAGTGTATTCATTTATAATAGAGGCTCTAAGGCTGGCTGATGGTCTGCCTTATTGGTAGTTGATCTTGCGTACGTGGTATTGATTTAGTCATTTCCTGTTAGCCCTTCCATGACTTTTTGTAATTTTTTTTTTGAGGTCTTTTAAAAGAAATTCTTAGGATATTTGAGTAGATTTTTTGTGTGGGTTTGGTGGGAAAAATTTTACGCCAAAAAACCCAACTTGAGGCCTAACCTGGCTTAATATATTCTCTAGGTTGAATATGTATGTAGAACGCTTATTAATTTTAAAATTTGTTACTTTTGTCTGGAGTTTCGTTTATTAAAATATATTTTCAATATTGAATTACTATTATTTGTAAATTTTTATATTGTTGATTTATTTTTAGTACACTTTAAGATTATTGGTAGAAAATTCCTTACAAATTTTTATAAATTTGGTTGAAACTCCCTGTTTGCCATGCCTTTCAGTGCCAGACGACTTTGTATGGGGAGACAATTTAATAACAAGTCCATTTATTTCCCATGTACTCCCAATTTTCAGCTTACAATTGAAAATGGATGAAAATGGTGCATTTTACAGTATACAACCAGAACTATTTAAAGTAAGTTATGTAACGATATGATCAGAGAATTTAGATAATTTACCACACAGTATCTTGAACGTCTATCTGTAAGTTGTTAATAGCGTCTATTAGAAATATCTGAAAAGTCGTGGATCTTGAATGAAAAAAGGAAACGTTCTGATATAATAATTTTATTTTATTTATTGTTTTTTCTAGATCTGTCCTAGATTATATAGGTAGGTGCTTGGTCAACTTTTTTTAACAGCCCTCTGTATATTTTGCCTACAATGTGATAGCTTGCTGTTAAAATTGTTTAAAAATTAAATTTAAAATTAACGTATAAGTCAACAAGATCATCTAATTAAACATTTCAAACAATATAATTTTACCAGCTCACGAATATGCTATCACAGTCTGGCAAGTAAGAATGTGGCCGCTATAATTCATTCTAGCGAACGAGACAAAAAAATGTCGACGACTTGCTAAAATGTGGCTCGGTAGGTAAGGTCACTCCGAAAGTCGGAAAACGAATCGTGTCTTTGTTTTCACGGGATCCGAAATTGACGCTGCGTCAAGAAGCGGCAAAATTAAGAAAATAGTGTTTGAATGTGTTCCATGAGACCATTCGACAACATCTTCGTGCTCATAATGTCAAATTCCGAAGCACGTTGAAGAAATTTTTGCTGAGGGAAAATAACGTCGCGAAGCGGCTCGCTTGGGCCCACGGTAAGATACTAGAGTGGCCCTCACAATTGCCGGACGCCAACCCTATTGAAAACGTTTGGTCCCTTGTAAAGAAAAAGCTCGGCTATTGGACAACTTACTAAGGTAATTACGCCATTGTTAGCACACCAAGGAATACAACGATGGCAAAAAATTTTTTCGAAACATTTTTTCAAGAATACGAGCGGTCCCGTTCTTACCTCAGAGACTGTAAATTATAGCGTTATGCCCCACTATAAAATAATGTGATCCGGTTACAAATCTTACGGAACTTAAAAATTGGGGTATATTTTGTCGCGTAAGATGCCATAAACGCCTTAAAGCAAAATTTGACAAGTAATATTTAAATTATTATTTAAATGTCAAATTGGACATTTACTTGTGAGCCTCATAAAGACTTGAGATGGCGAAAACACACTATTGGTAAATTTACTAACGTCAGTGTCAAAGAATTTCATAAATTCTCTTAGATTGTGTTCTATGTAGGTGACTACCGGGAATGATGTTATCGGCACGACAAACCTATAAAGACAAAATAACACATTAAAACGTTATTTTGATTTTGTCATTCTAGACGACTCTAGCATCACGACTGTCAAATATCTTGCTACCTAAGATATATTTTCTCAAATAAGACACTAGAAACCTCTTCCGAAGGGCTACTTGGGAGTATAAGTTATGACGTTGTGCCTGCAGCCACTGTACAGAATCGTTTGGCGTCTTAACACCGCTAGAAAATTCCTAAGTAGAATAGAGTAAGGATTGACGTTAGAACAAATCACCTGCTTGGGTATTATCTATGGAGAAGTCTGCTAGTCTGATAAAATTATTTTCAGGTTTTTATTGAACGGCTTTGGAAATTTTTGTAAAAAATGATCAAAAACCAACCATACTGGGTTAGATAAAATGACTAAGGAGATTTATCATGAAACTGTACTTCTACTAAGGGGTAGATTCTGCCCCACTAAGAATAATATTTTGGAGAATTTATTTGAGGTTTCAGAGCATAGGATATGATGTAGCACTTTCCCAGTTTATTATGTACAGTCTGTCAAGTAAGAACCTGACCGCTTGTATTCTTAAAAAAAATGTGTTTCGAGAACCTTTTTTGGTGTGCTAACAACTGCGCAATTATCTTAGTAAGTTGTCTAATCGCCTCCTGCATCAATAATCGTCTGGCATCTTCGAGGCCTGCTGTCGACGAGGTTTTGTGCATACTCTTCAAATTTTTCGAATTTCGCGAGACTTAGTCAAAGTCCTCAGAGTCTTTCTTCTGACCTTTCTTTCTACAAGGGACCAAACGTTTTCAATAGGGTTGGGGTCCGGCGATTGTGAGGGCCACTCTAGTATCTTATCGTGGGCCCAGGCGAGCCGCTTCGAAACGTGATTTTCCCTCAGCAAAGATTTCTTCAACGGGCTGCGGAATTTGACATCATGAGCACGAAGATGTTGTCGAATGGTCTCATGGGACACATTCAAACCCTATTTTGCCGCTTCTTGATGAAGCGTCAATTTCGGATCCCGTGAAAAGAAAGACACGATTCGTTTTTTCGACTTTCGGAGTGACTTTACTTACCGAGCCACGTTTTGGCAAGTCGTCGACATTTTTCGTCTTGTTAAAATAATTTACTCACTCCAACCCAAATGAAGGCCGACTTTTTAACATATTTAGCGGCCACGGAATGTGTTATTTTAGGCCCCTTTGGATGGGAACAAAAAAAGACTGCCTCGAACTGATGCGCAAATAAGTGACTCATTTTGGATTTTACGTAATTTCGACAAAAGTGAATTGAGTGATACTTTTACTAAAATGCGTCGTAGGCAAAGGTTCCCTCTACCGATTTTTTGTTGAATCGCTAGAATCGTACATACCAGAAATGAATTATCGCGGACACGTTTGTTGTTACTTGTCAGACTGTAGTTAAAAAAAAATATAAACAGCTTAATATTTTCAGCTCTATTTCTGAGATAATAAAATACTTAGACATAACTATTTTTATGTTCCTTGAATAATTCACTGACATCAATGTCTGTCCCAGCTCTCCGATTCTGATTTATTTCAGAGTAAAAAATAAATACAACAAAAGGCACATCATAAGAAGTGGACAAAAATTCACATCGTTCCCACCGTGCTATTTCATAGTTGATACGCATGCATTCTACATGAGAATAAGATATTTATTTTTGCTGAGAAGAATTTGATGACGTAACGTTTCAAGCGGCTTTAGACATGTCGAAAATATGCCATAATTCATTATTCAAAAGTTTTCCGATATTATAGTTTAGTTGTCAATTTGTTGAAGGTCTCGTAAAACCACTAAAAAAAAATTTTATGAGGCACTAATGAGTTTCTACCAGAAAACTGAATTGCTTCTGTATTCTATTTCTTACTGATTTATAGGTTTTTATGGAGAATTGATAAGATCTTATCAGAAATATGTTTTTTTTTGCAGTTATGTTGGGTTTTTTGGAATCTTTGGCACTATCATATTACTCAGTATATATCATCACTATATCAAAAACTTTATTTTTGCACTCGACATGGTTTCGTAAACCATGTTAGCTTCATCAGGAGCGATAATTGACTAAAGCTAAACTACAAATCTACAAGCGGAACTAATGGCATGGGCAGTACCATCAGTTCAGGTCAAGTAACCAGTAGAGGGAGCGATAAGGAGTCTTTATTTAAACTACTTTTACATTTTATACCTTCCATACTTTCTTATGCGTTCAACAATCTTCTATCAGATACATCTTTAATTAATCTTAGATTATTTTGCAGCATGATCAGCTTCAAGGGCATGTTCGGCCATGCTAGACTCTTCTGTTCTACCATTTCTTAAATGCGCTCAATGTTCTTTAAATCTTGTTTTAATTGACCTGTTAGTTTTCCCAACATACGTTTTGTCACAATCACTACAACTAATTTCATAAAGTCTACGTTTCTCACAATTAAGAATATTGTCCTTGAGATTTCCTAAGATATTTCTTAAATTGTCTGATAACTTATAGGCTAAGCCTACCTTATTAAATACCTTATCGAGCCCCCTGCTATATTTTAGATTATATGGTAAGGAAATATACTTGGTCTTAAGCTGGAATTATGAATATTTAACTTGAACTTATGTCTATTTATTAACTTGTTTATTAAGTGATCGTCATAACCATTAATTAAAGCTGTGTTCCTAATACGATTCCTTTCATTATTGAATCTAACTCCATTCAGCCGAAAAGTGACCAAACAATGAACTAAAAAATACAATACGGCTACTTTGTGTTGTTTGCAATAAAATGAATCATTATCTATTACTGTGTCTTTTTTATAGATATCAGATTCTAACTTATTATTATTTTTAATAATTATAATATCTAGAAATGGTAATCGTCCTTTGTTCTCAATTTCAAGTAACTTTAATGGAATCATATCGGCTATTTAATTTGGCTATGAAAGGTGATAAGAAATGATCCATAGCTGTTCCTTCTTACTGAACATAAAATTGACTGTTATATTAAAAATAATTTTGTTCCATACAAAGTTTAGATAATGATAAGTATTTAATTCCGTCCTCAGTTATTCATCCTAAGTAATTCTTGGAGATATTGCAAAGTATGTTTCCTTACCATATAATCCGAAATATAGCCGGGGACTCAATAAGGTATTTAATAAGGTAGGCCTCACCTTAGTTTATAAGTCATCAGATAATTTGTGAAATATTTTAGGAAATCTCAAGGACAAGATTCCTAATTGTGATAAAAGTGGAATTTATGAAATTAATTGTAATGATTGTGACAAAAAGTATATTGGGCAAACTAAAAGGTCAATTAAAACAAGATTTAGAAAACATTTAGCACATTTAAGATATGGTAGAGCAGAAAATTCCAGTATTGCCGAACATTCTCTTGAAGTTGATCATACTGTAACATTAGATAATCTAAAATTATTGAAAGATTTATGTAATAGGACATTGTTGAATGCATACGAAAGTATGGAAATTATAAAATTTAAAAGTAGTTTAAATAAAGACAGAGGGCTTACTCCTTATAGTCCCCTCTACTGGTTATTTGACCAGAACTAATGGCCCTGCCCATGCCACTAGTTCCGCTTGAGTAATTTAGATGTGCGTATAGATAAGATAGATTTGTAGTTTAGCTTAGTTAATTATCGCTCCTGATGAAGCTAACATAGTTAGAGAAACGCGCGTCGAGTGTAAAAATAAAGCGTATGGTATACTGGTGATATATACTGAGTAGTTTTGCAGTTTTTATTAAGAACTGAGATGAAAAACTATAATTAAAACTCTTGAATCTTTTATGAATGGGTATATGAATAATTGAGTTTTAAAGAAAAAATGGCAATAAAATATAATAGAAGTTTAATAATGCTTTATATGACAATTAGAAACCTATTTATAAGATTTTATAAAAAATTGATAATATTTTATAGATCTAATCAGTCAGTTGTTATAAATTTCCTAGCTAAAGCGTGATACAAAATGATAAGCTCTTACCAGTGTCGATATGTATCTTAAATGACTGAGTTCTGAAGTAACAATTTTAATAAAACATTATGAAATTTTATAATATTTTGTACTGCAGATTGGTAGCATTACCAGGTTTTATTGGTAATTAACGAACTGTTATAAGAAACTGATTTATTTAGTGTTAGTAATTTTTCACGTTTTTCATAAGAAACTAAAATAGTAAGTTTTCATTAAACCAAAACTAAATGTAAATTTTCATAGATAATATGTCACAGTGATTTGTCGTTGAAAGGTGACAATATATCGACATGTAAGCTTTATAATTTAACAGAATTTTTTTTTACTACAATAACGTAAACAAGAGAAACTAAGCTCAATATCATTTTATTATGTAAAGTTTAGTGGTTCGAGCAATAACGATCTCTCTCAAAATGAACTTCTCGGAATATCCGAACTATAATAACTTATTTATGGGCCTGTGTAATTTTATAGCTTACTAGCCGTGCCCGCGGCTTCGCTCGCGTGGACTTGATTCACTACTATCGTCACTGCTTATTCCTTATGTTACCTAACGTAATAAAATATCTGTCATTATTTCCATTTATCTCCCATTTTCTCTACATAATTTCCATTATCTAGGCTTATCTCTGCTCATCTCCCATTATTTCTCCTTATCTCCCATTATTTCTCCCATTATCTCACCTTATCTCCCATTATCTCCCATTATCTAGGCTTATCTCGACTTATCTCGCAATATTTCTCCTTATCTCCCATTATTTCTCCTTATCTCTCATTGTTTATACTTATCTCCCATTATCTCACCTTATCTTCCATTATCTAGGCTTATATCGAATTATATAGAACATATGTATAAATTTATAAAAACACGTAAATCGGATAAGTGGTTCTCAAGTGATAAGCGCACTAACGGACAGACAGACAGACAGACAGAGAGACGTTGCATTTTATATATAGTATATTCTTTGCAACATGATATTGTTCCATATTTAATGGTTTAAGCAGTGTATTGCAAGAGAACGCGCTAACGATAACCTTTTTTCCTACTTGATTCACTATTATCGTCACTGCTTATTCTTTATGTTACCTAACGCAATAAAATATATCCTATAACCTGTCCAGTGAACATATGTTTGTTTAAAAAAAAAGCACGTAAATCGGATAAGTAGTTCTCCAGTGATAAGCTCACTAACGGACAGACAGACAGAGACGCTGCATTTTATATATTATAGATATAGATTATTATTATTATATAACCTGGCCAAAGAATATATGTATAAATTTAAAAAAAAGGCACGTAAATCGGATAAGTGGTTCTCGCGTGATAAACGCACTAATGGACAGACAGACAGACAGAGAAACATTGCATTTTATATATATTATAGATTATAGATATTCTCAGCTACATAAAATGGTTCCATATTTAATGATTTAGGCTGTGTATTGCGAGAGAACGCGCTAGCGGCAAACTTTTTTCCGACTTCATTCACTATTATCGTCAGTGCTCATTCCTTATGCTACCCTAATAAAATATAGTCTATAACCTGGCCAGAGAACATATGTATGTTTTAAAAAAAAAGTACCTATATCGGATAAGCGGTTCTCGAGTGATAAGCGCACTAACGGACAGACTGACAGACAGACAGAGATACGTTACATTATATATATTATAGATATAATAAAATATATATAATATATATCTATAACCTGGTCAGAGAACATATGTAAGAATTTAAAAAATCACGTAAATTGGATAAGTGGTTCTCGAAGGATAAGCGCACTAACGGACAGGCAGACAGACAGAGAGACGTTGCATTTTATATATATTATAGATATAGATTATTATTATTATTATTATATAACCTGGCCAAAGAATATATGTATGAATTTAAAAAAAGACACGTAAATCGAATAAGTGATTCTCGCATGATAAACGCACTAATGGACAGACAGACAGAGAGACATTGCATTTTATATATATTACAGATTCTAGATTATAGATATTCTCTGCTATATAATAATGTTCCATATTTAAAGGTTTAGGCTTTGTATTGCAAGGGAACGCGCTAACGGCAAACTTTTTTCCGACTTCATTCACTATTATCGTCACTGTTCGTTTCTTATGCTACCTATCGTAATAAAATATAGACTATAATCTATATAATATAAATACATAATTCATATGTACGGTGATTGCTTTTAAAATAAAAATGTTTGTTACGGAGGTATAAAATGATCAATGATTTAACAAAACTCACCCCAAATGAGTTTTCAACAAAGTTTGTTTCCCATCTTTGTTGAAAACTGATGACCTTGAATTTTTTTTTGTATATATCAGATAAATTATTAAAGTTAAGGTAGTCGTGATAATTTTCGTTTAATCTATACTTTGTGGAGAATATTCTAGAATTTTTTCTAAATTGTTTGATCAGTACTTTTCGAGATGAAGAGGGTACAGCGATTTTTGTCAATTTTTTAAAAATAATACAAAGATAAATATGTGTAAGTTATATATATTTTTAAACTTGTGTTTTCACAACCTTTCATTTGACACCCCACTCGATGACCTGGTAATTTTTTTTCCCTTCCGATTTCACCCCCCAAAACTAACCCCCTAAGTCAAAATCTAACTTTCAAAACTACTCGGCTCAGAGGAGGACTTTTTATGTCAAGTAGTTTCGGAGAGATAACAGAAAAAGCAGACAAAGAAATAAAATACAAAATACATTTACTGCAAGCCGAAACGATAAGAGACCTATACAGACGACGATTAGATCAAAAATTAAATGAATTTAACTACGACAACCTCCAACAGATGTATGACCGCATAAAAGAATGCATCAAACAGGCGGTCCTAGAAGCATTGGGTAAAGAAGACAACGAGAATAAGACACATAAAATTAGAATCTGTGAAAAAATCAAAGAATCTATAAAGGAGAAAAAAAGACTATACGAAAAATGGCTGAATACAAAATCAGAAGAAGATCTACAGAAATATAAAGAGAAAAATGCAGAAACGAGGAGGATGATAAACAAAGAAAAGAATGAGAGATGGGAAAAATCGTGCGAACATGTAGAACAGTATATAGGAGGAACTAGAAGCACAGAGTCATGGAGAATAATTAAAGCATTAAGGACCAACAGTAGAGAGAAGACGTATATAGAGTACATCCCAGAAAGCGAGTGGGAAGAATATTATAAGAAGCTGCTAACAGAAAACAGACAAGAATTCCAAAAAGAGAGAACCCTGAAGAAGAACAGAATAAGGAAATAAAAGAGATAGAACTAAGCTATAAAGAAGTAAAGAAGACAATAAAAACACTCAAAAATAGTAAATCTGCAGGGCCTGGGGGTGTGGGTAAATGAACTGATTAAGTACGGGTCTAATAAAGTACATCGAATGCTGAGAAACATGTTCCACAGAGCGATAAATGGAGAAAAAATACCAGAGGAATGGTCAAAAAGCTTATATAGTATCTATATTTAAAAAGGGAGACCGCAGAAAAAATGCACAAACTATAGAGGCCTAAGCATAATATCGAGTATGGGACGTTTGTATGGAAAAATCATTAAAAATATCATGGAGGAAAATATAAAAGGAAAAATTGGAGAAGACCAAGCAGGCTTTACGGCCGGAAAATCATGTATAGATTACATATACACTATAAAAAACAAACAATGGAAAAAAAAACTGGCAAAGAATAGAGAAGTTCATCTAGCCTTCATAGACATAAGAAAGGCCTATGACTCAGTACCAAGACAAAGATTATGGAACGCATTGAAAGAAATAGGCATTGACAAAGAACTAATATACGCAGTAAAAGCTCTCTACAAAAACAACACAGTAAACATAAAAATAGGACATAAAATAGGGAAGAGACTCCAAACATCAAAAGGCCTATTACAAGGATGCTCTACATCCCCAACACTATTCAAAATATACCTCGAATAAACATTAAAAAAATGGAAGCAAAAATGTAGTGGAATGGGAGTCCCAATACGAGAAGATTATTTATATACTCTAAGTTTCGCAGACGACCAAGTAATCATAGCGCAAGATGAGAAAGACCTCAGGTATATGGTAAGAAAACTGAAAGAAGAATACACTAAAGCAGGATTGGCAATAAACTTTGATAAAACGGAATATCTAACAACAAAGGAGGGAAACGTGGAGAATCTAGAAGTCGATAACGAAACAATAATCAAAGGAACCGATAGATTTAAATATTTAGGAACCATCATTTCAAAAAATGAAAAATCAGAAGAAGAGATTAAAGCTAGATTAGGACAAACGCGGACATGCATAAGACAATTAAATTCGATCCTGTGGGACAAGCACATTACAAAGAGAAACAAAACGCGCATATATAAATCAATAATACAAAGCATAATGACATACGGGTCAGAAACATGGACGATCAACAAAAGAAATAAATCTAAAATTAACGCGGTAGAGATGGAGTATTGGAGAAGATGTTGTAGAGTGACACGTATGGAGAGAATAACAAATGAAGAAATAAGAAGCAGAATGAACATCAAAGAGAACGCAATAAACACCATTGAAGAAAAACTATTAAAATGGTACGGACACATAAGACGGAGCGAAGATAATAGGTGGATAAAGAAAATAACGGAGTGGAGCCCTATAGGGAGAAGAAAAAGAGGAAGACACAGACGATCGTGGAGAGACGATGTGGACGAGGCTATGGAGGACAGGGGTCTAACAGATGGAGACTGGGAAGATAGAAACGGATGGAATCAAAGGCTGAGAGAAGGAAGACAGCGTCAGCTGTAGAAAATCCTACTATATATATATATACATATATATATATATATATATATATATATATATATATATATATATATATATATATATAGTTTCGGAGAAAATCGGGTATGGCAGACGGACAGACAGGCAGACACCTAAGTGTTCTTATAAGTGTTCCGTACGGTGCATTAGAAAATAGAAAAAAATATTTTGTTGATTACGTCGGATTATTTGCTAAATTTTTATTAAATGAGCACATCTCTGAAAATAAACCAATTACATACTTTGAGCAAACGACTTTTACCTTTTACCAACCTAATCTCTCAGTAAGGATATATTTAGGTAAAAGATTTCGTTCGTCATACTGACCAAGTATTAGTTATCGGATTAGAGGAACTTTTTCCTGGAAAGAAAGATTTCCCTAAGTGACGAAGAAAAGAGACTTGGAAAAGCCCTGTTAGCCTTCAATTCTATTATTTATATATACACGTCGAGAACAAATAATCCAATTTTTATGAGGTTTTATTCCATATATATACATATATATATATATATATATATATATATATATATATATATATATATATATATATATATATATATATATATATATATATAGATATATATATATATATATATATATATATATATATATATATAGATATATATATATATATATAATATATATATATATATATATATATATATATATATATATATATATATATATATATACAACTTTATCCACCAAAAAAAGTGTATTCGATTTGCTAAATCTTATTCACTAAGGGATTAAATAGAAAAGCAAAGTAGAAATTTAATTACTCGTATCATCGATTTATAAACATTAAATCTGCCTTAATCCGCACCCCAATTCTAAAACACTTGACGATAATATTAATGTATGGGTAAAAGAGAACAATCCAATTATCATCGTCAATCATTTTGCAAATAAATAAGAGATAACGAGGCATTTCTTCCAATGCATCGTGTGTGTCTTCATTTATTTGCGTGTATGTCAGTACCCAAACATGTTTCTCTATTATAGGAAGTTTTACTAAAAATTTTCGATGAGGCCCTTCGACAAACTCATCAAATAAGGCAAGTGCACCCCCTTTTACTGTCAAATCTAAGATTTCCCCAGACCTGTGCCTATCATCCGTGGGATTGCTGGCGGATGAAGTATGTAATGTAAGAGAAAGGTTTTTGCTAGCTTATGACAAGGCCTTAATTCCATTAAAAGCCTATGCTAAGGAATTTAATATTCATGTTCAATTGTATACCATGAATATTGCTGATTATATAAAGTAAGTTAATACTGTTACTTTAGTTTATTATTTACCGATGTATAAACAGAAAAAAACTTTATCGAGTCCAAGAAATAACAATATTAGAAGATGCATCATTCTACAGTACAGAATTTGGGTTTTTTCTATACTTAAAAGGCTTGTATCAAGGGAAATTATAAAAAAATAATGATAAATAGCTCTTCTATATAAGTATTATAATCAAATAACCAGCCTAGTGCAAGTCAGACTTAGCGTTCCGTACGTTGATTGCTTTTAAAATAAAAAATTTTGTTACGGGGGTGTGAAATGATCGATGACTTTACAAAACAAACACCAAATAAGTTTTCAACAAATTTTTTCTTCGATTTACTAATTACCTTGAAATTTTTGTTTTATATATATATATATATATATATATATATATATATATATATATATATATATATATATATATATCAGATAAATTATTAAAGCGAATGCACTCGTGATAATGTCATAATATTATATATTATAATAAATTTTAAAAAAATCAAGCTCCTTCAGTTTGAGAAAGTATTTGAAGCTGCAAAAACCAACCACATTGGAAGTTCAATAATTTAAAAACAACTATTGACTAACAAATATACTCAAGTAGTTTTATATTCTCAACAATAATTACTACATTTCCGTTAGTTTTATCTTTGATATAACTGCTACAATAGAGGATAAAAACATTTGGAGCACTCTACCGGAGGTAAGCCCGGTTTAAACAGAAAATAAGACACTTTCCATACGAAATAAGTATTGTCACGTTCACTGTTCATTTTTAAATTTATAAAATCCTAAAATTTGACGCCATTTAAGACGTAGAAAGTTTCTTTTCTACAGATAATTAGTGTCGGTCCTCTGATTTTTGAGAAAGATCTGCCATTTACGAGATTTTATTTTACCGGCGTCTATCCGGTTTACATTGGACCGCAGAGAACCAAAATATATACTTTTGTGTGCTACATGCCACTCAAATGGTGAAACAATTGCCTTCTTGCAAAATTTTCTAGAAGAGTGATTTCGCGTAAGGTAGACATCAACGCCGCCTAGGTCATGCGATTTTAGTCTCTTAGACTTCTTTCTTTGGAGCCACATTAAGAGCACGGTCTACGCTAACGATTCAATGATAATTGAACATTATCGTTCCGCTATATTCGGTAGGAAACCCGATTTAACCTATTTTAATAATATATTCGTGTATTCATTTTTCAGAAATTATGAAGCCGATCAAAGAACTGCGGCTGAAGTGAAAGAAGATATTTCCCAACAATACAGGCTTAAAAAGAGCTTAGAAGAAACGTTGCCAAATTTAATATACATTGGGCCATTTTATATCCTAATTGATCACCTGAGACTATTTTTAATCAATAAGCGCCAAGAAATTATTAATAGGTTGTTGGATCTGTTTGCAGTTAGAATGAAAAATTGTATTGAAGATGTATGGAAATTTTTCTAGATTTTATTTTTGAATTTTTCTTTATACATTTCCGTAGAAGTTCTTCGAACTCACTATTAAGCACAAGAAATCATTATTAATGTTCAATATCAAATCAATTAATTCGCAGAAAAACATGTTTTTCTCAAAATTATTCTCTCGTCATTAACACATTTTGCGTCTTAAACGAAGTTGCGAAATATTCTTTACTGTTTTGATATAAATCTATATTTTTCATATTCAACCTGCTGTAGCCTGCTTCCTTATTAAAAATTAGTAATAACTACTCAAGATGAACAAAGTTCATATTTCAAGAGTGACCCAGCTTTCTCTTATTGGCCAATACATCTAGGGATAGGTTTCACCGGCTCATGAGCCGAGCTAGGCTCGACAAACAAAACTTTTTGCAGTCCTAAAATAACATCGCGGTAAGGTACAACTAATTGTATCCCTGGCTGATGAAGTAATACAGTTTAAAAGCATACCTACCGTCCGTAGGGGACTTTTAAAGTGATAGACCGATAGAGTTATTATAAAAGTTTATTTTTGTTTTCTACCTTATTGATTCTAGCTCGGCTGTGATTGCTGGTCAATCCTTCATCGGTCTGTGGCCTTAAAAGCATCAAAGGGTAGGTTCGCAGACATGTAATTTCTTCTATCGATGTAACACTAGTACTGATCTCATGTTTATCGATTTGTGCTCGGCTGATGAGCCGTGACTCGACGAACAGGAAATGGATTAACGAATAAAAGAATGGTGGATCACTGTTGATCCATTTTTAGCAGTTGATACCTTTTTATATACCCATGGTGGAACTCTGACGATGGCGTTACCTGGCGATTATTGTGGCCAGCTTAACTGGACAAATTCTCTGTCGGTCTATGGCCTTAAAAGTCCTTGATGGAGGGTAAGTGGGCTTTTAAAATTTAGGTTTTCATCAGCCAGAGATTCAATTTGTTATATCTTACCGCTATATTAGGCTAATACCTCAATAAAAATTGTAAGTTTTCTTTTTTGTTTATTGATCCCAGTTCGGCTGATGAGTTGTGAAACGGCGAAAGGTGTTCAGAGATAGATAAAAATGGATCTCTACTAAAGTATGAGCTTTGCTTATTTTTAGTAATTTATAGTTATTTCTTTAGACGTAGGGTGGAACCCTGACCACAGCATTGCGTGGCGGTAATTGTTAGTTAGCTTCAGAAACTCTCGACGGAGGGCAGGCATGTTTTTAAACTTTGGGCTTTCAGCAGCCAGACATATCGTTTGTTGTATCTTACCGCAAGAGTCTTCCATTGTTTTTATAGTAAACCTGAGGTTCATTTTTTATAGAAAACTGTATACTGTATGATTTATTGAACAAATATTGTTATGTTTTTTTCCAAATATCGTACCTTTATTTTTAAGATTAAATTAATTCATTAACAAAGGAATAATTTTAAGAAAAATATGTGTTTGTAGAACTTAATTCGTCTTTTTTATAAACATAATTTTCTACCTAATGATACACACTGTCTGTTGACAATAGCTAATTTTCTATTTAATAGTGATAATTTTTAATGAGTATTTAAAATATATTTGATCTGTAGAGTAACTCACTAATTATGTCTCGAACAGAAACGTAGGTAACTTATGATTATATATATATATATATATATATATATATATATATATATATATATATATATATATATATATATATGTATATATATATATATATATATATATATATATATATATATATATATATATATATATATATATATATATATATATATATATATATATATATATATATATATATATATTATATATATATATATATATATATATATATATATATATATATATATACATATTATATTTTTTTCTTAAACCGTTTTTCTTAGTTATTTATTTCTTGAAAATATCTAGTCGTACTAAAAGGGGAAAAGCGAAGGTGTTTACGTTTTAGGGCTGTTTACTTTTACTGGTACAATTGATAAAAAATGTGAAATTAGACAGAGTTGTATTCGGGTTTATTTCTTTACTGCGCACTATTTATTGTATTAAATTATTATAAATTTGACTTAGATTTTTAATATCTTGCTTGTCATTCACAATAGGTTGTTCTTTTTTTATACAAGTCGTTACTTTTACCAGAAGTTTGCGATAATCTTTCTTAGGATACGAATCTAGTGTGTGGAAAGTCAAATTCGTGATTTTCATTTAATCTATTGTCTAAATATTGTGTTCCCATTCTACTATATTTTTAAAGCAATTTAGACTGAGTATAGAACATACTAAGTTTGAATTTTTCTTGATTAAGACTTTTTAACGTAGGAAATATTGAGGATTTGTGCCTTGCGGCAAACAGTGATATTTTTTTAGAATATATTTTATCTTTTTATAGATCTTGAATATATGGCATTGCTATATTTTTTTAGGTTAATTAAATTTTGTTTTAGTATTTGGGCCGTTTTGCTGTTATAAAGTTCTTTTTTTGAG
>CM032449.1:161039900-161104900 GCA_019049505.1 Pachyrhynchus sulphureomaculatus
CAAACAAAACAGCCTAATAAAACATAATGCATCATATCTTACACAACAAAAAGAAAAATTAAAATTTTAGGAGTCATAACTTACAAAGCAGAAAGTGAGCCTAACATAACCTAATGCAGCAGATTCTAATCTAACTTAAGGCAGTTTAACCTAAATTAACCTAAATCAGCTTAACCTAACTTAGCCTAAGGCAAATTAATCGAAAAATCATATAGCTTCATAATTTAGACGTCGGGAAGGCAAGTTAAGCCAACATATGCTAAGGCATCATAGCTTACACAAAAGAAGGGCAGCTTCACCTAACCTTATCTAAAACAACTAGCCTGAGGCAGCTTAATATAACATAATCTAAGGCATCATAGCTTACACAACAGAAAAGCAGGCTAACCTAGCACTACCTAAGGTAACTTAGCTTACATAACAGAGAGGAACCTTAACCTAGCATAACCTAAAGCATCATAGCACATATTCTATAATTTTATTAAGTAGCAGTGCGATACCCGGGTGTCCATAATGTATATTCATAATGATAATATGTGTTCTTTATTTTAGTAACCTCTTTTAGCTTTCTTTAGAATCATCTGTATGAGATCTGCATTATCTCATGTATTTCTGTGTGCATACTCAGTAATCTTCTTTTATTTACCTAATATTGAATGGTCGTAATAGGCTTACAAACGACATAAGCGTTTATTTAAAGTGTTGTTTAACAGAATTTTGTTAAAAGAGTAAATTTCTGGATTTGTATAGTTTTTTTTTTTAAATAATATCTCTATTAAACTTATTTAAAACTGCTACCTTTGTATAAATGTACCTTATTATGTGCATAGTTGTATCTTTGCAATTAATAATTTGTCTCTATTCTAAAACCATAAGAGAGAAGTTTTAAAAGCTACCTAATTAGTACATATGATGAGCCAGTGATAGTGCTCCGGTAAGAAAAAGTGCTATCTCACTGCGAAATCTCCATAATTGCTCATTTTCGAGTAATTTTCTGTTTTAGGCGCCGTATCGGATCCGACATGTTGGTATTACATAAAATTGTGTTGGTTACTCTAATTATTATATCAATATTACATTTTGTCTCATTTTTGAAGTTCAGTTAACTTAATTCCGCTAAGAAATCATTATTTGTTTGTATTTGATCCTGATTTTTTTGTTTCTAGCCGCCGTATTGAGCTGCCACGTTGCATTTGAAAGCTTACGTTTCAACGAGGAAATTGACACCCTTGTATTTTTTTTTCGTTAATTCTATTTTTGGGTATGGGGGTGCCTCCGTTGACTCGAAACGTCCCATATATATATATATATATATATATATATATATATATATATATACATATATATATATATATATATATATATATATATATATATATATATATATATATATATATATATTGGTTTTTAGCTGCTACAAGATTACAAAAAATATAATGATAAAGTTAGCTGTAAAACCTCAAAATATAGAACATATTTTTGAAATTCGTGACTGGATAGAAACTATACCGATGACTGTTAGATCCTTGGAAGAAACATGTAGACGGCATGTATTGGTAATACAACTGACTGCAGCTATTAATAAATCCTTAGTAACAATAATAAAATAAATTTAACTTTCATATTGTCTGATTTTTTCCTCAGAATAGTTATTTACCCGTCAAATCTAGTAAGCAATATTTTGAATTACCGTTCAGAACGTTTCAGGACAATACTACGGGCGGAATCCTAACATGCCCTATTACTACATAAGAATTACTGTGACATTACGGGTACAGGGTTATTAATTACAAATTGACCATCCCTCTAACTCCCTTATTTGAAGAGCTAAGAAAAAATGTTAAATAAAACTGTAACGTTTTTAAAGATTTTTTTCACGGCGTTAAAATAGAGACGATTGTACATCGCATTGCATCTTTGGACGTATGTCACAAACTTCATATATCAGGTCAGTCAATAGGTTTTGAAAATGACACATATGGAGCTTTTATTATACATACTATATATTATATATATTATACGTACCAAATATTGAACACCATTTTGAAGCTTTATTTGTCATATGAACACACCCTAAATTTGAAGTCGATTTGTCAAGTTATTCATTGTTTATCAGCTGGTTCAAGTAGATGTGTTTGAGTATTTTTTAAAAAACGAAAAAATCGAATATCGTGCAGTGATAAAATTCTTTGTCTTGGAATGTTGGTAAAATTTCGGTACAGGGAGGTTTTTTTTTGAATAGGCCTAAAATGGCTTAATCCTGAAAGATTTACGAGAAAAAATCGGGGGGGGAGGTCGTTTTTGCTAACCTGAACTAACTTTGTCTCCAGTCACTAATATAGCAAGTACATCATTTTTACATATTAAGGTATGACATTTGTTTCATTATTTAATGTATTTTGTAATTACTGATTGTTTAGTTCAGGTACGTTCCAGTTAGTTCAGGTTAGCAAAAACGGCGTCCCCCGATTTTTTCTCATATGTTTTTTTAAATTAGGCCATTTTAAGTCTATTTAAAACTCCCTTTTTCTGAGAAGACCGCATAGCGAAATTTTACCAGAATATTTATCGGCAACTGAAATGTATGCAAAGTTAGTTAAAGTGTTAAGTTAGTCTACTGCTTCGTTTCGAACTGTTCATAGATGGACTCTAGAATTTAAACGTGATCGTACAACCCTCAATTACGATCCACGTTCAGGACGTCCAAAAACTGCAACATGTGAAGAAACTGTTGTTCAAGTACAAGATATAGTAATGGAAGACCGTTAATTATTGTTATTATTATTATAACCGAGGATGATTTAGCTGAGGCTATAGGCATCACGTGAATGAGAGAACATGAGATCTTAACTAATGTTTTAAGTATGAGAAACCTGTTCATAAGATGGGTGCCGCATTTGCTAACATCCGAACAAAAACGCACTCGAGAAAAATGTTCTCAACAATATTTGGCTCGTTTCACAAAGAATAAAACTGATTTTGTGCTTCGATTTGTAACTATGGATAAGACTTGGTTTACCAGTATGATCTTGAACTGCAACAACAAAGTGCACAGCAGACTGAGCCGGGTTGTTCAGCTTCAAAGCAGCAAAAGTGGTCAAAGTCGTCCAACAAAATTATGGTATCAGTTTTCTTGGATAAAAAAGGAATTTTGTCAATTGATTATCTTCAAACTGGTAAAACAATTTCAGCACAGTATTATTGCAACCTTTTGGACCAGCTAGATAAGAAAATTTGTGAGAAAAGGCCCCCCCCCCCCCCCCCCCCCCCCCCCCCCCCCCCCCCCCCCCCCCCCCCCCCCCCCCCCCCCCCCCCCCCCCCCCCCCCCCCCCCCCCCCCCCCCCCCCCCCCCCCCCCCCCCCCCCCCCCCCCCCCCCCCCCCCCCCCCCCCCCCCCCCCCCCCCCCCCCCCCCCCCCCCCCCCCCCCCCCCCCCCCCCCCCCCCCCCCCCCCCCCCCCCCCCCCCCCCCCCCCCCCCCCCCCCCCCCCCCCCCCCCCCCCCCCCCCCCCCCCCCCCCCCCCCCCCCCCCCCCCCCCCCCCCCCCCCCCCCCCCCCCCCCCCCCCCCCCCCCCCCCCCCCCCCCCCCCCCCCCCCCCCCCCCCCCCCCCCCCCCCCCCCCCCCCCCCCCCCCCCCCCCCCCCCCCCCCCCCCCCCCCCCCCCCCCCCCCCCCCCCCCCCCCCCCCCCCCCCCCCCCCCCCCCCCCTGTTTGCAAACATGACAATACATCTGCTCACAGAGATGTTTTGGCAAGGGCAAAACTGGTCTGATTAAAGTACGAACTATTGGAACATCCACCCTATTAGCCAGATCTGGCTCCGTCTGACTTTCATCTTTTCCCATCCTCAAAAGATTTCTACCTGGGAAGCGTTTTTCAACAAATGTTGAGGTGATAGCATCCGCAGATTGGTATTTTAAAGTTTTTCCGGAAAACCACTTTAAAGATGATGTAAATGAAATGGAAAATCGCTGGAAAAAATGTATTGAGCTTAAGGGAGATTATACTGAAGAATAAATGTATTTCCACTCAATAATTTATTTTGTTTCATTTCCGCTTTCAAAACTTATTGGCTGACCCGTATTTTTAAATTGAACATCCTGTATATTGTATTGTGGTTTTACAGAACTATTAATTTTGTTATATCTGTCAAAAACATGATACGTGATTGTTTCTGCTTTAACTAATTTTTTTTAACAGTGTTACAACATTTTTGGCTAACTGCAAATAAGTGAGTTAGAAAGATGGTCCCCTGTATATTTGTTTTACCATTATTACATGCCTTAAATAAATAAGTAACAGAGTTGTCTGAATTAGTAATTGGGCATCTTACGGCATATTTTTTTGAAAAATATATTAATTGATTTAAATCTCTGCCATCTTTTATTAGCTCTTTTTGTAAGTTAATATTTCCTTCGACTTTCTACTTTAAAGGAATACGAAGTTCTTGAACAGTTTTGGTACCCACTTCACGATGAAGATTTTGAAAATAAATGGGAGGCAGTCGGATGGCCATTAAAAATTATGCAGCAAGTTACCGCTACAGAAGCATTTTTAGAAGAAGAAGAAGAAAGATATTATAAACTACAACTAAATGATGAATTTACTTTAAATGATCGGATTGATCTGTTAACGCAACAAGTAGTTAATATGTCAGGATTAAGAGATGTTTCAAAGGTAGATCTTCAACTGTAATGAAAATTTTATGATTTTGTTTTAAAATTAGATTTTAAGTCAAATAATAACTCACCTTAAAATTTTTAATAAACGTATCTTTATAAGTTTATCAAATGCTTACAAAATGCTCAAATAAGATGCATTTCCGTCGCAATTCATACGAAATTCAAAGATGGGAAATCGTAACTCCTATTGGTATTACTAATATCATTCAATTTCTCAAGGAAGATTTTGTCAGACGACATCGCCAAGGTGTGCAATCAAAATAACTTAATAGGTGACATAGGAAGCAGGATCATTTTTATCCTACTTTATAAACTTCTATTAGAAAAGATTGAGGAAACACAAATTAGCGCTTGAAAATTTTATTTCACAGGATGTAGGATCTTGAGCTACTTGTGGTAATTCCTGGCTACCTACACAAAATTCAAATTACTAAGCAGAATCCGACGAACATAATTAAAAGTTAAATTAAAAAATAAAAAAACATTTTTATCAGAAAATTTAAAATTAAATCGAGACACAAGATCTTGAAATAGGTAGGAGAATAATTAACTTTTGAAATTCTCAAATGATTTTTTCTGTTTATGGATATAATTAGAAATATTAATATATTTTCTGGTCTTGTATCAAACAAATAAACACTTGGTCAAGGAGTAAGGCCAGCGCTGTCCGACACCTTCCGCCTGGACTTTTCTCTACTAAGATTGTTCCTTTCAATTAGCGAAAAAAAACATTTTAAACAATATACTAATGTAATAATAAAAAATGTTATTGTTTGGAAATTTTAGACACATGAGTATGCCTTAGACATAAAAAAAGTTTGGAAAGCAATGAAGGAAGCCCAAGAATTTGGTCAGTTATTAAATCAGAGACAAAAACTGTTTGGGGTTCCAATAGTACCCTTTGATACTTTGACAAAGTTAATTAAAGAATTTGAACCCTATAAAAATCTATGGACCATTGCATCAGGTATACAGGAGGTGCAACTCAAGATTGTTTAGATATTTTTTTAGACATGAAAACTATTTCTATTAATTTCTTTGATTTGATTATTAATTTTAAGATTATAGAAGTATTGCCTCCAGCATAAGATTATCCACATAATACCACAGATGTTATGTGTTGTTTGCACTCTTAGAATTTTAGTGTAACCACTAAATACCAATATATCGTGTTATATTGCTATATAAAATTAAAAATTTTCTAAAAAAAGTGTAATGTAATCGGTGACCGGAGGCGAGGTTTTTAACAAAAATAAATCCTTTCTTTTGAGGGAAACTTTTTTTATGGACGCAGTACACATACTGCAGAGAAATCTCAAAAGCGCTACAGGAATGACACGTGTGCAGAAAAAGCGATTCACCTCGGTTTTGAATCGTTGTTAGATGTACTCGTTAGGAAACACAATCCTGGGCAAATCATTCCAAAGAGATGAGGTTCTCCATATAAAAGAATTCTTTAAAAGTGGTTGTACGAGTGACAAGCTGAACCTCATACGGAAGTGCGATGTGCATTAGTAGTAGGCGCCGCTTTGGGAGAAATTGAGCTGCTTTTCATATGATGCTAGGGGAATAGATTATTCCCACATAACTACGTCGAGGTCCGCAAGGTTAACTTTTTTAGATAAAACTGTCACCTAACCTTCTGTAGCGTTAAATTACACTTGGTTACTGTCAGATAGAATTTCTCCCAGGTTTTTTTTAAGTTGAACGACTTCCTGCTCCCGGCGAATATTTGTGTAAGTTATTAGCATTCCAAATAAATGAAGAAATAAGCGTACTGTCATCGTTAAAGTTGTAGCTTAGTAACAGTCCGCTATGCCAATCACCGTCAAGATTTGTCAACATGTTCAATTGCGTTGTTCTAAATATGTGTGATATAATTTAGAAGATCTCTTGATCTTTAGCTAACAAAGCCAAATTGAAGATCGATAATAATATTAAATCCTTCCAGATATTTTAGAAGATACTGATTTTTTATATCTTTCGACACTGTTGAAAGCAGTAAGTCTGGTCGGTAACTATTTGGCAAGATTTTTTTGCCTTTTTTGGGTGTCGGCCAAACTGTAGCATATTTTCAGGCAAGAACAAAATATTTTTTGTGTAGGATAGGTTAGCAACTCTACAAAAAACTAGTGTTAGTTAGCGCATTTTTTGAGTTTTATGGCAGTTTTTTGGTGTTTAACTTCATTAAAATACGTCTAAAGACAATATCGGGCATTTTTGACTAAATATTGGGAACTACTTTCGACATCGAGTATTCTACCAATCAGTGACAGAGAGACGCCTAAACCGCGCAAGATTTGGCACTACAAGTCTGCTAAATGGGAAGATCTCATGGAATATTTTCGAACTTTCCGTTGGTTAGACGTTTGTTTTCGATCTGACGACCCATCTGACTGCGCCAGGGAGGTTTATTTTGGCCGGTATGGAGGCTTACATCCCTTTTTCGAAGAAATGCCCTCCCAACGACAAGCCTTGGTTTGACCGAAAATGCAAAGAAGCTGTTGCTTCTAAACACCTTGCATACCGACAATGGCATGAAAATCCTAACACCATAAATCGTAACACATTTGTTCGTGCCAGGAACAGATGCAAAGAGGTTATCGACGAAACCAAGGAGGTACACAATCGACGGATTAGAAACAAACTTCTCGCTTGTCCCGAAAATTCCAGGTCCTTTTGGTCGGTCGCTAAGGCAGTTAGTCAAAATTTCACCAAATCCATCATACCAGCACTCACACGGCCAGATAATTCTATTGCAACGACACCTGTCGATTTCCAAGGAAGAACACCACCTACTGTTCCCGTAGTGCAGTCAAGGATGCCCGATGTTGTCTTCAGACAGCGTATCATAAAGCGTATACTGATGAAGCTAGACACCAAAAAGGCTTCTGGCCCTGACGGAATACCTGCCATAGTTCTTAAAAACTGTGCGAGGGAAATAACACTAGTTTTCTGTAGACTTTTCAACCTATCCTACAGAAAGGGAATAGTTCCTTCCTGCTGGAAATGTGCTACAGTTCAGCCGATACCTAAAAAAGGCAAGAAGACCTTGCCAAATAACTACCGACCAATAGCACTGCTTTCAATAATATCGAAAGTCATGGAAAAGGCTATCAATCAGCATCTTCTAAAATATCTTGAAGGATTCAACATTATTAGCGATCACCAATATGGCTTTCGTAAAAATATATCAACAGGAGATCTTCTGACTTATGTAACACACGTTTGGAACAACGCAATTGAACACTTTGGAGAATCTCGAGCGGTTGCTCTTGACATATCCAAGGCATTCTTCGACCGTGTTTGGCACGATGGGCTGTTGGCTAAGCTACGTTCTTATGGTATGTCTGAAAGGTTCTGTTTGTGGCTCTCATGTTTCCTCAAAGAGCGTTCTTTACGAGTGGCAGTCGACGGATTTCTTTCTAACACCTTCACTATCAACGCCGGTGTACCCCAAGGCTCCATACTGTCTCCTACTCTCTTTCTCATTTACATTAACGATCTGCTGGAAAAGACCGAGAATCCAATCTACAGCTTTGCAGATGACGGTACACTTATCTCTTCATTCACTTTGAACGCTCGGACATCGGCTTCTCAGACGAATATCCGCAGACAGCAGGAAGTCATTCAACTTAACAATGACCTGGAAGAAATGCTATCTTGGTGTGACAGTAACCAAGTGGAATTTAACGCTACAAAAACCCAGGCAGCAGTTTTCTCTAAAAAAGTTAACGTTGCTGAACCCGACATAGTTATGTCGGGGCACTCCATCTCTCGAACATCGTCACTCAATTTGTTGAGCGTTAATTTGGGAGCAAATATGTCCTGGCATGAACATGTTGCAGGCATAGCAAAAGTTGGGAATATTATTTCGAACCAGAAAGCTTTACACTCCACAACAACTGTTAATTCTTTACAAAGCTCAAATTCGACCAACTATGGAATACTGCTCCCATGTTTGGAGCTCCGCTCCCAAACATACACTGCATTTGTTGGATTCTGTTCAGAGAAGAGCTGTTCGTCTGATTGGAGACCCGGAACTGACCGACGGCCTTGATTCGCTGGAACATCGAAGAACGGTTGGCGACTTGAGCCTATTCTACAAGTACTTTCATGGAAAGTGTTCGAAGGATGTGGCCCGCTTAATTCCTCCCAGAGTGGTGCATGTTAGAAGTACACGTCGCGCTAATTCTTCACATCCGTATGAGGTTCAGCTTGTTACTCCTCGTACAACGTTCTTCAAGCAGTCTTTTATATGGAGAACATCATCCCTTTGGAATAATTTGCCCAGGACTGTGTTTCCCACCGAGTACAATCTACAGCGATTCAAGAACAACGTGAATCGCTTTCTCCGCACACGTGTCGCTCCTGTAGCGCTTTAGGGACTTCCCTGTAGGACGTGTGCTAGACCCATAAAAAAAAAAGTGGGTGGTATTTTTCCCTAGCAATAGACAGTGGAATTGAAGCAAAGCGTTCATCTGACAAGTGGGTTTTTGCAACAATCGACCAAAACGACTCTAAAAATGTACTTTTAATTTAAAAAGCGAAGACTGGTGTGTGAACATTTTTCACAAAAGTGAACTACCAATAAAAAAGTTTCGTTTCAGGGCTGTATTTTCTATATCCATAGAGAAAATGGGGCCATATATATACATACATACATTATATATATATATATATATATATATATATATATATATATATATATATATATATATATATATAATATTATATTTCTTACTTACTTTCCGTACGCGACACTTATGGAATCACTGTGTTCGTCCGTCCGTTTGTTTAACATAAAAGTTGAATTTTGTCACAAATATAGGGCTTAGTCAGAACATAGACGATGGGCATGGCAAAGAGGGATAACTAGAAACGAAATTGATTATGTTTTATCAAATGACAAGAATATTGTAATCGACATGATAGTTCTGAATGCGATAAGCAATGGCAGTTACTATCGGATGCACAGAGCAAAAATAGGAATAAATAAAGCAGGAGAGATTAAACAACTTTTTCTCAGTATACTACTACTTTACCTAAAATATTAGAAAATGTTCCTTAGTCCTTTAGCTCTCATTCGAGGTACTTAAGAACTCATTTAAACAATTTAGGAACTAGTAATTGGCCATTTTTAGTATCTTTTTTTTTTTAACGCAAATTTACAATTTTTTTTCTAAAAATTATTTTTTCTTAAGTTTTTCAATAATTATAAAAACCAAAGTTATTTTTAAATATTGTATACAAGTTACTGTACATGTTCAGTAGCTGAGGAACTCATTTGGTCCATTCAAATTGGCCATTTTACTTTTAGTTCTATGCTTTTTGATTCAAAGTTACAGTTACTTTCAAAAAATTAATTTTTCTTGAATTTTATCATATTTGCCGTAACGAAGATCATTTTTATCAGTTATAAAATGATTACCATATGTCTCACAAGGGGAGGCCAGAGCATTTGGGTCACCGATTTGGATGAAACTTGGTGGAGAGTATAATGAAAAAGGTTGTTTAAAAAATTCGTTAGAATAAAAAAATGTGATTCGGTAAAATTTATCATTATGAGGAGTAAAAAATATATTAATTAAAGTAATGTTCATCGAACATATTTCTAGAGTTAACTAAAAAAAATTTGGTTACAGTTTGCAAGAACATTTATTTAATGATAAAAAATATCAAAAAATGACAGAAAAAAAACGACAAAAATGGCCAATTTCTCTCGACCAGAAGGTTCAAATGACATCCATAGCCTCTTAAATTTTTCGTTTTTTTATCTAAAATCAAAATTTTTAGTTTATCTTCTATAAATTTTAGATAAAATTGCAAAAATACGCTAAAAAAACCAAAAACGGGCCAATTCTCCCATTTTTGAGGGTGTTGCCTCAATTTTTCAGCGGTCGCAATATTTTTTCCTTGATGTATTCATCGAAACGAGTTTTTTTTTTTTTTTTTTTAAAAGTAATGGTATCCGCCGATTTGACCTCAAAATCGTATTCTGGCTGGAGTAAAAGAACGGAAACAAACTTTGCTGAAGACTCATTACGGATATGTTTTGTGAAATCACTGATCATTTAATACCTCCATAACAAAAATTTATTTTAAAAGCAATAAGCGTACGGAACACTAACTGCGCAAGTCCGACTTGCACTTGGCCGGTTTTTTGTAATTTTTATTTTTTCTTTACAGACTGGTTACGTACATATGAAATGTGCATGGATAATCCTATAATAAACGTTGATGCTGATGCAATTGAGTTATCTGTTATAGATATGTATAAAATGATGGTCCGACTAATAAGAATATTTTCTGATATTGAGACAGTGCAGGTACAAAAATTGGTGTTCTTAGTACCTGAAATTAATAGTTTTAAGAATATAAACCCGGAAATATTTCTAGAGAATATTATTAGCTGGTTAGAAAATAATCATCGCACATTTCTTCAAAATAACTTTAGAAAAAAATATAAGTATATCTTCTAATTCTTCTGGTTCTTACATTAACTGACAACAGGATATATGGCAAGCTATTGTTATCAATTTCAAAATAAAACAAAAAAAATGGTATTAGCACAAATTTATTATGGATGATGTAATTGTTGCAAAGCAAATGCAAAGGTTATCAAATTTTTAACAAAAATATGATATAATCAAAATCAGTGCACTAGTTTTTAATTAATTTCGTTTTCCTTTATTCAATAAATAATCCGACAATTACTGAAGTGTTTCCTGGAGTTTTTTGAATTTTTAACTTGGAAGGCCACAAATCTAAACGTATAATTTTTTACTTCTTATTAACATTTATAATTAATTTATTAAGAACTCGCCTGACAAAATTATTTTTCATTTAACAATAAATTCTTCAATAGTAAGGAAGGGTTAATTATGGGGAGTCCATTAAGCCCATTACTTGCTGAAATTTTCATGGACAGTATCGAAACAATGATATTTAACAACCATAATAACAATAGTAATAATTGTCTATACTGGTATCGATACGTAGACAATATAATTGTTTGCTTTACAGGTACGGACAAACAATTAACTCACTTTTTACAGTACATTAATTCTTTACATAGAAATAGCAGTTTTACAATGGAAGAAGAAGTCGAAGGGAAAATCAACTTCCTAGACTTAACAATCAGTAAAACCATGAAAAAACATGAATTTGCAATATATCACAAACCTTGTCATACAGATACCACAATTCACAATAGTTCTCATCACCCTAACCATCATAAACTCGCGGCTTATCATAGCTTTATACATAGACTAACTAATATCCCTTATCAGAAGGCAATTTTACTAAAGAATTAAACTACATAAAATAAGTAGCCGTTAACAACTGTTATTCAATTACTTTAATCGATAACATCGTTAGGAAAAAAATTTAGAAACAAGGCTATCTCAGAAATATATCCATGTTTTAAGGACAGAGAAACCACATTTAAATGCTTAACCTATTTTGACAAACCAACAGAAAAACTGGGAAAATTTTTAAATCAAAAAAATATCAACATAGCTTACAAGACTAATAATACTATAGGGAAATATCTCAAAAACTACAAACCACAAATCAATAACGATAATAAATCAGGGGTATATCAATTAACATGTGGGTCCTGTCCTAAAACAGACATAGGACGTACATTTATACAAAGAATTACAGAACACGAAAAAAGTTTCATCCATAGAAAGTCTAATTCAACATATGCTAATCATCTTTTAATAGAGAATCACATATTTAATAAGAATTTCAAAATTTTACATACCCAACAAAAAGGTTTAAAATTAAACCTTTTATAGACAATGCAAATAAATCGATTAAGGACTACAGGTACTTTACTCAACGATCAGGTAGATTTAAACAATTCACTATTATTGAATTTATTCTCCTAATTCCATGTCTGTGTTGGTTTTCCAATACTATCAATATAATTTAATTAGGTGTACTATTATAATTAAGAAATTATATAAAATTGTATACATTAAACCTAACTTGACAGTGTCAAATGTAGATCTAAAGAAGCTGCATCGACAGCGAAACGCGTCATCGCAAGTATAAATAAACTAGTGGAAATTGACTAAAAACAGTCTTTTATTATATATTTATAATGAATTTCCATCACGCAGAAGCTACAGCCATACGAAGAATAATTAATATGTAAGATAAACTTTTTCCCCATTTGTGTAAAATTTTTTGAGACACACTGTATAACTGAAGCAGAAGATCTGAAATAATTTTTAAGAATCAACAAAAAATGTTAATATGGTTTTTTATCGTTCATTTCCCCACTTGAATGGTTTTTGTATCTCCTGTAGATACAGAAAAGGAGGCTGTTATAATATAGATGTCACGATGTTAAGTTCACTTTACTACTATTATCCAACAAAATTTAAATTTTATTGAAACTTTCAACCCTTTTATATTTATTAGAATATGAAGGTAAGTTTTAGAGGTATTGTATAGAAATATTTACATAAAAGTAGTAACCAGGTGTAGCAATGCTTAGTTTATGTGAAAAGTTAAATTCAGTTATATCTTTGACAACTGTAAAGGATAAAAAAACGCTTAAAAGTAAACGTAGGCTAAAAAGTTTTTAGTCTAGTTACTTAAAATACATTTTTTTTGCCAAGTTCGTCTTTATTCATCAATATAGTCTATTTCAATAGCGATAAAATCAGTCTAACGCTTTTTTAACACTATACCTTTCTTGTAGAAGGATTTGTCTTTGCTTTCAAAATAGGCCTCAGTTTCGGCGATAACCTCTTCAATGGAGCCAAATCTCGCTTGGGGCCAAATCTGAAGAAAACAGTGGATGAGGAAGCAATTCGAACTTCAATTCATGCAATTTTGCCATCGTAACTATTGACTTGTGCTACGGTGCATTATCTTGATGAAAGAGCACTTTTTCTTGTTTATTTGAGGCCGTTTCTTTGCGATTTCTGCCTTCAAACGCACCAATAACTTTATATAATATTCGCTGTTGATGGTTTTCCTCGTCTCAGCATAATCGATTCCTTGTAAAACGAAAGCTCAGAGGAAAAACTCTAAAGACTTTGACTCAGTTGTCTTGTGAGAGTCGAAAAATTTGCGGAGTACGCAGAAAATCTTGTCGACAGCATGCCTCGAAGATGAAAGACGATTATTGATGCAGGAAGCGATTGGACAACTTACTAAGGTAATTGTGCCGTTCTTAGCACACCAAAGAATACATTGATGGCAAAAAATCTTCTCGAAACACATTCTTTCACGAATACGAGCGGTCACGTCTTGCTGGACCGACTGTATCAATAAGATATGAGTTGTCTCTCTGGCTGATATCCACCTAACCTTAAATCATACTCCCCCTGTAACAAGGCCTATGTAATTACCAGTCACAGATTCCTAGAAGGATTTTTAGTAAAAAAGCCTTATAATTAGTTGGTAAAACCTGACCAATCAAATATTTAAAGCATTACCTAAATTGTAACTTTTTTAGGAGGATCTGTTTCCGTTAACTATATAAAAACACCACAATTTTTAACTATGTGAGTTTTGTTAGGTTATTTCCATAGTTGCGATACGATTTGCTACCAGCAAGATATTTCGTTACAGCAAAGATAAATCAATGATCTGTCTAAAAATATGATACTATTGTTATGGTTAGTTCATAGAGACATTTTCTAATATGCAAATTACTAGACCATGAATAAAGCGTTCTATCTAGAACTGTAAATAATTAAACTATGTAAACTTTTATATTCCAGAGTGTGGCAATTAACATTCGTAACCAAATAGACAATTTCAAACCCCTAATACCACTCTTACAATGTTTAAGAAACCCAGGAATGAGACCACGACATTGGGATAAAATTTCTGAAGAAACTGGTAATTTTTTATATTATTACTCATGTCAATGTTCAATGGGTTTTAAATAAGGAATGTTGGTTTGCACTCAACTCTGAATTCTGTAATATCAAGTAACACTAAAAATAAATTCACAAATAATTAAAGTTTATAATTACAAAAAATTTATGTGGAGTGGTTCTGTTAAAGGACTATAAAGAAGGTACAAACATTCATATATTTAGAACAAAAAATCGAAATATCAAAAAATAATTTAAGGCTGATTTAGATAGCAGAGTCTCGTTAGCTTGGTCTGCGTTCGGAAGGTTACAATCCACATTTAAATTGGACATCCCAAATACAATAAATGCTCGATCAATATGTACTGTCGGTACTAACATATGGCACTGAAACATGGGCTTTAAATAAAAGTATAATATATAAACTCTAGATAACCCAAAGAGCAATGGAGAGGAGAATGCTAAATATTAGACTCCAAGATCGTAATCCTAACATTGAGATATGAAGAAGAGAATATTAGACTCCAAAATCATATTCCTGACTTCCAGATACGAAGATCAAAACTGACAGATGTAATACAAAAATATGCACATTAAGATGGAATTGGGCGAGGCATATCGCAAAGATGAATGATAACGGATGGATACGCTGTATGGTTGAATGGGCACCTAGGGAACATAAAAGATGCAGAGGTAGAACACAGACAATATAGACGGACGACATAAAATTATTAGCGGGATACTATTAGATGCAAAAAGCAAACAACAGAGCTCACTGGAGACAACTTGGAGGGGCTTACATCCGACTAAGGATGGAATAAGCTCATGATCATGATGATGAACTTAAAGCTAATATAATTAATGTTATCTGTATAAGCTCACAGTCGATGAAAAAACATAAATTTAAAATATCTGATAACAATGTGGGTGGTCCCCAAACTTTTTCGATTTGCAGTGCACCTGTTTAATAAATGAATGAAGTCGCGGCTATCCAGGGGGCTTCAGCGCACTTTCGGGTAACGATTGCTACGATTCAAATAGTTTTTTAAAATTGTTTTACAATAGTGAGCTAGATTTAACAAGGAATTATTCTAAAATTGTTTAGAAATGAAGGAAAGTAACTTTAAGTGCTTTAAAATTTACCATCAAATTTTTCGTCCATGTTTTTACGATTATTTACTAATTTGTTGGTTGTACATGTATTCTAAAAAAGATATATAATTTCGGAAAACAGTTGAAATGCTTATATAAGATCATGTTGAAAATAAACACGTTTCAAGTATAATTATAAATGTTCACGGCTTCTCATTCTCGAATAATAGAATTAAAATATTTACATTCTTTTAAGGACTCTTACTGTCTGTATAGTAGTCGGTTGTTTGAGCATATATTTAGGAAAAAAAAAAACTCTTAAAATAACTTATCTTTCATTTCACTTTGAGTTTGAATATAAAATTTTTAAAATTTCATTCCTGATCTTATGATTCAATTTACAATTAGGAATTGAATTTGTTTGGACTCCGGTAACAACTTTTAATGATGTACTTCAATTGGGTATAGAGAAGGTTTCGGATCAAATTAGGAATATTGCTGATATTGCAACCAAGGAATATACTATTGAACAAACTTTAGACAAAATGATATCTGAATGGGAGAGCAATCTTCTAGAAATAACTCCGTATAAAAATACAGGTATATACGAAGATGCATAAAGGCTTCGATGAGAAAATAAAAAAATCTCTAAATATTTATTGGATTCTCGGAATTTCGACTTTAAACTCCAAATTTGGGCTTAAATGTTGTAATTTCGAGTTTAATCTATACATTTCAACATTTATCCCTATCTTTCGACTTTAATCCCGGAGCTTCAACTTTATTTTCGAAATTCGTCTTTAATCTCGAAATTTGGACTTTGAACCTGAAATTCCACTTTATGACTTAAGTTTCGAAATTAATGTCGAAATTGCAATTTTAATATCACCAGTTGATATAGATACAGGGTGAGTAAACGATAGAGTAAAGTTCATTATCTCATTTGTTTCGGAAATGATGAAAAAATATTAAATACGGAGCGTTAGGAAATGTTAAGGTGTACAGTTTAAAATTATTTTTGGGTATACAGGGTACTTCAAAAAAGTGTGGCCGATATACATATGTTTTTTTAAATGGAACATCCTATTTTCTAATTTATTTTGAAATTCTGCTTAAAATTTTATAACTTTTTTATTAATAATGTTATATACCTAAACCAGGGTAAAAACTGAAAAATTCAAAATAAATTGAAAACCATTAGAAAGAGGTTTATGACATACTTAACAAAAGTTGAAGGGTTTTGTAAAATCTACTAGAAAAAATAATAATATACGGGGTGTGCCATTTAAAAAATTTGAGATTTTTCAATTTAAAATAGTCGAAATGCATAAATTTATTTTGAACACCCTGCAGCATTTTTCTTTTTTTCACATCTTTTTTTTCATCTCTATAGAACGCTCGTACCAATTATGAGTGTTCCACCTTCAGAAATAATGGCGCTTCTGGCAATTTTTTACAAAACTGAAAACTAGTATTTTTTTAAAAAGTTTGAAATATTAGAAAAACTACTAGGTTTAGGTATATAACATTATTAATAAAAAAGTTATAAAATTTTACGCAGAATTTAAAAATAAAAAAAAATAGGATGTTTCATTTAAAAAAACGTATGTTATATCGGCCACACTTTTTTGAAGTACCCTATATACTCAAAAATAATTTTAAACTGTGTACCTTAACATTCCCTAAAACTAATGTATTTAACATTTTTTTGTCATTCCCGAAACAAATGAGATAATGAACTTTACTCTATCGTTGACTCACCCTGTACAACATTTTAACTTACAATTTTGTTATAGAGATTTAAAAGATAAATACAACTAAAATTAGATTATTATAGATATATATATATATATATATATATATATATATATATATATATATATATATATGTATATATATATATATATATATATATATATATATATATATATATATACATACATACATATGTATGTATGTATATACCAGGTGTACAAGTATGAAATGCGGATTTCAGGCAACAGATGGTGCACCAATGCAGTTTGTGCTTTAAAGATTTGACACTGAGCCATTTTGTTGTGTCATCAACAAGTGTCAGACGCGAACAAGTGATAAATTGGAAAAGAGGTGCATAGTGTTGTGTTGTTGTGTTCAATATGTCGAAATTCACTCCGAACAAAGAGCATTCGCTGACAACATTAATTTTTTCTTTTTATTTGAAGAAAACTGCTGTTGAATCATATGGATTACTTCGAGAAGTTTATGGTGAACATGCTCCATTGCAAGATACGTGTGAACGATGGTTTCGGCGTTTCAAAAGTGGCGACTTCGATGTTACAGGCAAGGAACGTGGAAAACCGCCAAAAGAATACGAAGATGTGGAATTGCAAGCATTGTTGGGCGAAGATGATTCGCAAACACAAAAACAACTCGCCGAGCAATTGGGCGTTAGTCAACAAGCTGTTTCCAATCGACTACGAGAGATGGGAAAGATTCAGAAGCCGGTAGATGGGTACCACATGAGTTGAACGACAGGCAAATGAAAAAGAGCAAAAACACGTGTGACATTTTGCTCGCTCGGTACAAAAGAAAGTCGTTTTTGCCTCGTATAGTTACAGAGGATGAAAAATGGATTTATTTTGAAAATCTTAAGCGCAAAAAATCATGGGTAGATCCAGGCGCACTATCCACATCGACCGCAAGACCGAATCGCTTTGGCAGAAAGACGATGCTCTGTGTTTGGTGAGACCGGAGGGGTGTGGTCTATTATGAGCTGTTAAAACCTGGGAAAACGGTTAATACTAAACGTTACCAACAACAATTGACCGATTTGAACCGTTCGCTGCTCGAAAAAAGACCAGAATACTGAAACAGGCAACACAAAGTCATTTTTCTTCATGACAATGCTCCATCACATACGGCAAAACCAGTTCGCGACACGTTGGAAGCACTTAGCTGAGAAGTTCTACCCCATGCGGCTTACTCACCAGACTTGGCTCCTTCCGATTACCACTTGTTTGCATCGATGGGACACGCACTTGCTGAGCAGCGCTTTGGTTCGTACGAAGATGTGAAAAAATGGCTTGATGAATGGTTCCCAGCGAAAGATGAGAAAAATGTATAACAAGCAATGGAGCATACTTTGAATAAAGCACTTTTTATCATTCTTCCGAATTTAACATGTTTTTTTTTTTTAAAAATTCGCATTTCATACTTTTACACCTGATATATATATATATATATATATATATATATATATATATATATATATATATATATATATATATATACACATATTTATTTATTTATTTATTTATTCACCACATTCTACAGTATTCCAATTACAGAATGGGAAAATAACATAATGAAATGTACTAAACCTAATCAAAATTATATTAGAGCTTATTAACAACATATTTTAAAACTACATTTTCTTTATTTTTGTCACGCTGCAATTGAAAATATCAAGCTGGTTCTGCATTTGATTGTATTTCTCGCAAATTTGAAAAAGGGGAGAAAATTTTAGGACATTTGTTCTTGGGATTGGTAAAATAAAAGTTTGCACACTACGTGCCGCGGTTCTAGGTACATGAAAAGGCAGACACTGCAAGATTTTGTTTGCATCAATTTTGTTTGATATTATCTTATGTAAAAATATAATTTGGGCTTTGTTTCGGCGTGCCTCTAAACTTTCCATCGAAAATCTATCCAAGAGACTTTCATAGGGATAACCTATTTCGGGATATACTCCATCGAGTTTAAAACTAGCGTACTTTAAAAAACGCTTTTGAATTTTTTCGATATTTTGAATGTGCGCTTGATAAAAGGGGCACCAAACAACAACTGAGTATTCAAGCCGTGATCTCACGAAACTATTAAAAAGCAATTTTAGAGTATCATATTCAACAAAGTCGGCACTATTACGTATGATGAAACCCAATAGTTTTAAAACTCTCCGCCGTAATCTTTGCAATATGGCCACGAAAAGACAAGGCAGTATCCAGCAAAACACCCAAATCAGACACCGACTGACATCGCTCTAGGACCTGACCATTCATACTGTAATTGAATTGTATGGGACTCAGTTTTTTTGTAAAGGTAATTACATTGCACTTGGATACATTCAAAAGGAGTTTGTTGTTACTACACCAATTGTTTACAAGATTAAAGCCATCCTGTAGTCTTATGCAGTCATTCAGGTCCCTGATTCTGCAGTATAGCTTCACGTCATCAGCATAAAGTAGGTATTCAACACCCGCTCTCTGAGTAAGATCATTTATAAATATATTAAAAAGGAGTGGTCCCAAATGTGATCCCTGCGGCACTCCCGATGTGGCAACAAAGCTAGAATTCTGACCAAGACACTGTACAAACTGCGAGCGATTTATCAAGTATGATTTAAAAAAAGATAATAACTTACTCGAAAAGCCAATTGCGAACAACTTGTCCAACAGAATCCCATGATCCAGCCGATCAAAGGCCTTAGAGCAATCAGTGTAAATCACATCGGTCTGCTCACCCCCATCAAGTGATTCGGCAAGGTCTTGCGTAAAACAAAATAAATTTGAAACCGTCGAACGGCCTCTCACGAAACCGTGCTGTTGCAGTGATATCTGCGTGCCAATTGAATTGTATAAATAATCATGTAATATGATTTCGAAGACTTTTGAAAAGTTAATAATGCTTATCGGTCTATAGTTTGTTACACAACTCTTGTCACCTTTTTTGAAAACAGGCGTAATGCGTGATGTTTTCCATGTGTCTGGAAACATAGATGTGTCAAGCGATAAATTGAATAATATTGTAAGAGGATGAGCAAAAACAGAGGCGCAGTCTTTTAACAAGAAGGCAGGAATTCTATCTGGACCAACAGTAGCTGTAGGTTTTAACTTTTTTAATACTTTAAAAACAAGTTGTTCCGTTATTTTCTCCATGTTAATAGGATTCTGTGATGGGAATAAATTGTTCTCCACGTTTCTTTGTTTCTGAGAAGACATTACATAAGAGTCTTGAAAAAAGGATGCAAAACTTTCAGCTATATGTCTGGGATTATTAAGGATGTTGTTATTATAAGACATTGTGGTTGGTATAACATGAGAGTTCTTCTTGTCATTAATATAGCGCCAGAATTTTTTAGGATCATTTTTTATGTTGTTTTCAATATTTAAAGAGTATATATATATATATATATATATATATATATATATATATATATATATATATATATATATATATGAGCCGTTTATTTTGAAAGTGGCCTAAGTCCATTTATACTTGAATTGAGATATTTAAGGGTTTGTGTTTCAATGCAATTAAAAATATTCGTACAGGATACGAATGAGTCATACTGCTTAAGTGTATCTAAAGGTGTTAAATTTATAGTTCCTATTAAAATAATGGCAATTATTAAGTGAATAATATGCGTTTTCTTACCAAGAATGGAGTTAGGCCACTTTCAAAATTAACAACCAGATTCGTTATAAAATTTGAAGGGGCCCAAGTCCATTTAACATAATTTAAGATGCTTTAAATTGAAAAAAACAATACTCAGTTTATTTTACGTATCTTTACAACACTTCAAAAACATAATTTATGCGATTCAAAACATTTCATAACTACATAACGTACAAAATTACAAACATAAATTACAACGTACGAACATAAATTAAAAAAAATTTACTACTCATCTACGTGTGTGAAAGGGATTTGAAGAAATCATGATGTTCCGGTGGTATATATCGTAATAGGTCAATTATGTCCTTGAATTTTACTGTTGTAATTTGTCTGACATTTTTACACAGTGGTGTCAATACAATATTTTCGAACTTTCTTGGTCTACCCCGACATACATAGTAAGAAATTCAGGACTTTAAAATTTTCATTCTCATTCATTGATGTCTTATAGAAAATTTTATACGGTTCATTTCTGACAAAACGCATCCAACATATTTTTAACCAGTTTATTGATTCTCCGTTAGAATTCTTTACCCTTTTAAAAATTGCGTCTTCTAATAATTTTATTGATACAAAATCTTCTTGTTTCATTTCATTTACAATAAAGTTATTACCTTTCCGACACTTTTTGATAATATTGTAATAATCTTGGGGGACAAACAGTAATTCAAAATGAACGGCTCAATTATTGAATTAACTCTGAAAACTTATGTGTCCAGAATTATCGTATTTGCTCGGAATATAAGTAACCTCAAATGCTTTATTGATAAATAACCTGAAGTTGTACATGTAACCACGGGCAACCGGAAATAATTGACAAATTGGCTTAGGCCACTTTCAAAATAAACGGCTCATATATAAGGTCAATTTTTTACTTTATTATTGAGATCCGATATTTAAGGTGAATTTTCTGCAATTTGCAATTTAGTACCCCTAAATGTGAAGACAAGCAAACATCCCGAAGTTTGATTTTTTCATGAATACAATAGTTTCCTTTAGTAAGCAAAGTAAAAATACATAACAATTGTTGACCTAGGTCAAGTAATTTATTTTTGTGCAAAAAAATTGTGGCTGATTTGAAACTTATATCAGGCAAATATTTGTACCTTGGACTAATACTTTTGTTTAAGATAATTTATGGAATCTTCCTGTATCCAGTTATCTTACATTATTTAAAGTCTATCTTTTTATTTAGTACAATTATATATTTATATGTACATCAAATCTTATTATTCTTCCTTTATTAGTTAGTAAACCAAAATATTTGTTTTTAAATCAACTAACTAGAAACATAAACTTTGAAGAGCCTTAAAACGGATGCTATTCTTATATATTTCGTGTCTCTGCAGTAGACAGCTTTTCACTGATTTCAATTTAATGCCCACACATTTTACTGAAGTACAATTTTGGTTTTAAAAATTTGAAATTTCTATCATGTTTTGACATTTTCATTGTTATTTTACATTCAGTGTGTGTGACATTAAATGAAGGGATTGATTTAAGGTTTTTTAGTAACGTGTTGTAATTTATGAGATTTTTAATATTACATTTTATCTTTTACATTATAAATTTTTTTTTTAATAAAACAAGAGTAGATAATAACAATATTTTTGAATAAATTTATATAATTTATATGCCAAAAATTGTCAACTGCATTGTTTTCTTTTAAAATGAATTATGATCATACATGTCAGTTAAATTATGGAACATTTCCTTGATTTTTGATTTTATGTCGATGTGGAAATGTATAAAATTATTTTTATTGAAGAAACACAAAAAATGGTAAAGTAACTTACCTTGAACTTCTATTGAAAATTCGCAGTTCTAGTATAAATAATTTTTAATACTAAAAAATAACTACTCAGTATATATCACCACTACACCAAACACTTTATTTTTGCACTCGCCGCGCATTTCGCTAACCATGTTAGCTTCATCAGGGGTGATGATTGACTGTCAATCATCGCTTCTGATGAAGCTAACTTGGTTAGCGAAACGCGCGTCGAGTGCAAAAATAAAGTGTTTGGTGTAGTGGTTATATATACTGAGTAGTGTCATTGTGCCAAAGATTCCACATTTCCATCTTAGCAACTAAAAAATAACTTAATCGAAGCAATGCTTAGTATTTTACATAATGGTGAGATATTATTTAAAAAGAAATATGCAGAGAAAGCCCTTGTAATAAAGTTGAAAATGTGGAAAAGTAATAATATTTTCAGATATCTCGACTCCAAGAACTTTGAAATAGACATATACACAACCACCCCTCAAGCTCTCCCCCATTCCTTTAAATTCATATTTCTTTTACTATAAATAATTATGTTAAAATTTTGTCCAAAATACAACGAAAACCTAGGTAGAATTCTCATAAATATAAAATTTGCAGGTTCCTGGACTCCAAAAATCCTGAAACGAACGTATAATATGATATACATCAAAGCACCGGTCTAACTCCTTTCCTCACCCTTGCAATCCCTTGTTTGTTTTACTATTTTTTTCTTGTCCCAACCAAAATCAAAAACATTTTTCATAATACTAATAAAACTATACAGTATTTAAAGACCTCGCTTCCCTTATACCTCTTCCCCTATTAAAATGGAAAATAATAAAAAACTAATATATTTTTTAGATTTCTGAATTTCAAAAAGGTCTATTTGAAAGTAAATCTCATCCAATCTCAACAAAACCCTAAAAAAATTTCTATAATATATAATACTAATAAATCTCTAAAATATTTAACGCTTCCCTCCCCTTTTGGCCCCTTTCACTATTAAAATTGAAAATAATAATTAGCAAAATTACTTGAAATTCACATTCGTCCTGGAAAGAACATATAACAGAATATATATACGAAACAATATCTCTAATATCCTCGCCACCTTCGTAATCTCTTAGACGTTTTACTATAAGTAATTCTATAAAAAATTTGTTTATTATTTCAACAAAAAATTTATCAATCTCACCTCTTTCACCTTCTCTCTATTGAAGCGATATTATTAAAGAAATATAGGTTTTATCCCTACTTGAAGTGTTTTATGCGGACCAAATTGCACTTGTTATCTGTTATCTCATTTCGATCAAGAGTTATCGTGCGAACAAACTAACAGACCGACAGACAGATTAATTTTTATGACTTAAATGGAAATCTTTTTCGTGAACCATAAAATCTGAAAGAAAATCAAAATCTCGAAAGGTGATTTTTTCATGAATACAGTATTTCCCTTTAGCCAGAAAAGTAAAAATAACTGTGTACTTTTTGCACAATTTCATCTGCAATTGCACAAAACTGAGTGTTTTCATTTAGAGTCAACAACTCAAGTTTTTTAGTTTAAAACAGAAAAGTAAATCCATCCAAAAAAGTATTTGACTTAAGTTTTTATATCTGTTGATCATAGTAAAATCCTTAATAAAGCATCAAGCACGAATTATTTTTCTTGCCAACCAGTTTTATATATAATCTTTAAACATTACAATTTACAACAACGTAGGCAGCGCGGTTTCCGAGGAATCCCCCTCAGACTTATGTGGTTTAATGTAAAACTACTGAAAACAAAGTCCATATTTCAGCAGTCTGTCCACTGTTCCCTTATTTGTCAATCCATCCCGAGACGCGTTTCGCCGTATCACGGCTCATCAGTCGGGCTAGGATTGACAAACGAGAAAAGAATTTACTATTCCTTATCCGGGTACTTACAGAATATAATGGTAAGATACAACGAATTGTAGTAATTACGTATACCTAGCTGATACAGCAGCTGCAAGCCGAATGAGTGGTTGACAAATTCAACACTTTAACGCAGGCTGCGTGGTTTCCGAGGGATCCCCAGGCATATGTGATTTAATGTAAAACTACTGAAAACAGACAAAGTCCATATTTCAACAGCCCACTGTTCTCTAATTTGTCAATCCATCCCGAGACGCGTTTCATTGTATCACAGCTCATCAGTCCGGCTAGGATCGACAAACAAGAGAACAGAATTTAGTAGTCCTTAGCCAGGTACTTATGGAACATAATGGTATGGTACAACGAATTGTACTAAGTACGTATACCTGTACTCCATCAGAGGTTGATACAGCAGCAGCAAGCCGAAAGAGTGGTTGACAAATTCAACACTTCAACACAGACTGCCTGGTTTTCGAGGGATCCCTCTCAGGAATATGTGGTTTAATGTAAAACTACTGAAAACAGACAAAGTCCATATTCAGCAGTCTACCCACTGTCCTCTTATTTGTCAATCCATCCCGAGACCCATTTCACCGTATCGCGGCTCATTAGTGGAGCTAGAATCGACAAACAATAGAACAGAATTTACGTCGGCTTGTGGCTGCTTGTATCAGCCTCCGATGGAGTATTAGGTATGCGTGCTTAATATAATTCGTTGTATGTTCCCATTATGTTCCGTAAGTACCTGGATAAACACGAGTAAATTCTGTTCTCTTGTTTGTCGTTCCTAGGCTGACTGATGAGCTGTGGTACGGCGAAACGCGTCTCGTGATGGATTGACAAATAACAGAACAGTGAATAGCCTGCCGAAATATTGACTTTGTCTGTTTTCAGTAGTTTTACATTAAACCACAATTTACTTGATGTATTCTCTCAGAACATTGGAAATGTATTAACGGAAAATGTATTTGCGTAACAATAAAATCATAATTGGAGCTGTGTCAAGACATTGGCTATATTTTCGATCTATGTAGAGGCCAAAACAGCTATTTGTAGACTTTCTAAAGTTGTCGGTTTGTCTGCTACATTTTACCTCGCAAAAGGTGGGGTTATCACAAAAATAGACAATTATTTTTAAAAAACACATTTGAAAACTTCCCTCACAAAAAGAAAAGTTTGACTGATTGATATAGAATAATATAGGTCCCAAAAGTATTAGTTATATAACTAATAAACAGGGTACGGATATTACTTGTGTTACAAGGATTAGAGCAATTTTCTCATTTTCTAAAATTCTTTGACGGCGAGCAGTCCGTATCTAAAAAATTACTTCGCTGACCTAAACTTATTTTTACTGGATAGTTAGCAGTAACCTATATGATTTTGTTTCTTGATAATTGGTATTTATGTGTTGCAAATAAGTGCCATTATTTCTGTAGGAGTTGATGAAAAGGTAGAAAAATTCCACTACATATTTTATTAGATGATGGTCAAATCACAGACATGGGCTAATATTGCAATAAACTGAGCCTTCAGTGGATTGGGAGGGACATTTTCTGCCCTATAGATTATATTTTTGATCCGGAGATTCTCTTCTATCGGATGTCTTGATAATTGTACCGTCATCACGATTAAGTTTAAGTTTGACTTATGTTTTTTATTTTTATTTTAGGTACTTATATTATGAAAGTATCCGAAGAACAACAACAGATGCTTGATGATCATATCGTGCTTACTCAACAGATATCTTTTAGTCCATTCAAGGGGCCATTTGAAGAAAAAATTGACGAGTGGGAGGAAAAATTGAAGATAACGGCATACGTCATTGAAGAGTGGATGGATGTCCAGAAGTAAACAGCATTTGTTTCTTTTTGTATAAATTATGAATAATTGTTTTATGAGAAATGTATCCTAAAAAGCCATTGAAATCGTTGGGAAAAAGGCACGATTTGTTTATAAACTTCCGGAATTATGACTTAAAATAATAAATGGCCCTATTTATCTGCGGTCATCCTCAGTAAATGTTACAAGATGACTTATTTATTGTCAGAATCCACAGATATATGACAAATTTTCGGTTTGAATGGAATGTGTATTTTTAAAATGGCCAAGAATTGCTACGCACGGACGGACCTAACAGCTGGTCATTACTCGCCATAGTCATCGAGATTGTGGCGAGTGGTGAGAACGGTGACTTATTTTTCTGACTAAGAAACTGCAAGCTAATTAGCGAGAAATGGCATTCCAAACACAATCGTATGCTTTAGATATATCATTCAATTGCGTTGTGCCAATGTTTTGTGACATAGGTTAAGAGACCTGTTAATTTTTGTTTGTCAAAGCCATTTGATGATTGCTAATAATGTTAAATCCTTGCAGACCCTTTAAAAGATGTTAATTCACAGCCTTTCCTATAACTTGTGATATAACTATATTACTGTGAGTATAACAATGTGGCTAGCCAGTAATTGGTTCTCATGGTCTCTATACGATATCGACTGAAACCGAATTTATTTTTGGCAAGACGAAAATACTCTTTTTCTGTAAGAAATGTTGGAAAGCTAGCAAAAGCTAGAAAACACCAAGAAATCAATAGTTTCTACAATATTAACTACCTCATTGGTTTAAGCTAAAAAACTAATTTTGTTATTGGTAGCCGAATCCTGTTCAAAAGATTCATGTCGAGTTACTCGTATACGTTAATCATTTATTTATGGTATGTGGCTGTGAATACAATTTCTAAAGGGAACTCACTAACTCTGTGAACATTTTAAGGTATGTAGATAAAAAGAGATAAAGATGAAACGAAAGCTTTCACGATCTTGGTTAGATGAGAAATCGTGGTTTTTAGAATTAGACTCGGTCACATCAAAAGGTAGAAATGTCGAAATTTTTGAGATTTTCATAGGAAATCAAAACCGTATTTCTTTTCAAATAGTTAAATATTGCTTACTATCCTATCTGACAACTAAAAATGCTTGATTTGGATGGTATGTTAAATATTTGTTATGGGCTAGTGTATTCTCACATTTCTCAGAGCATCATGTTTTGGAGAAAGTATAAAGAAGCTTACAATTTCTACTCTGCCAAGAAGATTCTTGCGGCTAATTTTTAACTGGTGTGTGCATGTTTCATGTACATGATTATATTATATTTGTAAATTATAAAATTGGAACCGTACCATCTTACAGTTGTAGGTGTCTATTATACTTAAAATATTAGAATTGGTAGATATAGTATCATAACCATAAATCATTCTTTTTTTACGGTTACAGCACACATGCTGTAGGAAAATTTCTAAAGCGATCGAGGAGTGACGCGGGTGCAGAAATTCACGTTGATCTTGAATCGCTACAAATGTAATAATATAATAATAATAATAATAAATCTAAGATCAATGTAAAAGTTATCACCATATACCTTAAATCTTTATAACTACTTATTACAAACTTCCAAATGCTTTCTTCGAATTTCAGAAATTCTGATTTTATGTCTGAGTGTCACACACTTGAAGTTATGTATATATTTTTTTTATGTCCAAATCAAAGTTAATTTTTTGAGGGTACAGATTCCAAGCTTAATAATGTCTCAAAAATGTTTGGCACTTTTTTTTATTTTAGGCAATGGATGTACTTGGAGCCAATATTTACTAGCGAGGATATTACGAAACAACTTCCAGTAGAAAGCAAAAAGTATAAATCTATGGAACGCTCATGGAGGAGAATTATGAGGAATGCCTTTGAATTACCAAATGTAAGATACTAAAAAGTTGACGCAACAGTGTCATATTTAGCAAAACATGATGAATGATGAAATTTTAGATGTTAATGTTTTTATAACAAATGATTTCTTTTTTTCGAGAAAATGCATTTTCCCTTTTATTAGTGTTCTGTTCGGAACACTTCGGTGTCCGTCCGTCTGTCTGTCTGCCCGATTTTCTCCGAAAGTTGAAATTTGACACTAATATACGAATTGATCCCCGATCAGAGCCATGAAGTTTTGAAAGTTAAATTTTGACTTAAAAGGTTAGTTTTGGGGGGTGAAATGGGAAATGAAAAAAAAAATACCAGGTCATCGAGTTGGGTGTTAAATGAAAACTTCTGAAAACACGAGTTGAAAAATATATATAATTTAGTACTGACGCACACTTTTCTTTGTATTATTTAAAAAAAGTGGTCAAAAATTTCTCCCACCATATCTTGAAAAGTACTGATCAGGCAGTTTTGAAAAAAGTCCAGAAAATTCTTCATAAAGTATAGATTGAGCGAAACTTATCAAACGTGCATTACGTTTGATAATTTATCTGGTATTTGGAGATGCAATCGAAAGCGAAAAAAAATCAGCAGGTAAGCGAGTGGGGTGTCAGGGGAAAGCTTGTGAAAACACGAGTTCCGAAATATATATGACGTAATACTTGCGCACACTTTTCAATGTATTTTTTAATGGCCAAAAATCTCTCCATCCCTCTATCTGGAAAAGTACTGATCAAGAAATTTTAAAAAAATTCTAAAATATTGCTCCTGAAATACAAAAAAACTATTTGACCAACAAAATGGGCAAAGTTTATTGCGTCGAAAGTTGTGAATTTAACCGGGTCTAAGCTAACAGTTAACTTCGAGTGGCAGCAGCAGCCCGGTCACAGTACTGGAAAATGCCAAATGAGATTTTGGTGAAACGTCGTGCGAACTCATTGTTAGACAAACGGTTTGAAACCCGAAATTTTAATGTATTATATATATATATATATATATATATATATATATATATATATATATATATATATATATATATATATATATATATATATATATATACGATATATATATATATATATATATATATATATATACGATATATATATATATATATATATATATATATATATATATATATATATATATATATATATATACGTAATAATTTTTCTGTTGAACCTTTTGTTTACATAAACTTGATTGGTTTTTCTTGGGTACGTAGGTTCTTTTGGACAATACAAACTAGTTTATTTGACGTTTCGCCTTATTTTTTTTATAGGCATTTTCGAAAATTCTTTATTTTTTAATATTCATTCTAAAATTAGAAAATACAAGGTTAAAATCTTTTCAGTCAAATTACAGGTTTAAAAACATATATCATTTTTACGCACACTCCGACATTTAAAATATTTATACCACAACAAAAATATAAAACACATTACTCAGGAGTATATACCTTGAAAGTCAGCTATTTGTGTGTTTGTGAATTTCAAATTCTATATTTCTTTCAACATATCGTGTCTCGTATTTTTTACTGATTTTTTTAAATTTTATTATCTATAATGGGTGTCTAAACCAAAAAACTATTATTGATGTTAAGGATATATACCATTTTGTATTATTAAGAGGATATGCATGCCACCATGTTTATTTTTTAATTAAATTTTCGTAGATATGACTGATTCCTCTTATGTCAGTCCTATCATGCACAGTGTTTTCATCTTTTTTTTATTTCAATCATCTCTTTGATCTATAGTTTGGCATAATTCCGCTCTTTGCAGAGGACCTTGGTTTCATTAAATTTAAAGTCATGTTTTTCTTCTGCTTCGTGTTTACTAAGGACAGTGGAAGCATTCCTAGCATATTTGTATACATATATATATATATATATATATATATATATATATATATATACAGTAATACCCCGCTTAGCGCGACCCCGTTACGCGCGGTTTCACTATAACGCGAATTTCAAATTTCGCGCTCATGTAGTCATTAACTTCTCTATGGTCGCGGGGGGATCCCCGCTTTCTCTGAATATTCTCTTTGAAGAATTGGGAATTCCCTGTCCTTCGACTTTGTTCTATGGGGATTTCCTCGTTCGTTTCGTGTGTTCATTTGTTCCGTAATGTTAGTTCGGTCGGCTGGCAGTTTTGTTTTAATATTTATTGGAGATACATACATACATAATTTAACCCTACGTTAAAAATGCCGCCTGTAAAGAAAAAAGAGCGTAAAAGCGTCACTTTGGAATTGAAGATGAAAGTGTTAAGAAGAATGGAAAATGGAGGCAAAGCAACAATTGTTGGGAGAGATTTTGGACTCTCAGAATCGACTGTGAGAACGATTTATAAAAATCGGGAAAAAATTAAAATCTCCAGCGAAGGTTCAACACCTATAAGTGCAACAAAACTTTCTCGTTCGAGATCATCTATCTTAGAAAGAATGGAGAAATTACTGTCAGTCTGGATCGAAGATTTGAATAAGAAGAACACACCACTAAGTCAAGATCTCATATGCACAAAAGCAAAATCTTTGTATGAGATGCTGAAAACAAAAGAAGGAGAAGGGAGTGCCACTCCGACTTTTGCTGCCAGCAGAGGCTGGTTCCATCGGTTCAAGCAGCGTTCTAATCTTCACAATATCCACATAACAGGCGAGGCGGCCAGCGCGGACATTCAAGCTGCAGCTGAGTTTCCAGACAAGTTTCAAGACTTCGTTAGACGAGAGAAAATTCCTGCTTGTCTCATCTTCAATGTTGATGAGACCGCACTTTACTGGAAAAAAAATGCCATCTCGAACATTCATTTCTAAGGAAGAACGTCAAGCCAGTGGTTTCAAAGCTGCGAAAGATCGACTAACACTTTTGCTGGGTGGTAATGCCACTGGTGATTTCAAACTGAAACCTTTACTAGTGTACCATTCAGAAACACCCCGTGCAATGCGAGGCACAGACAAGACAAGTCTACCAGTTGTGTGGCGATCAAACAGAAAGGCGTGGGTTACACGGGAAATTTTTCAAGAATGGTATTCTAATAGTTTTTGCCCATCAGTCAAATCATACTGTGACAGAAATGGGCTTGAACCTAAAGTTATATTACTCTTAGACAATGCCCCAGGACATCCAACCTCACTTGATACGCCCAGAGACTTAAAAGTGTACGTAAAGTTCCTTCCACCAAACACTACGTCAATATTACAACCTATGGACCAGGGAGCAATAGCAAACTTCAAAGCTTATTACCATCGCCGCACTTTTAGCCAACTAATTCATGAAACTGACGGGGAAGGAAGACAGTCTATGCGAGAGTGGTGGAAGTCATACAACATTATGAAGTCTATTCACAACATAGAAGAGGCTTGGAAGGAAGTTAAAATGAGTTGTATGAATGGGGTGTGGCGTAATCTTTGGCCAGATGTAGTGGAAGCACCTAGAAGAATTGTCCAGATGCAGAGACAAGTGCTTGAAGACATTGCTGCAATGATTGAGGGGTCTGAACTTGAAGATGTCACGGTAGAAGATCTCGTAGAACTTGTAGCAACGCACGACGATCCTATTAGCAATGAAGATCTGATCGAGTTACAGAATAATCCTATCTACGATGAGGAAGAACAAGTAGAAGAGAAAGTTTTATCTTCAGGGGAAATACAAAATGCACTTTCAAAAATTTATTCAGGTTTGGACATATTGCAGAGTATAGACAATAATGATGACCGTGTCTTGACCGTGTGTCAAACAATTAAAAACAGTGTTGGGTGTTATGAACGTATTTTACAAGAACGTAAACAAAACGTTACCCAAAAGACAATAGATGTATTTTTCCGTAAAAAATAAGAGTATGTATTGCATAAAGTGTTCTTAGAATTAAAGTGATTGATTAAAATGATTTGTATTTTTTTGTATTAAATTTTGACTATGTTTAATCATAAACCTCGATATACGCGAATTTCAGTTAACGCGATTTTTTTCGGAACGTATCCCTCGCGTAAAGCGGGGTATTACTGTATATATATATATATATATATAGATATATATATATATATATATATATATATATATATATATATATATATATATATACATATATACATATATACATATATATATATATATATATATATATATATATATACATATATATGTATATATATATATATATATATATATATATATATATATATATATATATATATATATATATATATATATACATATATATATATATATATATATATATATATATATATATTATATATATATCATATATATATATATATATATATATATATATATATATATATATATTATATATATATATATATATATATATATATATATATATATATATATATATATATATATATATATATATATATATATATATATATATATATATATATATATATATATATATATATATATATATATATATATATATATATATATATATATATATATTATATATATATATATATATATATATATATATATATATATATATATATATATATATATATATATATATATATATATATATATATATATATATATATATATATATATATATATATACACTTTTATAATTTTCTTGGGTATGATGTTCATGAAATCAAAAGACTTTTATAGCACAGTATATATCCGTGGCAAAACTTTTGACCGTTCTGGTCTTCATCAGTTATGTAATCTGTTGTTTATTTACTTACTTAATCCTTAGCCCTGGTTCCCTGTCGGTGTAGGCTGGTGTGAGTGTGTTGGGTTAGGTTGGAGTCTTCCATATTTCTCTCCATCTTTCTCTATTTCGGGTTAGCCTTGTGGCCTCCTCCCACCTTACTCCCCTCTTCTCCATTGCTTCCCTTACTTCCTCCCTCCATGATCTTCGTGGTCTTCCTCGGCTTGATTTTCTATTCTCTCTTGCTTCATACACTTTTCTTACCAGTCTTTTCTTCAATTTTCTCCTGTATCGGCCTCATTTCCAGTGTTTCTCGTGTATCAACGTTTCTTATCCTATCCAGTCCTATCCTTCCTTCAATCTTTCTGAGGAATCTCATTTCGATGCTTTGTATCTTACTTCTGTGACTTTGTGTTGTTGTCCACAGTTCAGATCCGTACCAATACCATAGTAATTATTGGTGTCGCCACTCTTTTGAAGATTTGTAGTTTTGTTGATTTTGGTATTTCTTTTTTGCCTAGGAATGTGTTCTTGATACTATTAAAGAGTTTCCCCCACAGTCTCTGTCCTCACCCTAATCTCCCTATCCAGCCCTCCATTCCTATTCAGCATTGCACCCAAATATTTGAAACTCTCCACCTGCTGTATCTTTTCTTCTCTTAGGTATATTTCATGCGTTTTGTTCTCCTTGCTTATGATCATTGTCTTCGTTTTTTTCACATTTATGCTCATATTCATGCGTTCCAAGCTTTCGTTGTACACTTTTAGGCTTTCGTTCAAGTTTTTCTCGTTTTTTGCGATCAGTACCATATCGTCAGCGTATGTTATCTCCGTTATTCCAACTCTCTCCATGTTCCGGAACCCTATCCAGTATTTCTTCGTTTGCCTTTTTGCAGTTTTTATGGCCTCGTCCATCACTACCGAGAACAGCAGTGGACTCAGTATACACCCCTGTCTGACGCCTTTAGATGTTTCGAAACTCTCTGACTTTTCATGTCTTACTCTAACATAATTTGTTGTTTGTCTATATAGACATTTTATTCCATTTATTGTTTTTTCATCAATTCCTCTATTTTAAAATACTGTATTAAATTAAAATTAAAATTAAACTAAAACTATATATGAGAACATCACATGAAACTTTTTACATGGACAGATACTTTTGAATTTGGTATGAGCACTCTGTTCTGCCACAAATGTATACTATAATCTAAAGCCAGTCTTTTGATTTTATGAACATTAAACCCAAGAAAATTATAAAAAGAATATAATTGTTACATGTTTAAAGAAATAAAAAAAAATAAAAAAGGAAATATATATATATATATATATATATATATATATATATATATATATATATATATATATATATATATATATATATATATATATATATATAATAATATATAATAAAAATATTGGCTAAAAAAAAAAACGTGATAATAAATATTAGATCTTAAGATATCTACATGTTAGGACCTAATTAACTAAGCCTAGGTAAGGATTTCATTTTATTTTAAAAGCAATCACCTTACAGAACACTAATTGCGCATGTCCGACTTGCACTTGGCCAGATTTTATATTTAAATTGCTTAGTCTCAGTACTATCTTATTTTCCAAATTTTAGATTATAGAGTACTGTGCTGACAGAAAACTTCTAGAGAGTCTTAAAGATGCAAACCATGTATTACAAGTAGTGCAAAAAGGACTATCTGAATACTTAGAAACGAAACGGATTACCTTTCCACGGTTATACTTCCTCAGTGACGACGAACTTTTGGAAATTCTCTTTCTCAAGCTAGAAATCCATTGGCAGTACAACCACATCTCAGAAAATGCTTTGAAAATATTGCAAGGGTAATAATTATTTATGTGTCAGTGACTACAATTGCTATCATGCTTTCGACCAACGGAATGGTTACTTTCTGGGCATAACGCCTACAGTCAACAATCAACGTGATTATTGTAGGCGTGAGATATTATGGATATTTATTTATGACTATTCGCATAACAACCGTTAAAGTTATTGTGATTCCAAGAAATATTGGATTTTAATAAGTTTAAAACGCTAAAAATACATTCATACCCTAATTTATTTTTAAATTCGTGCGTGAAATTTTATAACTTTTTTATTGATAATGTTATATACCTAAACCTAGTAGGTTTTCTAATATTTCAATTTTTTTTTAAATTTGAGTTAGATGCTACAGGGTGTTTAAAATAAATTTATGCATTTCGACTATCTTAAATTGAAAAATCTCAAATTTTTCAAACGGCTCACGCTGTATATTATTATTTTTTCTGATAGATTTTACAAAACCCTCCAACTTTTATTAAGTATGTCATATACCTATTTCTAATAGTTTTCGATTTATTTTGAATTTTTCAATTTTTACCCTTGTTTTTAATACACTTACGCTATAACATCTTAGTTAGTGGAATTGGTTAGATAAGCTCACAAATATCGTTTTTTCTATGGGTTTGATAAGACTTTTTGCTTCATGTTTTAAGGCTAGACCTAATTTGGTTCATTCAAACTAGTTTTTTCCTGTACTCTATGAGTTTTTCTGTATTCTCACTGCTTATAAATGATCTTAATATGAGCCTTGACGTGTAATACCTTATTGTTTGCTGGCAGTCTCAAAATATATGTCATCTCTTCTTGTAACAGTGGTTATTCCCTGCAGAATCAACTGAATAAAACTGATAAATGATATTTATTTAACAAACTAAATCTGGCTATTTCAAATTATAAAGTTTGTTTTTATGTTCGTAATCGTAGCAAAAATTTATTTTTCTATAAAATTGGAGAAAAAATGTTAAAACATGTCAGTGCTTTGCATGATTTAAATATCCTGTTCGATAATCGATATAGGTTTAGTGCACACATATTTAATATTAGAAAGTCTGCTCTTGGGATGCTTAGATTCATAGCAATAAATTATTCTTCGTTCAGTAATATTTCTTTTGTAAAAATCTGTATTCCCTCCTTATTAGATTCATGCTTGGTATGGGATTCTAATATGGTATCACTAATTTAACGAGTACTTTAAAGATTCTAACAAAAATACTTATAGTCCATGGCCGCCAAGCCGTACCGAAACAGTTTAATATGTTAATAAGATATTTTACACCGTCCCTAAAAGACTTTACTTCACAAATTCTTAAATAATATAATTGATTCCTTCCAATTATCAGATGTTTTCAAACATTTAATTTAATTAAGTCTGGAACAAATATTTGGCGCAGTTCTTATACGTGTAATGTGTAAAAAACTTTATAATATTTTTTGGACAGAGTGATATTTTTCATTTGTCAATACCTTCTTTTATTCTGTAAATTAGGATTTAGTAGACATGGAAAGTTAAATAGATTTTTGATTGCTAATAATTTTTTTGCAGCTTTTCATATTTATACTCTTGCTATTGAGAAATATCTTTTTATTCATTTATTTATTTATTAGTGTACATATTTTAAGAACGAGACAGCGAAGCAACTACAAGCTTTATTTATAGCAATTATAATTTAATATTTGATATTAAAAAAATGTTGAAAGCAGGGGAGAAAAAAAATTAGAGTATTATTAAAAAAATTAATCAAACTGTGAACTTCTAGAAAGGTTTTCGATAAAATATGAGAATATTCAAGTACAAAGTGACAATCGAAAGGCCATTTTACACGAACAAGACACATTCTTTTGAATTCTCCAATAATTTTGAAGCAAGAGTGTATTAAGAAAATTCAACTTGTAAGGCTGATGTCCTTTTTAAAGGCTCTCGGCCTTGAACAATTCTATAATAAGACTGATTTGCCTAAATGCCTAAGTACTGTAGGCATTCAAGCCATCTGTTGGCCGTATCAATCAATCAAGGCCAGTTTTTGAAAACAAATATTGTTGCAGAGAATTTAAAAATTAAATAACCTGAACTAAAATTTTGATAAATATTTTCATCTCTCTTTAATATAAATCGGTTTCAAAAACGGAGGTCGAACTTGTTTTAAAAATGTTCACAAAATGATAAAATTGAACAAGAGACCGCCTAAAATTTCTCTTAGCAACTCCCTCGATAATGCTACAAATATCAAGAGTATTCACTTCTCAGCTATAAAGTGTGGGATTAAATTTACTATTTTTGGTTTTAGCTTACTTTCGAAGAAGATTTGAAAATTACTCAGATGTTTTCAGCTGAGGATGAATGTGTAAACCTAGATCCTCCTCTATATCCTCAAGGAAACGTAGAGAATTGGTTACTTGTTGTCGAGGGAACTATGAAAAATACTGTAAGAATTACCTTAGGAAATTCGTTAGCCGATATGGTAAATAAAGAAAGAAAAGGTATATTAATCTTTGTCTCTAATTTCGCTTATTTTTAACTAATTTCATTTTTTTTTTACTTGAAACCTATATTTAGAAAATAATTCAAATAAAGAAATTACGATTATTTACGGATATTTAGTTTCTGAAAACAAGTTGTTTTTTTTTATTGATGGGACAAGGTTGGCTTTATAATATAAAACACCTCCGAAATCATGAATATCCAAAATTTTGCTGTTATACGAAAATTGCAGGATCTACAAGGCTAGCCCAGTTTAAGCCCTAACGAAAATTATAGATTTACAGAGTTACATCTTCTACCCTATAGCCTCGAGTTAGCGCTCGGCGATTTTTTTTTTGTTTCAAGAAAGATTTCAGGCGCCAAACAATATATACATATATACAGTAGAACCCCGATTAACCGAGTTGCGATTATCCGAGGTACGCGCGTCTATGCGTCTGCGTATTAACCGAGCAGCTTCTAAAATATGTATGTACATATTTCCATTTAAAATCGTCGGAGCCTTCGGGGAATCCCCTTGGCCCGTGTGAGGGGTTCCCCTATTTATGTTTTTGGACTCTTTCAGCATGTAAATTTGCGTAAATGCAATGCATTATAGCGTTTACTACGGAGAAGTACGAGTATACTCACATAATTTATTTGGTTGGAGTTCTGGTAGTTAAGTGTAATTAATACGAACTGCTTTGTTTGAATTTTTGTTTGTCGTATTATAATGGAGCAAAACAAGCGTAAAAGAATCATCGTTCCTATTAAAGCCATCAGAAGAATTGAAGCAGGAGAGACAATTAAAGTTGTTGCACGAGATAATGGAGTAGGTGAGGTAACAGTTGGAGATTGGAAAAGAAACCGCACAAAAATAGAAGAATGGTGTATAAATCAAGCCTCTCGTCCTCATGAAGAAAATCAATGAAAACCGACGACTATGAAAAGGTTAACGAAGCTTTATTCATGTGGTTTAACTAACAGAGATCAAAAGGTGTGCCTCTGTCCGGTCCAATTTTACAACAGAAAGCAATAATGATTAGTAGGCAATTCCCAGAGATAGATCAATTTACCGCCAGTTCTGGATGGCTTGACCGCTGGAAAAAACGGTACGGTGTACGACAACTGACTGTATGTGGTGAAAAATATTCTGCTGATGTGTCATCAATTGAGAAGATACACACTGTGACGAAACTGGTCTGAATTATAAAATGCTTCCATCAAAAACATTGGCATCTCGACAGGAAAAATCAGCTCCTGGGCACAAACGAAGTAAGGAAACATTAACTATAATGGTATATTCCAATGCATCTGGCAAGCAGAAAATCCCACTGATGGTGATTGGCAAGTCTGCACGTAGAAGAGCTTTAAAAGACATCTCACCCAAAGCCCTACCAGTCTATTACAAAACTCAGAAGAGCGCATGGATCGGATGCGACCTTATTTACTAACTGGTTTGAAGAACAGTTCGTGCCATCTGTGACTAAATTTTTGAACAGAAAACGTCTTCCTATTAAATCAATTTTGTTAATGGATCTCTCACCCTGGAGAAGGACTTCATGTGGGCGAAATTGTTGTAAATTTTTTTCCTCTAAATGTAACTAGCATAATGCAACCAATGGATCAAGGCATCCTCGAAAACATTAAAAAAAATTATAGGCGTTTATATCTTGAACATCTGTTAGAATACACAGAAAAGGAGGATATTATCAATGGGATGAGAAAGGTTACACTGAAAAATGTTATTTACTGGGTAAGTCAAGCTTGGGATTCTGTGCTTACTACCACTATTCAAAAATCTTGGTCAAAAGTTATTGATTTTAAGGATTATAATGACAGTGACGATGATACTCCATTAAATGAAATGTCCTGTTCAAATTTTGACAGCGAGATAGAAGAAAAAGAAAAAAAGTTTATTTGAATTAATGCAAAAATTAAAAGGTTGCGAAAATGAGACAAGAGAAGATGTTGTTGCATAGATTACAGCAGATGATTTAGAAGAAGACATGAGTATTGAAGAAATAACGAATGCCTTTCAGGAAACCGAAAAATCAGATGACGATGACGATGACGAAGCGGCGGTGGATGAACAGTCTCTCACTAAGATCTCTCATCAAGAAGGTTTTGCTTCTTTGGAAAAAGCTTTGAGGTATATCGAACAACAACCAGAGGTAACCCCAGTGGATTTGCTTCTTCTTAATAGATGGAGAAACATTGCAGCGAGAAAAAGAAGATGCAGAAACAGAAGCGCATATATACCTATTTCACTGTTTTATAATGTATGTACCTATTTATATGTTAAAAACGTTAATACATCGTTTAAAGTATTGGTGTTTATTTCTTGAACGAATAAAAAACAAATCCGGATTATCCGAGGAGGGTGCCCCCACGTTACCTCGGATAACGGGGTTCTACTGTATATATATATATATATATATATATATATATATATATATATATATATATATATATATATATATATATATATATATATATCACTACACGACAACACTTAATTTTGTCTAGGGGCATTTACTATCATTTTCGAGATTTTATTCTGGAATATTTAAAGTTTTTCAAAGTTGGATTTACTTAAAATGTTCTAAGTTGGTGCACCATGAGTACAACCGATCTTACTAGTGTTTTGTACCCTATATATATAATTATATGTATATATATATATATATATATATATATATATATATATATATATATATATATATATATATATATATATATATATATATATATAAATATATATATAAATATATATGTATATATATATATATATATATATATATATTATATATATATATATATATATATATATATATATATATATATATATATATATATATATATATATATATAAATATATATATATACATAATATATATAAAAATATATATGCAACGCCTCTCTGTCTGTCTTATTTCGTTAGGTAGAATAAAGAATGAGCAATGACGATAATAGTGATTCAAGTCAGAAAAACATTTGCCGCTAGCGCATTCTCTTGCAATACACAGCCTTAACCATTAAATATGGAACAATATTATTTAGCAGAGAATATCTATAATCTATATATATAAGATGCAACGTCTCTCTGTCTGTCTGCCTGTCCGTTAGTGCGCTTATCACTCGAGAACCACTTATCTGATTTACGTGATTTCTTTTTTTCATACATATGTTCTCTGGCCAGGTTATAAGATATATATTTTATTACATTAGGTAACATAAGAAATAAGTAGTGATAATAATAGTGAATCAAGTCGGATTAAATTTGTCGCTAGCGCGCTCTCTTGCAATACGCTGCCTAAACCATTAAATATGGAACAATATCATGTAGCAAAGAATATAATATATATAAAATGCAGCGTCTCTCTGTCTGTCTGTCTTTCTGTCTGTTAGTGTGCTTATCACGCGAGAACCACTTATCCGATTTACGTGTTTTTTTTTTAATTCATACATACGTTTGTTCTTTGGCCAGGTTATATAATAATAATATATATAATACATATAAAGCGCAACGTCTATCTGTCTGTCTGTCTGTCCGTTACTGCGCTTATCATTCAAGAGCCACTTATCAGATTTATGTATTTTTTTTTTTTTAATTTGTACATAGGTAACTTAAGGAATAAGAAGTGGCGATAATAGTGAAGTGATTATATATATATATATATATATATATATATATATATATATATATATATATATATATATAATCATAATTTACCTACGTTTCTGTTTCTTTAAATACTTGTATATGAATATAATATACATATAGGGCGGATTTTGTTTAAATTTTCTAAGGCAATATTGGGATTTAGGGAGATTTTGGGAACATTTAAAAATAAACATTTAAATTACAGATGATGCGTAAAGTAGCACTCAACAACAACGATGTATTTTTAAAAGATCCTTTCTTAATATGAGATGCAAAATATGACTTCAAATTCTTTACCAAACTACACTTAATCCTGTATACCTTGCCAAGTGAATTTTGTATTAGATATAAACATAAAATATTATCCAGAGGCAAATTATTTGCTTGTTTAGGACCCGACTTAGTTCCTTTCTAATAACGATAAGATATTCAGTTGAAATTAAGTGTAGGTGGATAACAAGATTAATACCCATGTTCATAATAGTCAAAGTTGCCAATATAATTAATTATTATTTTAATTTTAATTTTAAGCTGATATTTTTTAAGTGAAAACAAAGCACTTTCTATCGAATTTTAAAAATATTTCTAGTTATCAAGGCAATAATATCAGAACCAAATTACATTCATTTGGTTTTTTCCTATAATAAACATTTACAAAAGATCTTCGGAAGTATTTCATTAAAATCAATTTTCAGTCGACTTCAACTACAATAAACCCTATTTTTGATTTAAATTTATCTTAAAAACGTGCCATTTCTACTTCTAGTTACTCTTAAAATTGAACATGCACCATAAAAAAAAAGTAAGCCAAATCATCTGTTAGCGACAGGTGTTTTTTTTTAGATTTTAATATCTACAAATATTTAATTTTTCTCGAAGTAATTTTAGTAAATTTATTACTTAGTTTACCGATTTTTATTAAACCATCGCCCATATATAGTAAGTATTACATGAAGTCCGATATTTCCGACTGCCTGAAGGACGGTAATTGAACATATATTTTTAGTTGTACTCATACGTGACCGAACATGCTTTATTAACAGCCTCTCAGTCTAAGTTTCATCCAGACCATTACCCTATGGTCGCATTGTAAGTTGAACGTTTGATATTCTGGTTTGGCTACTGTACCGATACTGCTTGATTACTTGAAGACATTCGGCTTTGTTGACTATGAGTTTACTTTTCATAAAGCTAAAGTGGTCTCATTTTTACAAGTTTTCTAGAAGGTAGCAAGCAATTTCTGAATTTACAATCTGAAGTAATCAAGTATAGCTGACGCTACCTCAGTGGGTTTAAGTAATATTTTAGAGCGGCTTCTTTTCTACTTTATACTGTTGACTTAATATATTAGAATTGTCTGAAATGTACTTCTGTATTGAGGTTATACAACTTTCATTTAGTTTTAGTCCATCACCTTATAGAGAAAAAGAGGTTGACGCTAATATAGTGAAAGTAGCATAAAGTATAATCTTAAACTAAACCCTAAAAACTTTTTTCACATCAGATGGATGCGCTCTCAACTAAATGGTCTTTCTCAATGCTTCTAAGAATTTTGGGGTAATATTTTACATGATTTAATCAGTATATATCTAACTTAAGTAAAAAGTCGTATTCTATTAAAGATCCTTTAAAAATTTTTAAAAACACTAAACGAAAATCGATTGAACTGGAAGAGATCATGACAATATCAAGCTGGGTTTTTTGAAACAATTTTCCCAGCAGACTCAAGCAAAACATCACATAAATATTAATAATAAAAACAAAAAAACACAAGCAATCAAAATTATAAAAGTCATTAAAAACTTTTAATTTTTATAAGTTCTATATTTTAAAGATATTACTAACGATGAGAAATAAGGTAGTCATTGCTACGTTTTTAGTACCATGTATCTCATAGAACCTGTTACTCCCTTATATTTTCTAGCAAGAATATATTTCTTTAAATAAATCAAATAAACGCTTATACCACGTATATGCTACTTCTTCTATCCTCTTTTCATTTAGCGCGATGTGTTCGTTATTTTATTGGGAGGATCTCTGGTTATATTTGTTTTGCTTATAAATCTGTACTCAGTCTTAGTTCCTCTTACATTTCTTCCAGCTCTCCTGAGGTAGGATTTAATTTCATTTCCATAATTGCCTCTCCTATCTAGTCTACTTTTATTTCAGGCATCTCTTTGGAATTGGTGTTTATAATATATTTCTTTTTTCTTTGTTTGATATTTCCATCTTAGAAGTGTGCACTGTATGGTTTTGATACTATTTTATTTTTCAATTTGAATGATTTCTTCTCTATAATTCGTGACTGTTTGCTCTTCCTTTTTCAGGTGATTAATAATATTGATTTTGAACAGAACAAAACTCACAATGTAGCGTTTTTAAATTAAATACTCTAACTATGGCTCAGTACAATAAAACTATTTTTTCAGCGTTGTTTTACCGATAAGTGTTACAATGATTTTAACAATTATATTAGATGTTATTCTCTTGTACTTTTTCAAAGATGAATTAAGGTGGTGTTGCTATATAAAAAAGGAGTTTCTATAATGTAGTTACTGATTTGTTGTATGTTTGTCCATTTCCTGTTACTTTTTATTAGCTTTTAAGAGCTTTCTTGCTATAAGTGTGATATTGGTACTTCTCTCAATAATGCAAGTTTAGTTTATGTGTATTACAAATTAAGACTGCATGTTCTATGCTCAGTTTTTATATCTAAATATTTAATAAATTACAATTTTTTGCAAATTATAGATAAAGCTGGATAACGTCCACATTAGTCAGTTAAAGTTTGCTCATTAAGAATTGTAAACTTACCCCAATTCTTAATAAAGACTAATATTACTGTTATGCAATTATTACAACTCCAGAAAAATTAAATAATTTGAGAATTTATGCCTTCCTTTTTCTCTAAAACGGCTAGAAATTTTTAGAGAATATAATTATTTATTAGAACTTTCAGATGAACCATTGATTTTACTTAAACTATAAATATGCATTCTTGTTTTAGAATGGGTATTATGTTGGCCGGGTCAAGTGGTCATAGCTTGTAGCCAAACCTTTTGGACTGCTGGAGTAGAAGAAGGCATTAGAGAAAATAAATTACATGTCTTTTTACAAGACGTACTTATAGCTAACTTGGATTCATTAAGAGGCCTAGTAAAAGGATCTTTAACATTCCTGCAGAGGGAAATTTTATCAGCCCTAATCGTCATTGAGGTTCACTCGCGAGATGTGACGCAAACCTTGGTTGACTTAAATACTATAAATGTCAATGATTTTGACTGGATAAGTCAGTTAAGGTATTAAACATTTGATACTGATAAATTTTGTTTGCCACGTTGGCCCTGTGAAGAATACCAAGTACTTTCGACATTCGACATCCTCTAATAGATTTTTGAGTTGAGACCAATTAGCAAAGCATTATAATCAAATTGATTACGAAACGCAACTGTTGCCAACGAAATTCACAGATTAAATATTTGTATTTCCCTAATGACCAGTCATTTATTTTACCACAAAAAACGAACTACACCGTAGGCTGTATCAATTTAAAAGCACTTCCAACTCAACTAAAAATTCAAAAAGCATCAAAGAGAATAATTTGTGTGTGTGTGATTTACAAACTTTACTGTGAACGATTTTGCAAACAAAATATATCGGAAATGACTTTTATTACCATTACCATTATCAGAGCATGATAATTCGGGTATTGTTTTAAATTCGATTTTACTAACGAGATATACACTAAATTCTAAAAATTCTGTAGAACAATTTTCATAAAAACATGAATAAATAAAATAACCTCAGCAGAATTGGAAAGAATATAAGAAGCTTAATCATATCTCTGTAATTCTTATATATTAGTTATACAGTGAGTTTAGTAAATAGATTTTACCTTTTAAGAAAATTAAATCACCGTGAAATTATAAACAGGAGGTAAATATACTGGTGAACAAATAAGTCAGCTTAAACGATTTTACTTCATTTAACACCGATCCTTGAATTTAATTTTCAAACAGTGGTATTATTTTTGGTATCGTTAGAATGCCGTTTTTCTACTCTTTCCAATAATACCAAAAACATTTGGATTTCCAAAAAGTGTTGCTGATTATAACGGTTTTACTCAATAGAATCGTTTTTGCTCGCACAGCAAGGTACTCGTTGCGTGCTATTCATCCCGATAAAAACACATGCAACTGCATTTTCCTACCATTCCTTTATCAGAACTTGAACTGTCAACATCTCTGCTATACTTGCTCACTAATTATGTCATCGGCATAAGTCATTGGCATATTGCAAGGACATAGCCAACGTGTAGTCGCTGCGCAACTGCACCTGAGCCAGTCAGCTGTCTCCAGAGTCTAGAGCCGTTACCCAGAGATTGGCGCCTTTACACGAAGACCAGGATCAGGAAGGAGAAGGTATACCTCAAAGCGAAACGACTCCTTCATTGTCAACACAACTCTAAGAAATCGTCACTTGACCGACGTTGAGGTCCAGTAGGAGCTCCGACAAGTTCGGGGTAGGGCTGTCAGTCATTGGACAGCCAGAAAAAGACTTAAAGAAGCTACCCTTACTCCGAAGAGACCAGCCAACGGACCCAAATTGACAGCAGCCTATAGCGCTCCGTTTTATTCTCCGGCGAGTCCCGAATGTGTCTACATCGCAATGATGGAAGAAGACGAATCTATAGGAGGCCTAGGAAGCGCTATGCGCAGTACTGCATTACTGAAATGATTGTCTACGGAGGAGGTTCTATCATGGTGTGGGGAGGCATCTCACTGGATGCGAAAACCGATTTGATTTTTGTTACTGATGAGACTCATAGGGGTGGATTAACTGCTCATCGGTACATCGAGGAGATCCTGGAGGAACACGTCGTTCCTTATGCTGGGTTTGTTAGCGATAGCTTCGTGCTAATGCACCACAATGCGCGGCCGCATACTGCTGCATCAGTGCGGTAATACCTGGCGGAAGGGGAATACTCACATCAGACTGGCTTGTGCGAAGTCCTGACCTCAATCCAATTTATCCCATGTGGGATGAACTCAAAAGAAGGGTTCGAGCCAGAAATCCAGCCCTTGCATCGCTGAGGGAGTTAAAGGTTGCGATGGCAGAAGAGTGGGGAAGAATTCCACAGACAGTGATGAAGAAGCTCACCCACTCCATGAAAAATCGGCTAGAAGCAGTAGTTATATTATTATATTATTATATTATTATATTATTATATTATTATATATTATTATATTATTATATATTATTTATATTATTATATTATTATATTATTATATTATTATATTATTATATTATTATATTATTATATTATTATATTATTATATTATTATATTATATATTATTATATTATTATATTATTATATTATTATATTATTATATTATTATATTATTATATTATTATATTATTATATTATTATATTATTATATTATTATATTATTATATTATTATATTATTATATTATTATATTATTATATTATTATATTATTATATTATTATATTATTATATTATTATATTATTATATTATTATATTATTATATTATTATATTATTATATTATTATATTATTTATATTATTATATTATTATATTATTATATTATTATATTATTATATTATTATATTATATTATATTTATTATATTATTATATTATATTATTATATTATTATATTATTATATTATTATATTATTATATTATTATATTATACTAAATTCTAAGATTCGTGTTGAATGAAGCCAAATATTTTGAGCCGATTTTTTTGCTCACCAGTGTACTAATATTACCGAATATACTGAAATTTATGTTCCTACAGTTTTTGTCATTTTTGCTTTAGACGATTACAAAAATAAACATGTATATTTCAATTATCATATATTTGGTGTCTTAAAGCTGTAGTTATAGAGATACTTCTTCCTTTTCTTTCTTATATTGTGTCTCATATAAGTAAGCATACTACCTGTTTTATCCGCATTAGGCCTCTTCCGATGTGGTCGTCCAGCATTCCTTTCACCTTTTCAGAGGTATGCCCCTAGTTCTTCTACCGGAGGGTTTATTGAGTTTGGCTTTTTTACCAGTCTGTTGTTGTCCATCAGATCGATCTACGTGTTTATTCCATTGATTTCTTCTAGTTCTGGCCCATTTGGCTATTTCTTGGATTTTACTTAGTTCTTGTAGATCTTTATTACAGATTTTGTCGTGGATAGTTTTTCCATGTATATATCATGTGTCAGCTCTTATTTCTACAGCATATGTGAGGATCGGTCTCACTGTATTGTATATTCTTATTTTACTTTCCAGAGTAAGGTGTGTATTTTTATTTTTCCACACTATATCTGTCAAACAACCTGCTATTAGTGATGCCTTCATAGACTGTTGTTTTACTTCCCTGTTTAAGTCTCCGTAGCTTGTTATCATTGTCCCAGGTATTTAAAATTATTAACCTGTTCAATAATACTTCCTTGGATCTCCAGCTTGCATAGAGATACTTGAGGATTGCAAAAAGTTACAAATTGCTCTTAACAGAATTTATAAGGTGTGTGGTTAATAAACTGATGCTTAACGCTAGTAAGTGCTCAGTGATGTCGTTTACAAAAATATTGTCTCCTTTGCTGTATTGTGTTGATGGATCGATGTTAGTAGAAAATACAGGTGATTTGGGGATTCTCTTTGACTCTAAGCTAAGTTTTAGTGTACATGTAGACAAAACAAACAGCGGAAGCAACACAAATTTTTGAATTTATCCTGCTAAATTGCAAGTCGTTTAAGAATACAACTGTACTCAAAATCTTAGCTTAATGAGAAGCAAATTCAAATATGGTTCCTTGATATGGTTACCAATTTATAGTAAATATATATTAGAATTGGAGCTAATACAAAGAAAATTTTCAAAATAGCTCCGTTTAAAAGAGGATGGAGTAAATCAGCAGAGAAGGATAGACAATGCAATATTATTGCAGTGGTCTAATTTTGATCACCTTTAGAGACGCCGAGAGTTTAAGGGCGTTACTAGTACTGTTGTTTGTCTTTCTTTGTTGAAAAATGTTAGGCTTGTTATTCCCAGAGGTACCGGTAGATCAAAGTACTGTTTCGATCCGTCTAAAGCTACTACGAGGTTATGTTAAAAACACCAATGTACAAAATATGTTCAGTTTATAACCAAAGAACACAATAATGTGCTCTTGGCATGTCCTTTAAACAATTCGTTCGTGGCCTGGCGGATTCGCTATAGTTTTATAAACGTATACTGTGTTGTTTCGAGCGGCAGTGCCATATGTGCGTGTGGTTTTTGTGCTGTTTTTTTTGTACATTGTTAAGAATAGACTTATTGCTTCATACGGTCTTATTAATTACTTTCTGTTGGTATTACAATATTTCAGATATTACTGGATTGAGAATCAAATGAAAGTTAGAGCAGTAAATGCTGAATTTAGCTATGGCTACGAATACCTCGGAAATAGTGGAAGATTAGTAATAACTCCATTGACTGACAGGTGTTATTTAACATTGACAGGAGCACTTCATTTAAAGTTTGGTGGTGCTCCGGCTGGACCTGCAGGTACCTACATTCAAATGGAAAAGTTTCTGAATTCATAATAGTGCATTATTTGAAATTGCACAATTTAGATACAGCAATATTATGATTTTATTCTCTCTGGGGTATCACCAGGAGTATTGTCCTGTGTTTTGGACCTCGAAAAACTTGTGCCCTTTTGTTTATAAACAATTGAAGTTTTTTGAGTTTAAAATGCGAATAACTCAGGTAGAGATAAAAAAAAAACAAACTCTTCGTAATGAAATTTCCAACAAATCTTCGTTAGTTTTAAGTCGCTTAAATATGTACATAACTTAAAAAATTGAAAAAACAGGCAAAAAACTGTTTTTTTTTTTAATTTTATTGTAAAGGCACTTTCAGAAAATATGCCTTTTGTTATAGAAAAAATATCCTGAAATTTTGGTTATTTTAACCGTTTTTTTTTTTACATTTGTTTATTAATCAAAATAAAAACAAATGCGTTTTTTGGTCATTTTGAAAAAAGAATGGAAATTTTTTTATCACATCTGGTAGAGAATCGCGAGACTTTTATTTAAAAAAAAATCATTTACGTTAACAATTTTTTTTTTTTAAATATCATTTGTTGTTATTTGATATTAAACAAATGTAAAAAAAAACCGCTTAAAATGATTCCAAAATTTTTTTTTTAATAGCATCGGAAAGCTGACGTCGAGACCTAAATTTTGAAAAAAAAAGATCCATTTTGGACTAAATGGCGGGCAATTCAAATTTTAAATAACAAATTCAATTGTATCCACTGGGTTCAATATTTTTTTACCAAAATTTCAGGGTATTTTTGCTATAACAATAGGAATATTTTCTGAAAGTTTCAAGTCAATTGGTTTCTTGGTCGACCTGTACAGGGTGGTCCAAATTGGACACTTTTAAAGGTAAACCGCTTTATCTAAAGGAGATAGACGGAAACTGATGTCGGTGTCTAAGGCTCAATTTTTATGATAAACTCAATGGTGAAAACCGAATATCGATATCTGGTATCGTTTTCAGATATACAGAGTGTTTTTCAAAAATCTGCATTTTAGAAAAATGACTTGTAATTCTTTGCCTATTGAAAATTTTTGATTTCTGTAAAAACATTCTCAAAGCACTTTTTCACGTGGATTTCAACAGTGTACATTTTTTAGAATTTTTATTTTAATAGTTATTAACGCAAAATATGTTTTTTAAATGGGATACCCTGTATTTTTCCTTATCCGGATAGAGCTTTAAATTGCCATTCTAAAAATATAGCACACTTTATTTTGCTTACTTCAAAATATAAAGATTTTCAGTTTTTACGCGAGTTTTTAATGCATATTTTGTGAAGTAGGCTTTCGACGGAGCGGCCATATGGTTTAATTCAATTGTTTACTCGTAGTTCTCAGCTTTTACTTCAGGATAAGTTATTGAATTGTCAAATAAATCGCAATGAAGTTTGATAATTACGAAAAAAGGGATATGATAGTGTGTTTCATACAAACCGGAGAAAATTCGGAGGCGGCAAGTAATTTATACCACGAACGGTATTCAGAGAGGCGTCAACCCTTCAAGGATATAATCGCTCGATTGCCACATAATCTAGTTAATAGTGGCCAGTTTGAAAAGAAACGACACAAAAATTATGCATCAAACAGGGATAAGGAGTTAGAAGAAATAGTAGTTTTAGGAACTATCGGAAATAATTCCAACACTTCAACCCGACAGTTAAAAGAATCCACTGGACTACCAAGAACTAACGTAAGTCGTACTTTGAAGAAGTACAAATTCAGGCCATATAGGACAAGAAAGTTTGATCACCTTAGAGACGGAGATTCTCAACGGCGTATGAATTTTTGCCAATGGTTTCTGGAAAATTGTAACCATGTTCCGATTTTTTCATTTTCATTTGGACAGACGAAGCTTATGTAAGCAATGCAGGTATTTTTAACCATTACAATTCTTATACGTGGGCACAAGAAAATCCTCATTTAGTTGTGGAGCAAAGAAATCAAGGCAGATTTGGATTTAATGTGTGGGCAGGAATTTTTAGAGGTAAGGTTATAGGTCCATTTATTTACGAAGGGACACTCACCTCTCAGAGATATTTAGAAATTTTAAGGCATTAAATAGATGAACTGCCGTTAATGGACCTTAGAAATATATTTTTTCAACACGACGGGGCACCCCCTCATAACGCTGCAGTTATCAGTAATTTTTTATCGGCCAATTTCGACAATAACTGGATAGCCACCTAAGGTCCGAATCCTTGACCGGCAAGGTCACCGGATTTAACACCCACGGACTTCTATCTCTGGGGAAGATTGAAAGACCTAATTTTTAAATTGCCGACAAACACCAGGCAAGAGTTAGAAGTCGCAGTCATACAAAGTTTTGCAGCTCTCACTTCTCTTGAACTAATCAACTCGGTAAGAAGTGTCCAGAAAAGGTGCCGCATATGTTTAAATGAAACTGGGCGACATCCCTTATAGAAAATTGCTTTTTTCAGTTTGCTCTACTCGGAATAAATTGTTTTATTGTTGTTTTGTTTTATTTCCTACATAGTTTAAAGTACTATAGCATTTAATAAATTCATTAGAGTTACTTCTGGGAATTTTTTTTACCATTTGACTACTATCGGAAACAATTGATATTGCCGTTCTGTCCAAGGCCTACTTCACAAAATCTGCATTTAAAACTGCCGTAAAAACTGAAAACCTTTATATTTTGAAGTAGATTTAAGCAAAATATAAAGTGTGCTATATTTTTAGAATGGTAATTTAAAGCTCTATTCGGATAAGGAAAAATATACAGGGTATCCCATTTAAAAAATATATTTTTGCTTTAATAACTATTAAAATATTAGTTGTAAAAAAACGTAACTTACACTGTTAAAATCACGTGAAAAAGTGCTTTAAGAATGTTTTTACAGAAATCAAAAATTTTCAATGCAAAAAGAATTACAAACATTTTTCCAAAATGCAGATTTTTGAAAAACACCCTGTATATCTGAAACAGTACTAGATATCGATTTGCAGTTTTCACCATTGAGTTTATCAAAAAAATTGAGCCTCAGACACCTATATCAGTTTTCGTCTATCTCCTTTAAATAAAGTGTCCAATTTGGACCACCCTGTAGAATAAAATGAAAAAAAACAACAGATTTTTTCCTGTTTTTTTTTTTAAAAAAATTTGAGCGATTTAAAACCAACGACAGCTTGTTGAAAATTTCATTACGAAGAGTCTAGTTTTTTGTTTGACTCGATACGACTGACATAACCGGAGTTATTCCCATTTTAAGCTTAAAAATCGCGTTTTGAAAACTTCATTTTAAGCTCAAAAATCGCCTTTTGAAAACTTCAATTGTTTATAAACAAGAGAACAGAAGTTTTTTGAGGTCCAAAACTCAGGACAATATTACTGGTGATACCCCAGAGAGGATAAAATCAAAATATTGCTGTATCTAAACTATGCATCTCATCACTATTTTGACCTTTTTTTACTGCACTATAAAGTGTGAATAAATTATCCTCCTTCTTAAAATTCATCCAGTTGATAGGCCAACATTGACATTTGGGTATTACTATTTGAAAATAAACTTTCAAACGATATTTTGTTAGCGCCTGCAATAGCTTGTTCATAACGGATAAACAAAATAATAAAGTTTAATGAGTTTGAGTTAGTAAAAGTATTTGTAGAATAATTTTATAACGGAATTATGTTTTAATAATCAGGAAATGATAAATCCTTGATATATTTTTGAAATATGCAGACTATTTACTAATAAAAGTTCGTTTATTACAAGAAAATTCTTTAAAAATGTTAATTTTCTACAGCGAATAACAGGATAAATTTTATATGAATTTTAGCTTACGAAAAGATTTTAGTTTTCTTAGGATATTTTATTAATTTTTAAGTATAGTTATAAATGACAAAATTATTAACGTTTAATATACTTTTTAGGAACTGGAAAAACAGAAACTACTAAGGATCTAGCAAAAGCATTTGCTATACAATGCGTTGTGTTTAATTGTTCGGATCAGTTAGATTTCATGGCTATGGGCAAATTTTTCAAGGGCTTAGCTAGCTCTGGAGCATGGGCATGTTTTGATGAATTCAACCGCATAGATATTGAGGTAAATATCAATTTTTTCATTAAAAATCGGGAAACCTCAAATACATGTCACCGTTCTGTTAACCCATCTTCCAGATGCAAAGTAACAGACTTACAATAAAGTTAGAACTTTCAAATTTCTCGTTGGTATACCAAGTGTCGAATGTTTCCAGTCCCACTGTTTAGGTTTAATATTGTAATCACTGAGAGGCAACTTTTAAAATTTAATTTCAATATTTGAGAATTTAAACTAAAAAATAAAAAAGGTAATTCACGTAGAGTGTGATAAATGGTGCACTTGACTCACAACCACAACACTTCTATATTTTTTCTTTTATCTTCTAATATTTTACAGAGAAAAAGAGATTACGGTATCAGTCACCGTAGGGTTAATGAATTTTTATCTCTGCGTTACTGATGATAGCACGCTTCTGTACGATTGTTTCTTCATTTATTTTGAACGCTGAAAAACCAGCTAACCTAGCAGATATCCACAGGCAGCAAGTAATAACACAATTTAACAAAGGCACGAAGGAAGTTTTAGAATGATGATAACCAAGTAGAATATAACGCTACAATAATCCGGGCAGCATTTTTAGTGTTCCATACGGAACGCTTATGAAACCAGTTCGGTATCTGTCTGTCCGTCTCTCTGTCTGTTATACCCGATTGTCTCGGAAACCATTTTACATAAAAAGATGAAATTTGGCACAAATAGAGGAATTGATGCCCAATCAGAGCCATGCGGTTTGGAAAGTTAAATTTTGACTTAAGGTGTTAGTTTGGGTGGTGAAAAAAGTTTTTTTGCAAGGTCATCGAGGGGGGTGTCAAATGATAGTTTGTGAAAACACGAGTTTAAGAATATATATGATGTAATAATCGCGCAAACTTTTATTTGTATTATTTTAAAAAATGGCAAAAAATTGCTGTTGCCCCACATTATCTCTAAAAGTACTGAACAAAAAATTTCGAGAAAATTCTGGAATATTCTCCATAAAGTGCAAATTGAGCGAAAAGCATCACGAGCGCCTTACGTTTAATAATTTTGCTGGTATAAAAAAACTATTTGATTTGTGAAAATTTTTTTCGTGGAAAGTTGTGAATTTAACCGGGACTAAGAGCGACGAAATATCAATTAAGCATTTGGCCAATAGAAATAAAATAAATTTTCATAATGACTGCGGACCGAGATCCTAGAAAATTTTTTTTCAGGTGGCTCATTTTACTTATTTTAAGCCATAATAATTTAAATATACAACAATTAAAGTGACAGAGCAAGCTTTGTCAATTCTGATAGTTTGTACAATACGATATAATAGACGACATTACTAAATAAGTATGTATGTACAACAGTCCTTAAAAGTATTTTTTAAAAATACTGTCATCTAAATGTAAACGGTCATGTTCTCCGCTAGAGGTAAAATTATTTATCACTTCACCGAAAACCATTTACATGATCTCTGTAATTTTTTGCTAGTTGTTATCTTTTAATTGTGCCAGGAGGCGAGAATTAACGTAGAAACGAACTTATGTCACCTTTCTTGGAGGTAAATTTATTCAGAAAAATTTCTTTAATGATTGGCAATAATGTGCCCCAGATTTTACTAAAACAAGGTCGGTTGTCGCAATCAAAATTCTGAAAAAGTTTTCACTTAAGTCTTCATACTTCTACATCCATTATGTATTGTGAAAATTCTGTATTCAAATTTCGTTGCCTTTAAGAAATTATGTTCGTTCGTTTTTATTATCATAGATAAAAAGATTATATTGGAACACCTCGGGCATTCTTTGTAAAATGTTATTATAATGAATTTAAATTGCTTTTATTACATAAAACTTTAATCCTAAAATATTTCTGTTATATTATATATATTTTTATAAATATAAATTCTATAAAAAAAATTATTACTTAAATTGTGATATTTTATGTTCAATACAAGCGTAATTTTCTTTTAAAAAGTAGAAAAAAGAACAAACTCTTAAATTACTACATATCTTTTTATTGTAGGTATTATCTGTGGTAGCGCAACAAATAACCACAATTCAGAAAGCACAACAGGCAAGGCTCGACAGATTTCTATTTGAAGGCAGTGAGATAGTTCTTAAGGAATCTTGTGCAGTATTTATAACTATGAATCCAGGTAAATTGTTTATATTTTCATTGTCATCTGTGATACCGATTTTAATTTTAGATAATATCTAGTATGACAGAAACGCTGGAAATTCAGTATAAAAATTTTCATAAATAATTTACAACTAATATGAGTATGACGTGCACTTATTGGAAATTCACAACTCGTTGGCGTACGATGCGTACATTCCTATAAATATAATGCCTATTTTCACCTAAAATTTTGTAGTTATTAGGAATATAATGCGTACATTTAGCTGTAGCTAACCTAAACAAATTGCAGTTTGAGGGTCACTTGTTTACCACAGATATCTCAAATCTTATAATTTTTGTAGGCTATGCTGGAAGAACTGAACTACCTGATAATCTAAAAGCACTCTTTAGACCAGTGTCTATGATGGTACCAAACTATTCTTTAATTGCCGAAATATCTTTGTTTTCTTTTGGATTTAGCAATGCGAGGCAGCTTGCTAATAAAATTACTACAACTTTCAAATTAAGTTCTGAACAGCTCAGTACTCAGGTAAGATCCAATGTCAAAATTTATAACACTATAATCAACCAGTTGAACATGAATACTTTTTACGTTTTGCAGAATCTACTTTAGATATTTCGTTCCCTTATAATTAATATGTAACTGAGTATAGATGTGTTTTTTCCTTGTCTGCCTTTGCTGTAAATATTTTTTTAATTATGGAGATAATTAAGATTTGATATAGAAGGAATGTTGAAAATTATATTTTATTATTAGTTTTATCTTTATTATTATATTACTATATCCACAACGGTACATTTTAGAAAAAAATATAAATAATGAATAATAAATACTGTATTCATTTGAAAAATTTTGAGTTGTTTAGTTTCTCTGATGCATGTTACTTTCTTTTTGTTCTTGAACCAATTAGAAATTCTTTTCTTAGTTTTTTTTTTAGATTTATATTTCCATGTTTAATTACAAGGGTACGTTGTTCCGTCTTTGTTTCAAAACATTTTCAAAATTACATATTTCCATTTACATCTAAAAGATTATATGAACATAATAAATTAATTTTCCAAGGATACATTTAAACCAAATTACAATTTTTTATGATATAACATTTAAAATTTTACTACCAATTAATATTAAATGTCATTAGTTATGGTCAATGCTCAAATGATTCAGGAATTCTTGGAGGAAAAATTATTAACGGACTAAATTTCTACATATTATTTTTCAATAGACCTTGGCAATTGCTTGCTAGCCGCATCTGATAATAAAACAGACGAGACTCTCCCAGAATTCAATAATTTTCATAATAAATTACAGTTCACATCAAAATTGGAAGAAGACAATAGGATACACTTTTTTTCGACATGGCATTAACAATTAAATCATCAAGTCCTAAAAAACCAGCGTTATCGTTGGTCTAATTGACAAAGAAATAGCAATGAGCTCTCCTGAATTAAAAGCTAAATCATCAAACAAAGTAAGACAGGTTTTAGTGCAAAACAATTTTTAAGAAAATGACATAAACCAAACAATAGAAAATAAAAACAAACAATAACTTATCAAAGGATACTAAAAACAATAAAGAAACAAAAATAAATTTGTAGCACGTCCGTATACAAACGTACTTTCCGAAAAATTAAAAAGTGTTTTAAAGAAATATAATATGGTGTGGTATGGCTTGCTAAAAAACCCAAAATGAATTAAGTTCTCTATTATCAAACACCCAACATTAATAACCCCCAATGTAGTGTATGTACTTGGCGCGGATTATCCAAGGTAATATATTGGAATGACAAGTCAGTTGTTAAAAAACTGATTCAATAGACGCAAAAGAGGCTCTACATCACTAAACTAACATAAAACCAATCTTAATTATAAATAAAGATAGAGATTACACCAAATAAATTCTGTAAACGATAGAACTGATATAAGAGAAATTGTATGTTATATATATATATATATATATATATATATATATATATATATATATATATATATATATATATATATATATATATGGTAAGATATAAGGCCTACCTCGTAGGTGCCACTTCATCGGAGGGCTGACTCGCTTCAGCCATTCGCAAAGGGATTAGCAGATTGCCAACACTTCACCACAGGTGGCACGAACGTTCGAGGAATATGTGGTTTAAAGTAAGAACAACCCGAAAACGGACGAAAGTCCGTATCTCAGCAGTCTACTCTTATTTGTCAAATTAATCCCGAGACGCGTTTCGCCGTATCACGGCTCATCAGTCGGGCTAGGATCGACAAACAAGAGAACAGAATTTTCGGTACTTAAGTCAGCACTGACGGCCAATAATGGAAATTGGTAAAATTACCATTATTGGCCGTTAGTACGTAAGCCAGTAATGGTAAAATATAAAGCATGCTTCGTACTTGGTACTCCATCGGAGACTGACTCGCTGCAGTCATACATGCCGACAGAGTGGTTAGTAGATTGCCAACACTTCACCGCAGGCAGCGCGATTTTCCTAGGGACCCCCTCAGGCATATGTTGTTCAACGTAAAACAACTGAAAACGGAGGAAGGCCTATATTTCAGCAGTCTTCCCACTGTTCTCTTATTCGTCAAATCCACCCCGAGACGCATTTTACTGTATCTCGACACGGGCTAGGATCGACAAACAAGAGAACCTACCACCACCTAAATAGAGTTATACTCTTAAAGTAAATAAGTGCAGTTATTCTCTTAAAACCAGTACTCTTCATATTAAAAAAATAAACAACGACCACAGATGAAGAATCCACCAGATTTAAAATAAACACACTGAACGACCATTGCGTAATAGTTTTAAAACATTTAATGTTAATTGATGTTAAAATTTCAAAATTTGGGTCATAAAAAATTGTTCTTTGATTTAAATGTATCCTTGGTAAATTAATTTATTATGTACCTGTTTTCACATGTAAATGGAATATAACTAAATTCTGAAAATTCTCTGAAACAAGAGTGAATCGTCAATATATCCTTTTAATTCAACATGTGAACCTAAACCTAAGAAAAAACTAAGAAATGAATTTGTATATATATATATATATATATATATATATATATATATATATATATATATATATATATATATATATATATTGATGTAAGCAAAACTTGTGTAAAAAAGAAAAAATATTTTGTACTGCTGAAAGAAGCTGAAAGTTTTTTTTTTAATTAATGAGAAAGTAAAAATAATTTTGTGCCCAATTTGAATCTACATACCCTTATAAAGATCTTTTTAACCAACAAAATAAAAATACTCTTTAAGAGCTTTTATGTGACCTAAATTTGAAATTCTAGTGATTCCAAAAACATCTTTGGACGACTTTCTATCGTAAATATTTGAAGCGGTGTCAATATATCAACTTAAAATGAAAGTAAACAAGTATAAAATATGTTGGACTGAGAAATACATTGTAACGTTTTCTGGGTATTACGATGACATTTTATGTATTTTTTACTTCTTAAAAATATTATAAAGAATATTCCCTTTTTCAATGCCGTTTTATTCGAAAATAAATTCTTGGTGCTTCTTGTTACAGAAGTCAGCGAACGGGCCATTTTCCCATTAATACTTTTAGCGTAACTCACAACAATATTATTGTTTTATTAGTAGGCAACAACAAAGTAAGTTTTTTTCTAAATATAGACTAAAGAGAAATTGACTTTAGAACTAAACTAAATCTAGAAAAATCTCAAATTAAATATGTAAAAAGAATTGGTAAAAATTTGGCTTTGCACAATGTTATTCATACGTTACTTCCGATATCGTGGAACGTATTTTCTATCTATATTTATGATTATAATTAAATATGCATCATCAGGTTATCGCTATGTATGTTTTACTTAGCATGACTGAGGGAACATTAGAAATTTAGATTTAGACACATAGATGTCGCCCTTTTCAAAAAATCCATATGATTTTTGGGAGGTACCAACCTTCAAACGATTCATGTCAAAATTTCATGACATTTTGACGATTAGTTTACTAGTTACAGTGTTTTTAGTGATGTTTTAAAATAATAGAAAATATCAAATTTCGTGTGTTGATTAAATACTGTTTTTTGGTGAGACAAAATACCATTCAAGCAAAGTAAAGGCTTAATAAGTGTTACGGGGACTCTGCTCCTAGAAAATGACTCATCATTTACTGGTATTCGGAATTTAAACGCGGTCGTACTACAAATGATGCTGAACGCTCTGGACGCCCAAATGAGGTGGTTACACTGGAAAACATTAACAAAATCCACAAAATTGTTTTGGATGACCGCAAAGTGAAATAGCTGACACCCTAAAGGTATCAAAAGAACGTGTTGGTCATATTTTGTATGAACATTTGGACAGTGGAAAGCTCGGTTCGAACTGGGTATTTTGTTTGCTTACAGTGGACCAAAAATAACAACATGTTGATGATTTTAAGCGCTGTTTGAACCTGTTTAGGGGCAATAAAAAGGATTTTTTTTCATTTGGTATGTGCCAATGGATGAAACATGGATACACCACTACACACCGGAATGAAATCGGCAGTTAGCTGAGTGGACAGCAGCCGATGAAAGCCGCTCGAAGCGACCAAAGAGGCTTACGTCCGATTATGACTACTATATATATATATATATATATATATATATATATATATATATATATATATATATATATACTATATATATATATATATATATATATATATATATATATATATATATATATATATATATATATATATATATATATATATATATATATATATATATAAACTCGTCAAAAGACTCTTGAGATAGGTCTTAACTTTTGGCGATTGTATGCTCTAGATTTATAACAGATAAGTGATCAACTCTATTATTAACTGGTGTAGCTTACTTTTTAGAAAACTGATTATGTAATATTTTATTATTAGTCATATACTGCGAACTCCCACTACTCATTTATTTTCTTTATACCCTGGAACCCATTATAAAGAAAACTAAATAAATTAATAACAGAATTGACTTTAGGTTAGGACCGAGTTTAACAACATGTTTAAACCTTTCATTCAATTTTGATTCTGTTTATTTTGTTCAATAATTCCAAAGATGCCATGGCGTTTATTCAAACGCAAATATGAGCTAAATTAGACTATATTTTTAGGATCACTATGATTTTGGAATGAGAGCTGTCAAAACTGTCATTTCAGTTGCAGGAAATTTAAAAAGAGAAAATCCGAATATGGATGAAAGGCAAATCTGCTTAAGAGCGTTAAGAGATGTCAGTGTCCCGAAATTTTTAAAAGATGATTTAAAGCTTTTTAATGGTAATGCAGTTTTAAAGATATTGTTTAGAATGAGAAAATTTTTGACAAAAAAATGAAGCTTTTACGAAAAAAAAACCTCTTTTAAAATATTTCATAATTTATGTATTTATTTTGATTGTTTAAGGTATTGTGTCAGATCTCTTTCCACGAATGGTAGAACTGCCGGTGGACTACGGAGTTTTGGAGTTATCAATACGAAATGCCTGTACTACTCATGGATTAGAAGACGTAAATGGTAACGTCCAAATTTTCTATTTACACAAACTCTATTAAACTTAATGACATATGAGACACATATTATATTTTGAAAGTATTTTATAATTCATGTCGTTTTCAGATCAAATTATAAAATGACAGTTAAGGTGTATATAATAATGTGTAACAAATTACACGAACTTACAGTTACTATAATAAAAATTGGCATATTGTTACAGAAACAAAGTAAACAACACTAAATATCGCGCATTTTCTTTTTAAAAAACGACCCGCCCTATAGAATTCCTATCTCTAGAATAAAATTTAAAAAAAACTTCGAACCACAACATAATTAGACAAATCCTTGATACTAGTGATTTTTATTCAATAATTCATTAACTAATGTGTACCAAATCTTAAAGTCGATCTTTTACAACGAATAACCATATTTTATAAGAAAGATTTACTAATTTGCCGTTTTATCTCTACTAGTTCATTTTTACTTGTCATGTTTGTAATCATATAGGGTGCGGCGCTTAAATCCGGACAAATTTAAATTTGAATTTTCTGCCATATAGTAGTTCCGCTATAGATTGTTGTTGACGTTCGTGAAAGCCACGTACTTCTAGTAAACAGTCATACCCTCGAAATTAACCGACTGTTGCAAACGAGTGCGGAGTACAACCGAAGAGCCGTGATTATCGAAAGTCATCGTGCTGGACTTTCGGCTACTAAAATAATTCGCTTCCTCGAGTACCCGAGATCAACTGTGTACGATATTGTTACTAAACATAACGCTTCTGAGAAGGCACACCGGCACATACGAGCCATTTATTCCAAAACTGGTTATCGGATAGTGTGGACATGTTCTGTCCCCCTAATAGTCCGGATTTGAACCCCCTCGATTACTATGTTTGGAGCGTAATCAAAAGAGTTACTAGCAAGACCAGACACCCTAATGTGGCATCTTTACGCATCGCTATCGAAGCAGTATTTGCCAATATGAGCTGCCCTGTTTTAAAGAGAACGTGCGAGCGCTTCAGGCCAAGAATGGGGGCGGTCATTGCGGCTGAGGGAGGTTACATCGAATAATTCCACTCTGGATAGGTCACACAACTGACATGCAAAAGGATTTTTTTTCATTTTCATTTTTTGACGAACAAAATTTTCTTTTAAAAAATGTTTAATTTGTCTAGATTTAAGCACCGTACCCGTATTAGTGTCACTATTTTCATTTGCTAGTCAGTTAAAGTTCTTGTTAAATTTTTGTTTAATTTTATAACTTCCTTTTATTAGTCTCTTCTTACTGCAACTTGATTACTGGCATATATAGGTTAGTTACTAGTTTTAAAGAATGTTGCTTAAACTAGATTGTTGTCAAAAATACGACAATAAAATCAAAATCTCTCTGAAATTCTCACAATAAAAAGAAGACAGAGAAACGAGAAATATTCAAAATGATCGAAATTCAAAAGAACGAAAACTTAATGTAAAAACAACTTAGCAAATGTATGACAACATTCTACAATAGAAATTTTTTTTGGATTTAAAGAATAAAATAAAACAATGCTTCATATATTTCCCCTTTGAAATAGCCAAAACCTTGAGAAAAGGTCTTTCAAATGCATAAATAAGCCACCCTTCTTGAAAATCCAATCCAGTGTGTTATAAAAAAAATGTAATATACCTTTTACCATTTTGTTGTTCCCTAAAAATTTGTTCAAGGTATTGTGTAATTGGTAATGTTTTATTTGATCCTATATAAGGACCAGTGATATATATATATATATATATATATATATATATATATATATATATATATATATATATATATATATATATATATAATATATATATATATATATATATATATATATATATATATATATATATATATATATATATATATATATATATATATATATATATATATATATATATATATATATATATATAATATATATATATATATATATATATATATATATATATGATATATATATATATATATATATAATATATATATATATATATATATATATATATATATATATATATATATATATATATATATATATATATATATATATATATATATATATATATATATATATATATATATATATATATATATATATATATATATATATATATATATATATATATATATATATATATATATATATATATATATATATATATATATATATATATATATATATATATATATATATATATATATATATATATATATATATATATATATATATATATATATATATATATATATATATATATATATATATATATATATATATATATATATATATATATATATATATATATATATATATATATATATATATATATATATATATATATATATATATATATATATATATATATATATATATAATATATATATAATATATATATATATATATATATATATATATATATATATAATATATTATATATATATATATATATATATATATATATATATATATATATATATATATATATATATATATATATATATATATATATATATATATATAATATATATATATATATATATATATATATATATATATACGTAATATATATAAAATATATATAAATATATATATATATATATATATATATATATATAAGTATATAATATATATATATATATATATATATATAATATATATATATATATATATATATATTATATAAATATATATATACAGTAATACCCCGCTTAGCGCGACCCCCCCCGTTATGCGCGGTTTCACTATAACGCGAATTTCAAATTTCGCGCTCATGTAGTCATTAACTTCTCTATGGTCGCGGGGGGATCCCCGCTTTCTCTGAATATTCTCTTTGAAGAATTGGGAATTCCCTGTCCTTCGACTTTGTTCTATGGGGATTTTCTCGTTCGTTTCGTGTGTTCATTTGTTCCGTAATGTTAGTTCGGTCGGCTGGCAGTTTTGTTTTAATATTTATTGGAGATACATACATACATAATTTAACCCTACGTTAAAAATGCCGCCTGTAAAGAAAAAAGAGCGTAAAAGCGTCACTTTGGAATTGAAGATGAAAGTGTTAAGAAGAATGGAAAATGGAGGCAAAGCAACAATTGTTGGGAGAGATTTTGGACTCTCAGAATCGACTGTGAGAACGATTTATAAAAATCAGGAAAAAATTAAAATCTCCAGCGAAGGTTCAACACCTATAAGTGCAACAAAACTTTCTCGTTCGAGATCATCTATCTTAGAAAGAATGGAGAAATTACTGTCAGTCTGGATCGAAGATTTGAATAAGAAGAACACACCACTAAGTCAAGATCTCATATGCACAAAAGCAAAATCTTTGTATGAGATGCTGAAAACAAAAGAAGGAGAAGGGAGTGCCACTCCGACTTTTGCTGCCAGCAGAGGCTGGTTCCATCGGTTCAAGCAGCGTTCTAAATCTTCACAATATCCACATAACAGGCGAGGCGGCCAGCGCGGACATTCAAGCTGCAGCTGAGTTTCCAGACAAGTTTCAAGACTTCGTTAGACGAGAGAAAATTCCTGCTTGTCTCATCTTCAATGTTGATGAGACCGCACTTTACTGGAAAAAAATGCCATCTCGAACATTCATTTCTAAGGAAGAACGTCAAGCCAGTGGTTTCAAAGCTGCGAAAGATCGACTAACACTTCTGCTGGGTGGTAATGCCACTGGTGATTTCAAACTGAAACCTTTACTAGTGTACCATTCAGAAACACCCCGTGCAATGCGAGGCACAGACAAGACAAGTCTACCAGTTGTGTGGCGATCAAACAGAAAGGCGTGGGTTACACGGGAAATTTTTTCAAGAATGGTATTCTAATAGTTTTTGCCCATCAGTCAAATCATACTGTGACAGAAATGGGCTTGAACCTAAAGTTATATTACTCTTAGACAATGCCCCAGGACATCCAACCTCACTTGATACGCCCAGAGACTTAAAAGTGTACCTAAGGTTCCTTCCACCAAACACTACGTCAATATTACAACCTATGGACCAGGGAGCAATAGCAAACTTCAAAAGCTTATTACCATCGCCGCACTTTTAGCCAACTAATTCATGAAACTGACGGGGAAGGAAGACAGTCTATGCGAGAGTGGTGGAAGTCATACAACATTATGAAGTCTATTCACAACATAGAAGAGGCTTGGAAGGAAGTTAAAATGAGTTGTATGAATGGGGTGTGGCGTAATCTTTGGCCAGATGTAGTGGAAGCACCTAGAAAGAATTGTCCAGATGCAGAGACAAGTGCTTGAAGACATTGCTGCAATGATTGAGGGTCTGAACTTGAAGATGTCACGGTAGAAGATCTCGTAGAACTTGTAGCAACGCACGACGATCCTATTAGCAATGAAGATCTGATCGAGTTACAGAATAATCCTATCTACGATGAGGAAGAACAAGTAGAAGAGAAAGTTTTATCTTCAGGGAAATACAAAATGCACTTTCAAAAATTTATTCAGGTTTGGACATATTGCAGAGTATAGACAATAATGATGACCGTGTCTTGACCGTGTGTCAAACAATTAAAAACAGTGTTGGGTGTTATGAACGTATTTTACAAGAAC
>CM032449.1:161109900-161142400 GCA_019049505.1 Pachyrhynchus sulphureomaculatus
ACACGCAGATGGGTTTTGATTTGGGAAATTTACTTAAACATTTTTTTGAACCTTGGCACAAAAAGCAAAGGTTAAATATTAAATAGAAAGTGAAAAAAATATTCCCCTAGAATTTCTCCTACCTAGAGCTTGATATATTGTATACCTCTTGGGATACGTTAGCTAGTAGTCATACAAGTTAGCGTCTTGAAACCTTGATAATGGTGTAAACCACTTTTATTCTAAAATTATTAAAAGAATCAAAAAATATCATCAACATCAACAAATACCAAATATGGTTTTAATTTTATTAATAACTTTCCAATTAGGCTTATATTTTTACCAAGGATTTAAGACACGAAACTGTATAAGCACTAGTTAGAATGTCTCAAGGAGTATAGCTTATTTCAAACTCAAGATGGAACTATTTCTTTGTGTATATTTTTTGATTTTCTTAATGACAGAATAGGGGTGGTTGATATCCTTATTAAGGGTTTAATACGCTGAGTTGTATAAATGCTAGTTAAAGTATCTTAGGAGGTAAACAGTGTGTCAAGTTCAAGGTGGGAGAAATTGTCTGTGTTTTAATTTTTATATCTTATATTTAAACTTTGTTTCTTAAGTGTCTATAAACAAACATTCTTAACAAGTTTTCCAAATCATAACTCTTCTGCGCGTAAAATTTTAATCAAATAGTGATTAACCATCAACCTGTGCTCTTATTACGTTTAGCTCCTATAAAATGAAAACTCGTTGACTTATTCGAGTCCGTCACATTATACGAACTATCATCTGTCCAATTTCAGTCAGCTGATTTTGACAGTTACTTACCGATTTATATATTTATTAAAACAGCCGTATTTTTACTATTATTATTAATTATTAAGGGAAAAGTATGATACCAGACCTATTTTTTTGAAAAGTTCCTATTGACTTAGGAATACCACTCTAATTATTTTACAATAAAAAAAATAAAATCAACAGTTTGCATTTTGTGGTCGATACTTGCATAAATATTTTTTATACTACTCGTTTAGGTAATGCATTTTTTTGTTTGCTTGCTTATTTTCTGCTGTTTTTTTGTGCTATACATTTTTAAAAAGGTTGCTTTTTAGTTTAGTATAGTTTTGTGTCACCAACTCATTATTGGATAAACTTTTAGAGTGATTATAGCTTTAAAACGCAAAACCTCAAGCGTAATAGATTCGTGGAAAGCCGGAAATTAAATAATTTTTTTTATTATACGAAGGTAACAATTTTTATTTTTTTTTTATAAAATTTGTTATGAAACTTCTAGTTAAACTACGGCACCATTGTAAATTCCATTTGTTTCCTTTAAAAGTAGAGTCAAAACGAGATTTTCAATTCATTTGTTTTATTATTTCTTTAGGGTCAAATTTTTCGGTTTATAAAACAGAACCGCTATTTATTAGTACGATTTTTGTGTAATCCTTTTTTCTATAAGAATTTATTTGATTTAGTATATTAAACCCTGATATTTATATATATATATATGTATATATATATATATATATATATATATATATATATATACATATATATATATATATATATATATATTATATATATATATATATATATATATATATATATATATATATAATGACTCTCACGAAAAGAATTACGGTAACTCTTATGGGCTTCTTATAAAGCTATGAGCATACAAATTTAATTAAAGGAATACTGAAAAGTTGTAAGGTCAAAAGATTAAATAAAGTCCTAGTTTCCTTTATTTTCAGAATATTTTTCCATCCAAAGGAATTGTAAAAGGGCCTCTGTCGCTTAAAAGAAAAACTAATCTTTTTTCATTTCATCATAAAGGTCTATATCAGCTTGGTGGTGAAAAAATTTTGCGACGAATGGGAAACCTCTTGTTTTCAAGTTTTTCCGAACACTAGTTTCTCTGTTGGGTACGTTAGGTAAAACCTATTGTCCAGAAAGATCTTAAAAAACATATCTAAAATTTACTGGAAAATGTTATTATGTTTTAAAGGAATTACAGTTACTGAGATTTTTGTGAGTAAAAAAAAGTTTTTTAAGAATTTCCTCAGGCCCAAAGGTTTTTCTTAAAGTCCCTTTTAATGAAACTTAGAGTTCAATAAAAAATATATTGAATTTAATTGGAAACCTTTTTGATAACATTTTTTTCTTGGATATAAACAGAAACGTATATGCAAGAAAATAATTTGTTAACGATCATATCTGTTAACTTAGCATGGTAACTAAGTCATTATATTATTAATAATATATATATATTACATATATATTTTGATATATATTACATATATATATATATATATTATATATATAAATATATATATATATATATATAAAATATAAATATATATATATATATATTATATATATATATATATACGTATATATATATATAAGAAAATAATTATATTAACGATCATATATCTGTTAACTTAGCATGGTAACTAATATCATTCTCCTATATATTAATATATATATATATATATATCATATATATATATATATATATATATATATATATATATATATATATATATATATATATATATATATATATACGAGTATATATATATATATATATATATATATATATATATACATACATATATATATATATATATATAATATATATATATATATATATATATATATATATATATATATATATATATATATATATATATATATATATATATAATATATATATATATGCCCAGTTTTCCTCGTCCTGAAGACTGTGAGAGTTGATAAAGCTTCGAAATATAAGAAAAAGACCTTGTAGGCGTCAAAAATGTATCGGCTTCTACAGATGACCTTTGGAGTTTTCTTAAAATGATTTCCTAACGATTAATACATTTTACACGTAAATGACAACATACACATTCACGATAAATCCGATAGCAGTAGAAGCATCAACTCGACTGAGACGGGCTGTAATTGAACAAGGTGCAGCATTTATACCCTTTTGGGCAGACTTTTGTTCGAGACATCGGAACTTCCCGCTTTGGAGCAACTTTCTAGTTTTGTCAACGCAGCAGATTGTTGCCAAATATGAGACATTTACTTACTCTTGGTAGTTTGTAAGGTTTGTAATTAAGGCCATTGTAGCTTTAACATCAAAATACTGAAAAAACATTATTATTGTAGAGGGAGGAGGAGGCGCGATGAAAATATGTTTGAAAATCGGGTCGCAAACTGAAAGGTGAGAAATGCTGGAGTAGAGCGAACCTCTATTTCAGTTCAAAACAAAATATACGCATTTCTAAAAATAACTTCAAAAAATTTTACTTGTACAAAATGAATTTTATGAAACTCCTGAAAACAATCTTTTTTTCAACTAGAACTCTATAAGAACTGAGCATATTGTTTAATGCACCTAAAGAATCTTTTAGAACGTTATCAACAATGATGTTTTTGTCTACCCACCCTTCGTCCCGCTTTAAACAGCAGCGACCCTAGTTCCATGGTTTAGTCCCAGTTTATGGTGCTCTAGGTCTCAGGTTCAACCTACAGCTCATGAGTATACTTATATAATGACTTATTTAGGTATACTTGACTTGGTCACATACATATGTAGTAGTTATTTTAGTACTGAATGCAATAACGCGCCTGACAGCATTACCGCGTTGTCTAAAAGGAGCGCGAAATACAAGTAAATGTTTCCAGACTTGGAAAATGCTAACGGATATCGCAACATCTTGGTGGATATTTACATGGTATGGAAAATGGTTATTCTATAGTGACTAGGAGAGGTGAGAGATAAAAAAAACTCTATGTATCTCGGCGATACTGATATTGTGACATTATCCCTCACTCAAAAAAATTATTACGGTATTTTGTATGAAAGTAAATTCATATACGCCTAATCTGCTTTTGTTATTTACGCCATGTCTTCAAAATTGATGGAGCCTATTAATTTCAATTTAAACTTTAATTCTTGGATAACTTTAATCTTTAATTTTTTTTATTCAATTATTAAATTTGGTTAAACTTTAAAATATGGCAGAATTAGCCTTTAATAATTATTGTATACCGAATCTAAACGAAGATCATCTACAATGAATGGAGGTTCTGTTTCAATACATTTTCAACCTGCTTACATAAGTATATGAATAAGTAATAACTTGTAAAATACTTCTGAAAATGTATTGCACTTCTTTGTTAGAACAACGATGTATTATATATATATATATATATATATATATATATATATATATATATATATATATATATATATATACATATATATATATATATATATATATATATATATATATATTATATTATATATATATATATATATATATATATATATATATATATATATATATATATATATATATATATATATATATATTATAAATTCCGGGTTTCAATCCATTTGTCTAACAATGAATTTGCATATGCAAATTCATATGTTAGATGATACGGATTGAAATAAATTTTAATATATTACATTCCACCATCTGTGAAAACTTAATTGTAACAAACATATATATATATATATATATATATATATATATATATATATATATATATATATATATATATATATATATATATATATATATATATATAAATATATATAAATATAATATATATATAATATAAATTTAAATATAAATAAATGGCAACACATATCTGCTGCGTTGACAAAACTAGAATCGATGCCTCTCTATTTGCCGATTGCTCTCTGTCACGTCCACCATATCGGTAGCGGCTTCGCGAGAAGTTCAGAGTTGTCTTAAACATTCGGAAAGTCTCCCCAAAAGTGTATAAATGCTGCACCTCGTTCAATTACAGCCCGTCTCAGTCGAGTTGATCCTTCTACTGCTATCGGATTTATCGCGAATGTGTATGTTGTAATTTACGTGTTAACTGAAATTCAATGTATTAAGTATTCACGGCAGTAAATTTATACAGAATCATGGATAAATTTTTAAGTGGGCGTAAGCGAGCATTAGACGATAGTGAAGCATCAACAACTGCACAGACGAGCGTGGTTCCGAAAATAAAATTAAGAAAATATTCTCAAGAATATTTAAATTTAGGGTTTACCAGTACTGAAGTAAATGAAGAAGAAAGGCCCCTGTGTGTTATTTGCTCAAAAATCTTGGCAGCAGACAGCATGAAACCAAATAAACTTAAACGACATTTGGAAACGCTTCATAGTGAGTACCTTAACAAACCCCGAGAATTCTTCGAATTAAAATTAAAATCATATGTAAAGCAGAAATTATTTTTTAAAAGACTTTGTCTGTGAATGAAAAAGCTTTACTTGCCTCTTACAAAGTTTCATATAAAATAGCCAGATGTAAAAAGCCTCACACCATTGGTGAAGAGCTTGTTTTGCCAGCAGCAATTGAGGCTGTAGAAACTAAGTTTGGAGACAATTTTGCCAAACAATTGCTATCCATACCTATATCAAATGATACTGTTGCCCGTCGAATTGGTGATATAGCTGAAGATGTACAGCATCAGCTTTTCGGGAAGTTGCATGACAAATTATTTTCAATTCAGCGTGATGAGGTAACAGATAGCAATAAAGAGGCTCATTTTATTGCCTATCTTCGATTTTGTGATGGTATGTCAGCAGTAGAAGAACTATTTTTCTGCAAACCAATAGAACTCAAAGCAACATCACTCGCATTATTTGCTATCTTAAATGATTTTATAAACGAGGCAAATATGAAGCGGAAAAAATACGTCGGGCTATGTACCGATGGTGCTCATTCAATATCTGGAAGATTTCAAAGTGTAACAAGCACTTGTGAAACAAAAATCTCTACTGTGTGTGGACACATTGTATGATCCACAGAGAAGCTCTTGCTTCCAAAGAAATGAGTCCTGCTCTGAATATTGTGCTCACTACAGTTGTAACTGTAGTAAATTGTATTAAAATGAGACCCCTAAAATCTAGAATTTTTTCTGCACTTTGTAAAGACATGAGTGCCGAACATTCAGCGTTACTATTTTATTGCGAGGCAAGATATTTATCATGTGAGAAATGTTTGCAACGTGTTTATGAATTAAGAAATGAAATCGGCATTTTTCTAGAAGAGGTAAACCGACCGGAAGCCGAGAAGTTTCGAGATAGTGTATTTGTGATGAAATTGAGCTACAAATCTATATCTTTTTGTCAGAAGCGACCTCTCTTGCCAACGAGAAGAGGCTTTGGAGCCTCCAAACATTGATGTTATGTGGTTTCTGCTTGCAAAAATAACGACTCAACAAACCACAAGGTTCATCATGTATCCTCTACCGACCACCAAGTGATACCAACTTTAGAACACTTTTCTCTTCTTTGGAGACATTATTGATCATTTACAAACTAATTATCCAAGTGCCGTTACAAACTAACTATCCAAGTGCCGAAATTGCCATCCTGGGCGACTTTAATGTCCAAAATATCAACTGGCTTAAATATTCAAATACTACCAACGAACAAGGTCGTGAAGCTGAATCATTATCAATCAGTTGTGGCTTAACTCAGCTTATTGACGAACCAACACGGATCCCTGATCGAGACGGGGAGTTCGCCAGTCTTCTTGATCTGTTTTTAACCATCAATCCGGAGATTTACACTGTCACCGTAAATCCGCCGTTAGGTTCTTCCGACCATAAATTGCTTTCGACATCGAGTATCCTACCAATCAGTGACAGAGAAGCGCCTAAGCCGCGCAAGATTTGACACTACAAATCTGCTAAATGGGAAGATCTCATGGAATATTTTTGAACTTTCTCTCGGATAGAGATTTATTTTCGATCCGACAACCCATCTGACTGCGCCAGAGAGGTCTCCGATGTTATTTTCGCTGGTATGGAAGCTTACATTCCTTTTTCGAAGAATCACTCCTCCAACGGCAAGCCTTGATTTGACCGAAAATGCAAAGAAGCTGTTGCTTGTAAACATCTTGCCTACCGACAATGGCGTAAAAATCCTAACACCTTAAATCGTAACGCCTTTGTTCGTGCCCGGAACAGATGCAAAGGAATTATTAACGAAATCAAGAAGGCACACAAGCAACGAATTAGAAACAAACTTCTCGCTTGTCCCAACAATTCCAGGTCCTTTTGGTCAGTCGCTAAGGGAGTTGGTCAAAATTTCACCAAATCCACCATACCACCATCACACGGCCAGATAATTCTATTGCAACGACACCTGTTGAGAAAGCGAACTTGTTGGCTGAACTCTTTGCTTCAAATTCTACTGTCGATTTTCAAGGAAAAACACCACCTACTATTCCCATATTACAGTCAAGGATGCTCGATGTTGCTTCAGACAGCGTATCATAAAGCATATTTTAAGGAAGGTAGACACCAAAAAGGCTTCTGGCGCTGACGGAATACCTCCCATAGTTCTCAAAGTGCCAGAGAACTACTGTGCCAGAGAACTAACACCAGTTTTCTGTAGACTTTTCAACCTATCCTACAGAAATGGAATATTTCCTTCTTACTGGAAATGTGCCACAGTTCAGCCGATACCTAAAAAAGGCAAGAAGACCTTACCAAATATCTATCTGACTAGTCGCATTGCTTTCAATAATATCGAAAGTCATGGAAAAGGTTATCAATCAGCATCTTCTAAAGTATCTTGAAGGATTCAACATTATTAGTGATCACCAATATGGCTTTCGTAAACATAGATCAACAGGAGATCTTCTGACTTACGTAACACATGTTTGGAACAACGCAATTGAACACTTTGGAGAATTTCGAGCGGTTGCTCTTGACATATCCAAGGCATTCGACCGTGTTTGGCACGATGAACTGTTGGCTAAGCTACGCTCTTATGGTATGTCTGAAAAGTTCTGTTTGTGGATCTCATGTTTTTAGAGAGCGTTCTAGAGAGCGTTCGACGGATTTCTTTCTACGAGTGGCGGTCGACGGATTTCTTTCTAACACCTTCACTATCAACGCCGGTATGCCTCAAGGCTCCATACTGTCTCCTACTCTCTTTCTCATTTACATTAACGACCTGCTGGAAAAGACCGGGAATCCAATTTACAGCTTTGCAGTTGACAGTACGCTTATCTCTTCATTCACTTTGAACGCTCGGACATCAACTACTCGGGCGAATATCCGCAGACAGCAGGAGGTCGTTCAACTTAACAAAGACCTGGAAGAAATTCTATCTTGGGGTGACAGTAACCAAATGGAATTTAACGCTACAAAAACCCAGGCGGCAGTTTTTTCTAAAAAAGTTAACGTTGCTAAACCCGACATGGTCATGTCGGGGCACTCCATTCCCCTAGCATCGTCACTCAATTTATTGGGCGTTAATTTGGGTGCAGGTATGTCCTGGCATGAACATGTTGCAGGCATAGCAACGAGAGCTTCTCAAAAGTTGGGAATATTATTTCAAACCAGAAAGCTTTACACTCCACAACAACTGTTAATTTTTTGCAAAGCTCAAATTCGACCAACTATGGAATACTGCTCCCATGTTTGGGGCTTCCGCTCCCATACACACATTGCATTTGTTGGATTCTGTTCAGGAAGAGCTGTTCGTCTGATTGGAGACCCGGAACTGACCGGCGGCCTTGATTCGCTGGAACATCGAAGAACGGTTGGCGACTTGAGTCTGTTCTACAAGTATTTTCATGGAAAGTGTTCGAAGGATGTAGCCCGCTTAATTCCTTCCAGAACGGTGCATGTTAGAAATACCCGTCGCACTAATACTTCACATCCGTATGAAGTTCAGCTTGTTACTCCGCGTACAATGCTTTTTTGAAGCAGTCTTTTATGTGGAGAACATCATCCCGTTGGAATAATTTGCCCAGGGCTATGTTTTCCCACCGAGTACAATTTACAACGATTCAAGAACAACGTGAATCGCTTTTTTTCCGCACACATGCCGCTTCTGGAGCGTTTTAGGGACTTCCCTGTAGCACGTGTGCTAGACCCATAAAAAAAAATAACGCACAACATTCAAATTTCTAGAATAATCCACTTAACTATTATTTAAAACAAACAAATTTATGAAGTTCTAAAACATTGTTAGTCGCGTCAATACTGCATTCGATTTGAGAACATAACTATGTTAATACGATTATATAATTAGTAAAATTTACTTACTTATTAAATTCGATAGCATGTCTATGTGTTAAATCACATTAAATCAGATTATTATGGACATCAAATAAACGTGCCATAAACGATGTTATTATGTTCGGCGCCATAATTAAACGATTCTTGTTTGGGAGATGAAGTTTAGTTTAGTAGTGTAATTAAAGTAGACGCCCCTTAGAGATGAAAAAACAATTATTAATCACGACGACGTGGCGAAAAAAATGTTTGTACAACCAAGTTTATTTACTGACTTTTAATAATTTTAATTAATTTGATGTTCCATAATGTAACATGATGTTCCATATGGCTCTTTGCTTCTTCTTCTTAGGACGCCGCACAATGGGGCGAATGCGTTATTTTTCGGTCATTTGCTTATAACTTCCACATTTGTTATTGGAATGACTTCAAACTTAAGACACATAATGTACGATTAATATATGTTCAGTATATGAAATAAAAAATCATACTATATACTGTTATCGCGTGCGCGATAAAGCGTAAAGATGATTATTTCAAAATACTAGACAACAAATTGAAAAATTTTTCTATTACATGAGTGCGAATAGTCATTTTTAATCTATTTTTGCCTGCTGAACACGAATCCGTTGTCCAAATTTGGCTACCGCGTCGTAATTTTGAGAAAAATGACGGAAATTTGCAAAAAACGACGGTTTCAAGGATTTTCATGACATAACACAGGCACAAATATTTTTCTCATAAATTTCGCTAATACTACGAGTAAGTATCAACATTTAGCTTTAAAATACCTTTTGTTTCATTTTGGTACATTCGTTGCGCTACGCAGCATTAATATCATTGTCCCGTTTTACGATTGCCCTACGCATACGACATGTAACGGAACATTAACCCATCAAAATACACTCATGAGCGAATAATATTTCGAATATCAATTATCTACTCTTAGCGTTACCCAGGATCAACGACGTGGACGTGACAGATATTTGATCCCTCGGGGTGCTTGATTTTTGTGAGCCCCCTTGCCTCTCACATTTGTACTTCTTGTTTTAATCATCGTAATCTGTATCATCATCACTGAAATGTAATAGATATTTTACATCTTCGGACAATGTGAATAATTATCTTTACATGAATTATCTTTACGCTTTATCGTGCTTGTGATAATAAATTGTATGATTTTGATTTCATATTTCTGAAAATATATAAATCGTACATTATGGATCTTAAATTGAAGTCATTCCATTGACAATGTCGAAGTTATGAGCAAATGACCAAAAAATGTCGCATTTGTCTCACTATGGCGCGCGATATAAGTAAACACTCGCTATGAAATCGAAATTTTAAAGTAGTCAAGCCGCGTTGCCGAAAAGAGGCAACAAGAGTTTAATTGCCCTTTTTTTAGAAGTGTATACTTCATAAAAATGAGGAGTATATCGTCATTTTTTTATTTCCTTGGAATATTGCCCGAGAGAATAGCTGAGTGGAGAACATTAGATCAAGTCGGGGGAACTTTAATGTCCATTTTTTTACCAAAGGGAGACGAAGGGGGATAAAAATAGGATATCTCCGGAAACTAGAGACTTTGCCCTATCAGATGGTGAAAGCGCCATCTCATTCCACCTCATTCCAAAAACTTTATACATCTTTGAATATTGAAGTAAGAATAATTTTTTGTGTCGATATATGTCAAATGTTTATTAATATATTGTAGCACTCTAATGACGTTACACTAAGATTAATTTGTTGTTTGAAATCTAATAAACAAGTTCTAGTAAGCGTTTAACTCATATTCGTAGTTATGTTGTCCACAGAGAATTTAGAATGTAATTTCTCGAATTACAGAAATTCCAACATTGACGAAAATGTCACTTCAATGGATATCCAATATCCGATTTTTTACGCCGTTATTATCGTGCGGAAGACCGTGGCTTTCAAAATTTCTGTTGAGGTCGGTCCAAGCCATTTTTCCTTCGATTATCAGGCGCAGAATCTCATATCGCTCACCTCGCATAATACGACCCAGTTATTGAAGTCTTCTCTCCTGTCAGAAGGAACTCTTTTTTGTCATGCGCTCTAGAGTTTCTACGTTAGTCTCACTCTCTGTCCAGGCAACACGGAGCATTCGCTTATAGGTGTACATTTCAATTCGTTATTCGGTAATTGCATCGAGGGTCCAAGTACCGAAACACTGACTTGTTTCGCGCACCTTTTAGAGAACGCGATAGTGCCGCCTATCGCGTTATTGCATTCAATACTACAATAACTACTACCTATGTAGTCTGTATAAGACGACAGGGAAGACGTAGCAACGCAGTAGTTGAGTTCGGAGGTCAAGGCTGAGGTTACGATTTTCTAAAAGTACTTTTATATGGTTGAAGGTTCTCCGCTCCTGTTTAATTCTTGGTTTGATCTCAAGTTTGGCGTCGCTCTGTTGGTTAACGAATGGACCAAGGTATTTCACAGACGATACTTGCTTGACAACCTTGCCACGCAGTCTCAGGGTGGCATAACTTTGTGTCTTTAAGGATACTACTAGTTTAGTTTTGGATCTGTTTATGTGGAGACCGCATCGTTCACTTTTTTCTGTAATGAGGTCCATGAGAAACTGGAGCTCTGATAGGCTACTGGCTATCACCACTGTCAAATTGTTGCCGTTGATCCTTATAACTGAATTGACGTTTTCAAAGGCCTCATTAAACACTATTTCAGAACGAAGATTGAAGAGAGGAGGTGAAAACATATATTCTTACCGCACACCTCTTCTTATTGCTAGTTCTTCTTTTAATTCTGAATGTTACTGTTTGGTGCCAATATAGTTCGCTTATGATGTTTAGATTTTGCACGACGATACCGTGCACAATCAAAAGACTCGAGTCTATAAAGCATGCAAAAATATACATCCGTAACATCTATAACTATCGATAATTTGAGTATGTTTATTACAAAAACGCACACTAATAATTAAACGGTACAAAAACAGTTTTTATCCCTGGGATCACATAAGATGATTTCGACAGGATTTACTTTTTAGACAAATGAATCCGTTAGAGCCATTTCGTATGATCTGTTACGTCCAGTTTTGAGATTGAAGTTGCAAAGAACGCAGTTTTAGGGATGTTTTGTGCAATTATATTGAAGGTTTAAAATAAAGTGAGACACCCAATATAATATGCAAATTAGAGGTTAAACCTTTACACGTGTACCGAGTGCAGCCTTTACTAAGTTAGTTAAATACACATAATTAAATTAAATTATTCAAATTTATTTATGAATTAATTGTTATTAATCATTTGTAAATGTTACTTCGTGCTTGGATTTCTAATATAAATTCTTGCTTAGCCGCAAACATTTCACTACTAACATTTTGCAAGATTTGACACGATAAATCTGCTAAATGGGAAGATCTCATGGAATATTTTCGAACTTTCCCTTGGATGGACATTTGTTTTCGATCCGACAACCCATCTGACTGCGCCAGGGACGTCTCCGATGTTATTTGGCTGGTATGGAAGCTTACATCCCTTTTTCGAAGAAATGCTCCCCCGACGGCAAGCCTTGGTTTGACCCAAAATGCAAAGAAGCTGTTGCTTCTAAACATCTTGCCTACCGACAATGGCGTGAAAATCCTAACACCATAAATCGTAACACCTTTGTTCGTGCCCGGAACAGATCCAAGGGAATTATCAACGAGACCAAGAAGGCACACAATCAACAAATTAGAAACAAACTTCTCGCTTGTCCCAATAATTCCAGGTCCTTTTGGGTAGTCGCTAAGGCAGTTAGTCAAAATTTCACCAAATCCACCATACCATCACTCACACGGCCAGATAATTCTCTTGCAACGACACCTGTTGAGAAAGCGAACTTGTTGGCTGAACTCTTTGCTTCACATTCTACTGTCGATTTCCAAGGAAAAACACCACCTACCATTCCCATATTGCAGTCAAGGATGCCCGATGTTGTCTTCAGACAGCGTATCATAAAGCGTATTTTAATGAAGCTAGACACCTAAAAGGCTTCTGGCGCTGACGGAATACCTGCCATAGTTCTCAAAAACTGTGCGAGGGAACTAATACCAGGTTTTCTGTAGACTTTTCAACCTATCCTACAGAAAGGGAATATTTCCTTCCTGCTGGAAATGTGCCACAGTTCAGCTGATACCTAAAAAAGGCAAGAAGATCTTGCCAAATAACTACCGATCACTCGCACTGCTTTCAATAATATCGAAAGTCATGAAAAAGATCATCAATCAGCATCTTCTACAATATCTTGATAGATCAACAGGGGATCTTCTGACTTATGTAACACATGTTTGGAACAACGCAGTTGAACACTTTGGAGAATCTCGAATGGTTGCTCTTGACATATCCAAGGCATTCGACCGTGTTTGGCACGATGGACTGTTGGCTAAGCTACGCTCTTATGGTATGTCTGAAAAGTTCTGTTTGTGGCTCTAATGTTTCCTCAGAGAGCGTTCTTTACGAGTGGCGGTCGACGGATTTTTTTCTAACCCCTTCACTATCAACGCCGGTGTGTCCATACTGTCTCCTATCTCTTTCTCATTTACATTAACGATCTGCTGGAAAAGACCGGGAATCCAATCTACAGCTTTGCAGATGACAGTACGCTTATCTCTTCATTCACTTTGAACGCTGGGACATCGATTTAACAAAGACCTGGAGGAAACTTTATCTTGAGGTGACAGTAACCAAGTGGAATTTAACGCTAAAAAAACCAGGCGGCAGTTTTTTCTAAAAAAAGTTAACGTTGCTGAACCCTACATAATCATCTCTGGGCACTCCATTCTCCTAGCATCGTCATTCAACTTGTTGGGTGTTAATTTGGGAGCAAATATGTCCTGGCATGAACATGTTGCAGGCATAGCAAGGAGAGCTTCTCACGAGTTGGGAATATCATTTCGAACCAGAAAGCTTTACACTCCACAACAAAGCTCAAATTCAACCAACTATGGCATACTGCTCCCATGTTTGGAGCTCCGCTCCTAAACACACACTGTATTTGTTGAATTCTGTTCAGAGAAGAGCTGTTCGTCTGATTGGAGACCCGGAAGTGACCGGCTTCTTTGATTCACTGGAACATCGAAGAACGATTGGCCACTTCAGTCTGTTCTACAAGTGTTTTCATGGAAAGTGTTCGAAGGATGTAGCCTGCTTAATTCCTCCTAGAGCGGTGCATGTTAGAAATACACATCGGGCTAATACTTCACATGCGTATGAGGTTCAGCTTGTTACTCCACGTACAACGCTTTTCAAGCAGTCTTTTATATGGAGAACATCATAAATATTGGAATAATTTTCCCAGGGCTGTGTTTCCCACCGAGTACAATTTACAGCGATTCAAGAACAACGTGAATCGTTTTTTTCCGCACACATGCTGCTCTTGGAGCACTTTAGGGACTTTCCTGTAGTACGTGTGCTAGACCTATAAAAAAACATATATATATATATATATATATATATATATATATATATATATATATATATATATATATATATATATATTATAAGTTGGATTGAATTCTTTCTTGAACCTTGGAATATTGAATATATATTTTTTCAATTTCTTGGGCTTTATGGTTCTTTTGTTTTAAGGATAGAGAAATTACATCATGTTCTAGTTAGAATTTATTGAAAACGTTTCGCCCGTAATATTTGTGTGTATTTTTATTATTTTCACCTTCTACATTGTATTACAAGCTTAAGAATTTTATATATTCATAATTAAAAAAAAAAAAAAAAAAAATTGTGCGTCCTATTGAATATCCAAAACAGAAAATTTCAATTTTTAGATGAACTGAAGAAGCCTGAAAATTGGGCGAAACGTTTTCAATAAATTCTAACTAGAACATGATGTAATTTCTCTATCCTTAAAACAAAAGAACCATAAAGCCCAAGAAATTGAAAAAATATATATTATATATTTATATATATATATATATATATATATATATATATATATATATATATATATATAATATATATATATATATATATATATATATATATATATATATATATATATATATATTTATAATACATTAAAATTCCGGGTTTCAATCCGTTCGTCTAACAATAAATTTGCACGACGTTTCGGCAAAATCTCATTTGGCATTTTCAAGTGTTCCCGCTGCTGCTACTCGATACTGTAATCTTGCTGCTGCCACTCGAAGTTAACTTTTAGTTAATAGTAGTTTAGTTAGTAGAAGTTAGTAGTAGTAGAGTTAACTTCGAGCGGCAGCAGCAGCAAGATCACAGTATCGAGTAGCAGCAGCAGCGAGAGCACTTGAAAATGGCAAATGAGATTTTGGCGAAACGTCGTGCAAATTCATTGTTATACGAACGGATCGAAACCCGGAATTTTAACGTATTACATTCCATCACCCGTGAAAACCTCTATAGTAACATATATATATATATATATATATATATATATATATATATATATATATATATATGTATATATATATATATATATATATATATATATATATATATATATATATATATATATATATACACAGTATGTCCCAAAAAGTTTTATACAGATGGAGAGGAGTTTATCTTACATATTAAAAAAAAATTATTCTTGATAAAAAGTTCTGCATCACATGGAAATCCATAATCAAGCATTGAAAGTTTAAAATATTTTATGGTGTACAGGGAAAATAAAAAATAATGTTTTATAATGAAGAGTAAAGTGTGTTTAAATTTAAATACAGAGCAAAATATTAATTGAAAATGTTAAAAGGAACTAAAAAATTATGCTCACGTTCAGATTTCTGGGCTTTCTAGTTAAAAATTCCAAAAAACCCCAGTAAACAAATCAGTAATTGTTGGATTATTTATTAAATAAAAGAAAATTAAATCACTACAAATTTTAGGCTAAAAATAAATGAACATCTCTCTGGAATACCTAACAAATGTCAGTTAACTTCAAAGTTAACGTCAGTGTGTATTTGCAATAATTAAAAATGCGAGTAAAATTGAGTGTTGAAGATAAAATTGATATTCTTCTCATAGTTGGAGATAATTATAAAACTTTTAGAGAAGCAGCAGAAATCTTTCATAATAGATACCCTGGTAAAACTGTACACTTCACAACTGTAGGATATCTACGAGTAATAAATAAATTTAAGATTTATGGAAGTGTTGAAAATTTATTTAAAAGAAACATCGGGCATGGGTTTCAAATGAAGATAATCAAAATCAAGTAATGCTGTCGGTAGTAGAAAAGCCAAAAGATTCACTTCGGAAAAGTTCAGCTTTATTGAATGTGAGTAAAACTACAGTTGTGACAATTTTAAGATCAAATAAATTTAAGCCATACAAACCCCAATTTGCCCATACTTTAAAAGAAGAAGATGTTGAACGAAGATTTGAATTTTGTGCTTGGTTTCAAGGAGAGTTGGAAGGTCACAGGTTTATGGCAAGACAAATATTTTTATCTGACGAAGTGACATTTACGTCTAATGGGATAGTAAGTTCTCAAAACTATCGCTGGTGGAGTGATGTTAATCCTATCGTCAGTATCCAAACTCAAGCTCGATACACGCATTAAACCAATGTTTGGTGTGGAAATTTTAAAAATAGAGTAGTTGAACTATTCTTTTTTCGAAATAATATGAATGCCAAACGTTACCTAGAATTTTTAAATAATTAGTTCCTTGAGTTTCTTAATCGCCCATCAATAATTGAAGACAACGTATGTATATGGTGCATCATGTTACAGTAAACGAAATGTTCGAGATTATCTCCTCCACATTTTTAACAGTGGAGTAACAGCGAGGTATGTGCAGTTTACTTGGCCCCCAAGATCTCCGGACATCACCCCTCTAGACTTTTTTTTTATGGGGCTACTTAAAAGAAAAGGTTTATCTTAAAAGGCGATTTCAAGATGTCGATCATCTTAAGAGATTCATTGGGGAAACATGTGAAGCTATAACTTCTGACGTAATTAGAGATGTAATAAAAGATTTTTCTCGAAGAACAATCACCTGTTTAGAAAGGGACGGTGGATACTTGTGTAATAAAGTTAGATTTAATCCATATGTTTAGTTGTTATGTTATTGTACGTAGTAATTAAGTAATGTTGCAATTTCAAAATAAAATGATATTAGCACAAATTTATTATGGATGCAATTGTTGCAAAGCAGATAAGAAGGTTATCAAATTTTTAACAAAAATATGATAGAATTAGAATTAATGCACTAGTTTTTAATTAATTTCGTTTTCCTTTATTCAGTAAATAATCCGACAATTACCAACGTGTTTAATGGAGTTTTTTTCGAATTATTAACTAGGAAGGCCATAAATCTAAACGTGAGCATAATATTTAGTTCCTATTAACATTTTCAATTAATATTTTGCTCTGTATTTAAATTTAAACACACTTTACTCTTCATTATAAATCATTATTTAATGCTTGAGTACCGATTTTCATATGATACAGAACTTTTTATCAAGAATATATATATATATATATATACATATACATATATATATATATATATATATATATATATATATATATACATATACATATATATATATATATATATATATATATATATATATATATACATATATATATATATATATATATATATATATATATATATATATATACATATATATATATATATATATATATATATATATATATATATATATATATATATATATATATATATATATATATATATACATATATATATATATATATATATATATATATATATATATATATATATATATATATATATATATACATATATATATATATATATATATATATATATATATATATATATATATATATATATATATATATATATATATATATATATATATATATATATATATACATATATATATATATATATATATATATATATATATATATATATATATATATATACATATATATATATATATATATATATATATATATATATATATATATATATATATATATATATATATATACATATATATATATATATATATATATATATATATATATATATATATATATATATATATATACATATATATATATATATATATATATATATATATATATATATATATATATATATATATATATATATATATAATATATATATATATATATATATATATATATATATATATATATATATATATATATATATATATATATATACATATATATATATATATATATATATATATACATATATATATATATATATATATATATATATATATATATATATAATATATATATATATATATATATATATATATATATACACGGGTGTCTCAAAAACCAACGTATTTCCTTCGAGGGTTTATAGACCAACTCAGATTTCACCAAAATATGTAAATATGGCCTTAGTGAAAAATCGTTAGATTTCGAAATATTGGCACTTTTATAAATTCCATGAAAATCTACACCTTAGTTCAGTTTATCGAGTACCACAAATACAAATTTCCGTATTCTAAGATTCTAATTATTGTTACGTAATTCTGAATAAGTCTGCTGTTGATCACAGTTCAAAATAAAACTAATTGTGCTAATCCTGTGGGGATTTGTTTGCAAGTATCATGAGTAAAAACATTTTAATTAGCTAAATTTAACTCTTCATAATCTAAAAAAATATACCAAGCAAATCTGGCCAGTTATTTAAAATGTTTTTTACCTCACTGCCTTAACACAATTAATTTTAGGTTGAACTGTGATCAATAGCAGGGTTATTCAGGATATATATATATATATATATATATATATATATATATATATATATATATATATATATATATATATACATATACATATATATATATATATATATATATATATATATATATATGTATATATATATATATATATATATATATATATATATATATATATATATATATATATATATATATATATATATAAACCAAAGAGAGTTTGCGTTGCCACGAAAGTTAAAAGTCAGTAATTGTATAAGTATGTAATATTTAATTCATTATTTGTTTTTTATTACTGGATGTTTATCTCTAATTTACAACCAATATCTGACCTTATTTTAAACCTAGAACATATTAGCATAAAACATTTTTAAAATTTCAAATGCGAAAATCTTCGAAAATAAGTGTAAAAGAGCAATTCCGTAAAGCGATTTATATTTTATAAGGAATATTACATCGGAATCACTCATTATTCTGGAGCCAGACAAAGAGTACAAATTTGTTGCACTGTGCTGGTGCAAGGAATTTCTTATAGAGGATCTTTCGATTATCTTAAGATATGTAAAATCTAAATATTTCTAAATTATATCTTTGTAAATCAAACTCATTTTTCAAGAAAATTGTTGATTACATAAATATAATACAAGAAATAGGAAACTATTGTAGACACAGGTCTGTTTATCAAAAGAATTGTTTAAAATGTTTGTAGAATTTGTAATGCTTTGAGAACTGAAATATAAATATTTTTAAAATTAGAGTAAAAACCATTCTAGTGGATAAAGGTACTATAATACTTAATAGTTTTTTGACTGATATGTTAAACCTTATCCTAAAGCTTAGGTGTTTCACTAATTTTTGGTATTCCGTAGGGAACACTTATTAAGATCACTTTGGTGTCTGTTCGTCTGTCACATCTGATTTTCTCCTAAACTATTTGAGATCGAAAGTTAAAATTTGGCATAAATGTAGAAATTGATGTCCCCATCAGAGCCTAGTTTTGGGAGGTGAAATCGGAAGTAAATTTTTTTTTACCAGGTCATCGAGTGGGGTGTCAAATGAAAGCTTGTAAAAATACGACTTCAAAAATATATATGATGTAATACTTGCGAACGTTTTTCTTTGTATTATTTCTAAAAAATTGCCAAAAATCGCTGCCCCCCCCCCTATCTTGAAAAGTACTGATCAAAAAATTTTGAAAAAATTCCGGAATATTCTCCACAAGGTGTAGATTGACGGAAATTATCGCAACTGCATTACCTTCGATAATTTATCTGGTATATAAAAAAAAAATTAAGGTCATAAGTTTTCAGCAAAGATCGGAAACAAACTTTGTTGAAAACTCATTTAGGTCGGTTTCTCTTGTATGCTGACGTTTCCTTAATTTCTTTTTGTAAAATCTAAATTGGAAATATTAAAATTTGGAATTTTAAATTTACTTACTTATTTGCTCATCAATTTATTTATATACTTTATACGAAGGCAATGGTTTAATTTTAAATTTAGTTATAGTAAGAATATACATCTCCGAAACTAAGAAAATTAATTATAACATACCTACCAGAGGTATAAAGCTTCTTTTTCCACTTATGGACCTCAATGACTTAGACCTTGCGACTATAGACTACAGATTTTTTTTTTATCTTTTCTCTTTCTTAAGTGAAACATTTAAAATAACTTGTTTTCTTACAGAGTTTGTCAGAAAGGTCATTCAGTTGTACGAAACCACGGTGGTCAGACATGGTTTAATGTTAGTTGGCCCAACTGGATCGGGCAAAACTAAGGTAAGTTATATGTTTGTTCTATTTTCAAAAAATATAGCAAAGTAAACACTATTTTTTTTTATAATAAATAATTTATCCAAATATAATGCTGTTCTTTATACCAGCACAATATTTAAAATGTAGATACTCCCTTTAAATTTCAGTATTCAAGTACCAACTAGGCACTAATTTTACAAATTTATATTTTTTGTCGTAATTCGAAGTTTAAGTTGCTTTTTCTTTTATCTAAATGTACATATATATTTATATATATATATATATATATATATATATATATATATATATATATATATATATATATATATACAGTCAATCTAAAAAGTCCCCATACACCACCTCCTTTATTTCTATGCAAGAAAATACGCTATGTATAATCTTTCATTTTATGAGAGTGGTACTAGATTGACTTACTGTTTGTACGAACAGGTGGAAATATTTGATGATCTTAGATAATAATAGGGATATAAAGGACGTATTATGTTAGTTGTGTAGACCAGCAGAAAAACTCAGCTATGCTTGTACTGCTGACAGAGTTTGTAGAGCATTCTAAGCTCTATATGATGACTGTTGACTCAGTACATGGAGTTATAGAGGCAACGCTGAAGAAAAAAAACTGTATAAGTCGGAGTGAGCGGCCCACTATAGAAACCAATGCCAGCAATAATCACTTTCCTTACGAAGTAATAGTTGTTAAAACAAATGAGTTTAGGGACTGGAAGATATCTTCAGTTTAAAATTGAGGCCGAGGACGGTGAGAAAATAAAAATTTCATCAGTACGAGTATATTGGTCAAAAAGGCCGTTATATACAATGGAACAATGGAGGCACTTCAAGAAGCTTCAGAAGAGACCACAACTTTATATTTTCTACAGAAAATACAGAGACGGAGATGTACAAAGGATAAAGAAAGAAATAAGGGAGATAATAACAAAGGAATGAAAGAGAAGGAAGCAAAACAATTGTGCTGGGACTTAACTGAGGCCCCGTTAGGATACCTGCAAGATTTGCCTCTGAGAAAACAAAAATACAATGACTTAATAAATCTCTGCACCAAAGGTGCTATTTCTAAGCGCTATCATAAAGAGCACATTGTACTTCTTAATTCGGAAGAAGTGGCAGATGTCCTGATTGAGACCGATGAGGAAGATGCTTAACAACAAAGTGAAAAATTTAAAGTTTTAATTTTAATTAACGTCTGTTATTTTAATTTTTTTTATTGTATTTTGTAATACAACGTTAAAATAAGCAATTCAATAATAATTATTAAAGAATTTTTGAAAGATGTTCATTATTATCATAATTCCTTTTACGAATAAAAATAATAGAAAATAAAGTATCAGTAACTTGGTATTATATCCTGCGTATTGAAAAAAAAAATATCAACTTCGGGAAAATATTAATTATTTATGTAATTTTATTATTCACACAAATTATTGTCCGATGAAAATTTTAGATTGGCCCTGAAAAACATCAGTTTAGCCCTAAAATCAAAGTGCAAAAAAGGCCAGTATACCACATCGGCCTTTTTGACCACCAGACCGCTACTTGTGTGCTAAGTCCAAAAGGGCCAATGTGCATTTTCATAGTTTCTCAGTCATGAATATAAACACTCCATTAAATTTTTTTTAAATCTATTATTTTAAACCGTAGTATATAAATCAAGTTACCCATTAAACGATGGGATAGTAAATTTTTCGCACAATTTCTTTATTATTGAAACACCTAAATCTTAAACACTCAGTTCCGAAAGCCAGATTGACCCTTTTGGCGGAACGCAATCGATATATATATATATATATATATATATATATATATATATATATATATATCGATGTATATATATATATATATATATATATATATATATATATATATACATATATATATATATATATATATATATATATATATATATATATATATATATATGTATATATATATATATATATATATATATATATATATATATTTATATATATATATATATATATATATATATATATATATATATATATATATTTATATATATATATATATATATATATATATATATATATATATATATATATATATAATATATACATTCAGTCCAAAAAGTCTCCATACACCATCTGCTTTCTATACTATTTTTCTATTATGTTTAACTAATTAATTGGAACTATGAGAAAACATGTTTAAATTAATATTTGAAACTTAACCAACGAGGATTAGTACTAAAAAAACCTACGGAACATTTTATTTAGAAATTGTTGCAAAAATGTAAAAAAAAAATAATGTCGAAAAGTCTCCATACGCTCAAGAACCTGCATTGAAAAAAACACGTTATAATCAGCCGCATTTTATCAAACTATCTATTGCTCGTTAAACTGAAAACAAATGAATAATTTTCGGCCATACTTTATATACTGTCACTTGTTGCTAGTAATTTTGCAGTGGGTTTTCAAAGTAGTATTAAAAATGAGCGAGAGAAAGTGTGAAATTTCATTCCAAGCTCGAAAGCTACTACACTGATTTGTAGAAAGATGGAAAATCGTACAGAAATATAGGGAAAATTGTTAAAAAGTCTCATGCTACTGTTCAGTACATTGTAAACCAGTATAAATCAACGGGTTCCGATAATATTAATATAAACATGTTTTCTCATAGTTCCAATTAATTACTACTCAGTATATATCACCACTACACCAAACACTTTATTTTTGCACTCGACGCGCGTTTCGCTAACCATGTTAGCTTCATCATCGCTCCTGATGAAGCTAACATGGTTAGCGAAACGCGCGTCGAGTGCAAAAATAAAGTGTTTGGTGTAGTGGTGATATATACTGAGTAGTATCATTGTGCCAAAGATTCCACATTCCCAACTTAGTCCAATTAATTAGTTAAACATAACAGAAAAATAGTATAGAAAGCAGGTGGTGTATGGAGACTTTTTGGACTGATTGTATATATATATATATATATATATATATATATATATATATATATGTATATATATGTATATATATATATATATATATATATATATATATATATATATATACATATATACATATATATATATATATATATATATATATATATATATATATATACATATATATATATATATATATATATATATATATATATATATATATATATATATATATATATATATCGATTGCGTTCCGCCAAAAGGGTCAATCTGGTTTTCGGAACTGAGTGTTTTACTAGCAACAGGTGACAGTATATAAAGTATGGCCGAAAATTATTCATTTGTTTTCAGTTTAGCGAGCAATAGATAGTTTGTTAAAATGCGGCTGATTATAACATGTTTTTTTCAATGCGGTTCTTGAGGGTATGGAGAGTTTTTGACATTAATTTTGTTTATATTTTTACAAAAATTTCTAAATAAAATGTTCCGTAGTTTTTTTTAGTACTAATCCTCGTTGGTTAAGTTTCAAATATTAATTTAAACATGTTTTCTCATAGTTCCAATTAATTAGTTAAACATAACAGAAAAATAGTATAGAAAGCAGGTGGTGTATGGAGACTTTTTGGACTGATTGTATATATATATATATATATATATATATATATATATATATATATATATATATATATATATATATATATATATATATATATATATATATATATATATATATATATATATATATATGTATATATATATATAGATATATACACATATATACATATATATATATATATATATATATATATATATATATATATATATATATATATATATATATATATATATATATATATATATATATATATATATATATATATATATATATATATACATATATACATATATATATATATATATATATATATATATATATATATATATATATATATATATATATATATATATCGATTGCGTTCCGCCAAAAGGGTCAATCTGGTTTTCGGAACTGAGTGTTTAAGATTTAGGTGGTTCAATAATAAAGAAATTGTGCGAAAAATTTACTATCCCATCGTTGAATGGGTAACTTGAGTTATATACTACGGTTTAAAATAATAGATTTCAAAAAAATTTAATGGAGTATTTATAATCATGACCGAGAAACTATAAAAATGCAAATTGGCCGTTTTGGACTTAGCACACGAGTAGCGATGTGGTGGTCAAAAAGGCCGGTGTGGTATACTGGCCTTTTTTACACTTTGATTTTAGGACTAAACTGATGTTTTTCAGGGCTAATCTAAAATTTGCATCGGACAATAATTTGGCGAATAATAAAATTACATAAATAATTAATATTTTCCCGAAGTTGATATATATTTTTTTTTAACACGCAGGATATAATACCAAGTTACTGGCACTTTATTTTCTATTATTTTTATTCGTAAAAGGAATTATGATAATAATGAACATCTTTCAAAAATTCTTTAATAATTATTGTTGAATTGCTTATTTTAACGTTGTATTACAAAATACAATAAAAAAAATTAAAATAACAGACGTTAATTAAAATTAAAACTTTAAAAATTTTCACTTTGTTGTCAAGCGTCTTCCTCATCGGTCTCAATCAGGACATCTGCCACTTCTTCTGAATTAAGAAGTGCAATGTGCTCTTTATGATAGCGCTTAGGAATAGCACCTTTGGTGCAGAGATTTATTAAGTCATTATATTTTTGTTTTTCCAGAGGCAAATCTTGCAGGTATCCTAACGCGGCCTCAGTTAAGTCCCAGCACAATTGTTTTGCTTCCTTCTCTTTCTTTCCTTTTTTATTCTCTCCCTTCTGTTTCTTTTTTACTTTATTCTTTGTACATCTTCGTCTCTGTATTTTCTGTAAAAAATATAAAGTTGTGGTCTCGTTTGAAGCTTTTTGAAATACCTCCATTGATCCATTGTATAAAATGGCCTTTTTGATCAATATACTCTCTGTACTGATGAAATTTTTAATTTCTCACCGTCCTCAGCCTCAATTTTAAACTTCTCTGAAAATATCTTCCAGTCCCTAAACTCATTTCTTTTACCAACTATTACTTCATAAGGGAAGTGATTATTGCGGGCATTGGTTACTATAGTGCTCACTTCGAGCGTATACGGTTTTTTTCTTCACCGTTGCCGCTATAACTCTATGTACTGAGTCAACAGTCATCATTTAGAGAAATTTTTTTAAAAGCTTTAGACTGCTTTACAAACTTTGTCAGCAGTACAAGCATAGCTGAGTGTTTCTGCTGGTGGGCACAATTTTTACAATACTTCCCTTATATCCCTATTATCTAAGACCATTAAATATTTTCACATGATCGTACAAACAGTAAGTCAACCTAGTATCACTCTCATAAAATGAAAGATTATACATAGCATATTTTTGTGCATAGAAAAAGAGCATACTTTCCCGTGGGGATTATTCATTACCTTTTGTAAGTCGAACGACGTGGTTATAAAATTTTTATTTTTTTTGCTCCCTTCTTGATCCTCTTCATACCTCCACATTGGCCTTATTGACTTAGTAAGATACAGATTGGCCCAAATCTCATATAAAGATAGGCCCTTTGTAGTAAAATAACTGCGACTGGTCCTTTTGGCGGAATGCAATCGAAATATATATATATATATATATATATATATATATATATATATATATATATATATATATATATATATATATATATATATATCTATATAGATCAAAATAAATATAAAATATGGAACGATTCGAACATCTCGCGATCGACTAAGTTAAGACTCGCATGAACGCTTATATTTCCGATTGCAACATATGCATCGGAAACATGGACGTTAAAGAGAGTTGATAGAAATAAAATTGCTGCATTTGAGATATAGGTGTATCGTCGAATTCTCAGGATATCGTGGGTGGAACATCGAACTAACCAGTCTATTTTACAAGAGCTAAAAATTACTAAAAGACTGAACTCGCTTATAAATCAGACATACTTGAGGTATTTCGGCCACCTCAGCAGAAGACATGAACTGAAATAACTGGTCATTCAGGGAAAGGTTAAAGGCAAGCGCTGCATGGGTAGATCACCTTCACGTTGGGTGCACCAGATGAAATAGTTAACCGGGAAGTCATTGTATAAAGCATCAGAGCATGCACAGAACCGAGAACAGTGGTAGATGATAGTTCACTCCATTTACTGAGCACATAGTCACCATACCCTTTCCAGAGCGAAAGGACTTAGGAAGAGGAGGATATATCGTTATTAACAACCAGCTAATATCATTATGTATTTACTTTCACTTTCTATAAAAAACAATTTAAATTTCTGATTAGGGACAAAAAGTGCTAAATGCATTCGCAAATTTTGCGCACTCTATTCCATACACCTGTTTATACTGTAACGAAGTTACAAAACTTCAGGCTATTGTTTTGGTTCTATTTGGGTTATAGGTAATTCATTACATCGAATTAGTATATATAATTTGATGGTGATATTAATTTGAAGCATCTCTTGAAATTATGTAAATTAAAAGATAGAATAAATAAATAATTAGTACCGCAGTAGTACACCGGCGTTTCTAGTACCATTCGAAGGCGTCAAATGTAGGATACACTGCTCTCTACTCGGCTTACTGTGGACAGGTGGTAAAAATCCATTATAAAAGACCGCTGCACACAGTAGTAGGCTTCTTTTTTTCGATCGACCGACTGAAGCCTGAATTCGACTTCCGACCCATCGACCTCGAATATTCCGTAAATAGTTTTAGTTACCAAAGCTAACCAACCGACTTTGCACCGGCTTTGTTTCCGTTCCCTATGGCTTGGTGATGTTACAGCTGAAGGGTGGATGATCTGTTCGAACAGTATTGCGTTTCAGATTATTGACCAAATAAGGAACGGCAGACTCGATCAGTAAGCAGTATTGTGGCTGGCTTTTCTTTTCCACGTACCGGGAGACGTACTTCAGAGAGTAGTATTGCGACCGGAGAGTTGACGTTCTGTATGTTCTGCATGGAGGTACAGGCCAGCAACCTAAAAGAGTCGAATATATCCCTTGGATTTGGGGACTCATATTAGCGGGCACTATTGAAGCTGAAGGGTTGTTGTCCTGTCTGCGTCATATAGAGACATAGGCCACCAATTAAGCTAAGCTCCAGTTTAGACACGTCTTATTTACCGAGAGATTTGTGTTGGTTACGAATTTGCACCGTATGGAGAAACCCATGATCGACCAATAAAAATCTCTCGACCAGTCGCACCCAGACCCGGACGCAAAGTACTGATTCCGATTTAACATAAGTATTTATCCTGAATTCCTATTTGTTTTACCGTTATCGTGGCTGATGCAAGCATGCATTCCTAGTTAGTATAAGTAGTTATCCTGTATCCTGTACTGCTCTTTGTATACCGTTGCTAGTGCTATTGTACTTATTGATAACCGTTCTGTCACCGTCATTATAATCGTCACAGCACGAATCATCCTTTAATATTACCGTTACCGCCTTTGCTTTATTAGGTAGACGTTAGATATACTTAGTGGGGATTTTAGTTTGGAAAACATAATTAGGGCAGTTTTAGTGTATGTTGATATCTGTCAGTAGAAGGAAAGGATCTGCTCCGATACATTTTCCGACAGGAAAATAGAAACGCCATTAGAACACAGTATAAGGTTACGCAACCAGATATATCGCTTTATCACGCTTTTTATATGTTGTTCTATAAACAAACTAAAGTACCCAGAAATAAATGAAATATTAAATTAGATATCTATATTTATGTAATGATTAGAATTTCTCATACACGGATGACTCGTGACACTCCCCCACGTCACCATGCGGTCGTACTCGGGTAAAAAAAAGTAATTTTCAACAGTTGTAATTTGGTACACTGTTGTACTTATAATATTGAAGGGGTACGGCGTTTTAATTGCCTTATTTACTGAACTGCGTTGAGACTTTGGAATCTTTGGCACAATGACACTACACAAAAGCTATGATCACTACAGCAAACACTTTATTTTTGCATTCGACGCGCGTTTGGCTAACCATGTTAGTATCATCAGGAATGATAATTGGCTAAATCTAAAAGTATAAACTAGACCATTTATACTAAACTTGGAATTACTCTAGTGGAATTAATTACACCCGTACAGAATACTGAGAGGAATAGTATAATTCGGTGAAAGAACAGGTTGGGCAATACTTAATTTTTCAAATTTACCGTATCTTAAATGAGCTAAGTGTTCTTTAAATCTTGTTTAAATTGTATGCTACAATCATTACAACTTGTTTTGTAAATTTCATTTCTATCACGTTCGTGAGTTTTATCCTGAGGATTTCCTAATGTATTTTTAAGTTATCTGATGACTTATAGTCAACTCGAGGCCTACATTATTAAAAGCTTTATTCAGTGCTCTAGTATATTTTGGATTATAGTATTGAAACGTATTTCGTCAAATTCTACCTACGACTAAAAAAGATGGAATTATGAATATTTAACTAAAACCATTGATTCTAGCTATATTCTTAATACGATTCCTTTCATTTCTGAATCTGACTTCATTTAACTAGAATGTGACGAAAGGATGAACCAAAAAATGTAGGTGAGATTTAAATATGAAATTAGGAATTATAATAAATTAGAATTTGACATTTAAAAGATTTCATAACAGATAGATATATTCCTAACGAATACATCATTTTTTTGGTTAAAATTGTTTGCTTGAACTTTGTTGGGTGGTTAAATGCCTTCATTTCATGGACTATTGTTTTAATTCTGGTGTAACGTGAGCAACCCAGGTTTTGTAACCAATAACAATTTGGCGTAAAAACTGATCACTTTCGGCACGGTTTTGTGCACTTCAGTCATCATTTTTGGAACCCAGCGTGAGCACAACTGTCACAGTTTGATAAAGAACATTTTTTGAATCTTGAGGAAACATTAGATAATGATGAAATTGTAAACCGTCTGTTTTTTGAACTATTTTATCAACTTTTCGCACCAGATCACCATTAATGATGGACGATCGCCTACTTCGTCCCTCATCGAGCACGTTTGTACGGCCATCTTTAAATGCTCTAAACCATTGTCTTACTATTCCATCGCTCATAAGGTTTTCGCCAAACAGTTCACTAATCTGCCACTTTCACGTCTTTTGCATTTAAGAAACGAATTACAACACGTATTTCAATAGTCTGAGGCATTTTAAACACGCATAAACAAACGTAAACTCTGACGATTGCCGCCATAATGTCGTCTGTAGCTAATCAATAGATGCAGGTTCGCAGCGCATATGGGGTGACCGCAACGCTGCAGCGGCCATATTTGAAAACAGTATCTACTTAAAAAACGCCCCTCGTATTTATATTCAAACATATACCAGGAATAAATAGGGATAGATTTCTTCGAAGATATCATGTTCTTCGAGTCGAGGAATTCTAACATTGTGGTGTTTTTTCATTATTTTTAATTAATTAGAGCTAAATATATAATGGGTTAATGAGGTGGCTGATGTGGTTAGATGGACTGCTTCGTAGATGTCGTAATATTGGCCCTTTCCGAGTTTTTTAGAAAAATGTGTTATTTTTTCAATATTTTTAGCAGTTCAAAATCTCAATTAATCTTATTAAAGTTTTAGTGAATCAGCAACTCGATAAAAAGATTTTCTCTTGGGTTCTTGAAGAGGAGGTATATAAAAATTATCGTATTTTTTTCCACTGTTTTGAGTTTTAACAAAAATATGTGGCGAGAAATGTTTTCAGTTGTAAATATCCCTGAAGCCATTATCTCCTTGCTCAACTTTTCTTGTGAGTAATATAATACCGGCCAATTAAAATAACATAGTTTATTGTTTGAATTAAGTTATTTTTAAATGTCAAAAAGTCAAATTCAATATTTGTTTTGGAATCGAGCGTTTGCAAGGAAAGTGCTCTGTAAATTTTTAGTGGCAATATCGGGATTGTCCAAAAATAATTTTTTCTCAATTAAATAAAAATTAAATAAAAACTTAATATTTCTTACATATTTTCCATCTAACCTCGAGACGTATTGGAAAATTTTTTCTTAATTGATTTGAGTGACATAAATAATTATTGCTGCTCCTTTTTGATGTAAATTACCGTAAATTACGAGTCTCTTACCACACCAAAGAAAATATAAATGTTTGCATTTCGTTTTACGGAAAGTTGGCTAAGGTAAATTGCAGAAGTTTATTTACTAAAGGAAGTACTAGAAGAGAGAATTAATTTTTCTTTAAATTTTAATTACCTAGCGTATAAAGATTCTACACTGGAAATTAAAGTGTCTAGTAAAGTGTTCGCTCGTACATTGTAAAAAAATACATACAAATTGTTACCACTTTAATACAACGATATACGTTAAAATTATACAAATTTCAAAAGTATTTATCTAGTATTCTTACATTATGCGATAATAAAAAATAAAAAATACTAAGTTGTTCTTTTAGTTGACATACAAAAAAATATCTTCAATTATTTACCTATGGAGAGGGGCATAATATTTATATATTTGACGTCCAACAACAATATATATATATATATATATATATATATATATATATATATATATATATATATACATATATATATATATATATATATATATATATATATATATATATAAAATGTTGTCTGTCCATTAGTGCGCTTATCACTCGAGAACCACTTACCCGATTTACGTGTTTTTTTTTTAGATTTACACATATGTTCTCTGGCCAGGTTATAGGATATATTTTATTACATTAGGTAATATACGATATAAGCAGTGACGATAATAGAGAATCAAGTCGGAAAAAACTTTGCCGCTAGTACGCTCTCTTGCAATACGCTGTCTAAACCGTTAAATATGGAACAAAAACATGTAACAAAGAATACAATATATATAAAATGCAACGTCTCTCTGTCTGTCTGTTAGTGCGCTTATCACTCGAGAGCTACTTATCCGATTTCCGTGTTTTTGTTTTTAATTCATAGATATATTCTGTGGCCAGGTTATATAATAATAATAATAATAATCTATATAATATATAAAACGCAACGTCTCTTTGTCTGTCTGTCTGTCCGTTAGTCTGCTCGTCATTCGAGAATCACTTACCGAATTACGTGTGTTTTTTTTTATTCTTAACTTAATATTTATTAAAACAAAATATATATAATAACATATATAAAACACAAACGTATCTCTGTCTGTCTGTCCGTGAGTGCACTTAGCACTTAAGAACCACTTATCCGATTTACGTATTTTTTTATAAAATACATATGTTCTCTAGCCAGGTTATAGGATATATTTTATTACGCTAGGTAACATAAGGAATCAGCAGGGACGATAATAGTGCATCAAGTCTATGCACGCGGAGCCGCGGGCACGGCTAATATATATATATATATATATATATATATATATATATATATATATATATATATATATATATATATATATATATATATGGGTCATTCTTCGTCAACCGGACCCCCCATTAGTCCATAAGTTGACACAATTTATGAGGATACAATCTGGTCCAGATTAAAACTTTTTATATGTAGTTTTGAAAGGCGTATTAAGAAATTGTGCTGATTTGGGCTTAATACCGATCGAAATCTGAAAATGGATTAAAAAAAAACTATAGTAAAAAATGTAATTTCCTAATGTAACCAAAAGTTTTCTATGATAATCTTATTCCACCCCAAAAAAACTTAGAACTTTTGTAAAAAACAGGCCCCAATTTTCGGAGATATTTATCATAGCGTATTTCCATATTTTGGTTATTCAAGAATTTTTTACTCGAAAATTAAAACCTTTAGAAAAAATTATGTAGGAACCAAAAATATTTATTTTTATTCGTAAAATCACCACGATTTTTTTCAGAATTTTTTAAGCACTTTTTAACAATTCGTTAATTTTTTACGATTTTTTTCGTTCTAAAACAATTTGCCGGTGCATATAGTGCAAAAAATTCATGGTGATTCTATGAATAAAATATATATATAT
>CM032449.1:161147400-161209816 GCA_019049505.1 Pachyrhynchus sulphureomaculatus
ATTAAAAATCCTACCATCTTAAAATCTCCAAGGAACTGCCACTTATACTCTTGATATTTTAAAGCTTCGAGTAAAATTTTAACACTTTCATAGTTTTCTTTTAGATGTACAGAATGAGCGACTGGGAGAGACGGAAATTTATTTCTGTTATGTAATAAAACGGCTTTCAAGCTTTTCGTCGAGCTGTCAATAAATAAACGCCATTCACTGGGAACACAGGGCATCCCAAATATCGTTACAATAACAAAGTCCTTCTTCTTTAGTGAAGAACGTAGCAAATGTCTCATGCCGACTTCGTTGATCTGTTATTTTGACACAATAAGCAAATTCCATTGCTTCAAACGAGAACCCAAAAGCTCTGCCTTACTCTTCGGCAAATTCAAATCTCTTATTAAGTCATTAAAGTCTTCTGAGGTAAGAAAATGGGGTTTCGGTGGTTCCTGTGACAGTACAAATTCTTCATCTTCAATATTTTTATTTGTGACTGAGACAATTTTTTAGCAGGTTTAGGTAGTGGAAGTTGTGGGCTATGTGAGATTGGAGCAGAAGATGAAGCAAGGTCAGGATATTCAAAGGGTTTCGCATCTTTGCCTCTACGTCTTTTAGCTGGTTTTACTATGCAAAAATAACAGTCTTTAACGAGGTCTCTTGGCTCTCGCTAAATTCTCGGTACTGCGAATTTTATACTCCGTTTCTCACCTCGATACCAACCTGAACTAATTAAACATATTTATATTTTTTTTTACTAAAAATTGTTTACCTTCTAAACATCTTTTGTAATTACTACAAGCAATATGTGGAGCCCAGAGCTTGTCTAGATTCCAAACAGGGCAGGCGAAATAGGCTTTGTAGGCTTCACAAAGCTTTTCACATGCGTTTAAATAAAATTTTATATCTCGTACTTTAATAAATATACCACATATATAACAAAATGCATCAGCATCATATTTACACTTTCTCGACGACATTTTAACCTCTTTAAGTCTTCTACAAAACAGTCAACTGTTGTTTATCACTTAAGTGACATCTGTAGACACCGTGTGAAAGTTACGACCCGTTTATTTTTTCGCGGTATTTTTAAATATACCAGAACTATTTAATATTTCTACGATAACTCAAAAAAATGTATTATTATCATAACTACCACAAAAGCAAACTTTATATGGAATATGGGTACTTTTCCTTTATTTTGGAGCATAATGAATAGAAAAATCATAAAATAAATTTTAGGACAAAAACCAAAAAATTTTTGTAGAGTTGTGTTATTATGGAAATTGATGCTGATTTCAAATCCAGATGTAGGAATTGAACATATAAAAACATGAAACCCAAAAATAAAAATGAAATCTTTATTATCTTTACTTACTAATAAATATATATTTACAAGCAATATATTTTACTACAATTTTCATTACATTGCATTTTATCACATTCAACAAAACAATGTATACAGAAAATTACAAATTTTGTCTATATTGATACAAATTTACGATAAGTGTCTCTAAACATTTTTCTTAAACACAAACGAAACGACTTTCCACACATAGCATATAATAAAAAATTTACACTAAAGTTTGTATAATAGAGCAACATAGTGAATTGCTGAGCACACCATATGTATTCAGGGGTATTTCTCTCCATGAGCGTGTAGCCGTAAAACACTGAGATTCGAAGAATATAGCTGGAAAGGAAAAGGAACTAAGAACTTTCATTAAAATTTCTTTAAAATGCTTTAAATGTTATAAGTTAGGTATATCCTTTCTTTATGAAAAATTCAAACTTCTCAAGAGAAAATAGTAGTGTCAACTACTATATCTTTTTGTTGCTGAAAGTGACAATCTTCGTTAAGTTGGAGTTAAAACAAAATATAAGCGAAAAACGGAATATCTATGACATATTTATTAAAAATAAATTACAACAAAAGGCAAGCGCAATATAAATGTACAAGGTTCCATGGAAGGCAAAGAAGAGTCCCTAACATAAATACATTTCCAGAAATATGTAACCACATCTGTAAGAAAGTCCTTCCCTGGTCGTCGATTTCTAAATTTGATGTAAGTTTTTAAAAATTCAGTATATAAAGGGGTTGTTTTTAGTAAAAAATCTCGACTCATCCTTCATCAATTTTTAGTTTACTGTATTGAAAGAGGCTTACGTTTCTTACATTTTTGATTTGTAACAACAGCGAAGCATGATCGGTTTTCAATTTGCTGTGTTGAAAGGGGTATAGGCACTAATACAAGAAAGTCTTTTTTAATAAAGTAGATTTGACACCCGAATGTCATTTGGCGCCCCATATTTGTCGATTGGCTAGTCCTTATTCCTCTATAAACAGATGCGCCTGAACTGTTTTTGTTCCTTTAAGAAACGAGTTTGTATTTATATGATTCATCCCGCCTTTTAATCCTAACTACGCCACTGCTTGAAAGTATAATATTGGCAATACAATTTTTTACATAAATCCAACTCCTCCACATCTACCTACACGGCGGCCCCTTCTAAACAGATTATAACCTTGTATAAATTAATTTCGATTAGAGATACCGTGATTTAGCTATGTCTCAGATATACGAAAATGTTATAATCTTCCAGCAACAGGAGATCCCCCATATCATTAAATTTAGGTAGAAATGAATGCACAAATAACACATAGGCTGAAAAGTATTTGGTCTAGCTCCTTAAAACACATTTTTTTTGTAAAATTCGACTTTATTCATCAACATAGTCTCCTTCAAAAGCGAGACAATCAGTCCAACGCTTTTCTAACATTTCTATTCCTTTTTTGTAGAAGGATTTGTCTTTGCCTTCAAAGTAGGCCTCAGTTTCGGTGATAACTCTTTCACTGGAGCTATGTTAAATCTCTTTCCCGCGAACATTTTTTTTTTGAGGTCTGCGAATAGATAATATTCGCTGGGATCAAATCTGGAGAATACGGTGGATGAGGAAGCAATTCGAACTTCAATTCATGCAATTTTGCCTCGTAATGCGACTTGTTCATTTTGGGGCCGTTTCTTTGCGATTTCTGCCTTCAAACGCACCCATAACTTTATATAATATTCGCTATTGATAGTTTTTCCCTTCTCAGCATAGTCGATGAAAATTATTCCATGCGCATCCCAAAATATAGAGCCCAAAACTTTCCCAGCCAACTGTTGTGTCTTATATCATACCAGCAGCATACCACTATATGATGAGTGATATTCCAGGGGCAGAGTCCCCGTAACACTTATCAAGTCATTCCTTTGCTTGAACAGTACTTCTTTTTATCAAAAAATCAACACACGAAATTCGATTTTTTCCGTTGTTTTGAAAAAAAGTATTGTCACTAAAACCACTGTAACTCGTAAACTAATTTTCGAAATATGATGAAATTTTGACCCGTATCGTTTGAAGGTTGGTACTTCCTAAAAATCATATGGATTTTTTGAAAAGAGCGACATCTACGTGTCAGACTAAAAACTTTTCAGTCTACGTGTTATGTGATCACTCAGTTACTATTATTGTTTTTATTATTAAATATAAAGCACAAAAAAGTGCTTAACTTTATCTAAACTATGGCGATATGGCAGAACTGCGCGAGCCAAAATAATTTAAAAAAAAACCTAAACTATATCAAGAAAAGAAGATATATTGCAGATGGAAAGTAGATACTTATTACATTAGAGAGTAGTCTACCTCGATATACAGTCTGTCAAATAAGAACGTGTCCGCGATAATTCATTTTTGGTAGATGCGATCGTAGCGATTTAACAAAAAATCGGTAGAGGGAACCTTTGTCTACGACGCATTTTAGAAAAGTATCAGTCGATTCCGAACCTTCGTCGAAAATACGTAAAATCCAAAATGAGTCACTTGTTTGCACGTTAGTTCGAGGAAATCTTTCTTTGTTCCCATCTAAAGGGGCCTAATATGACACATACCGCCGCTGCTAAATATATTAAAAAGTCGGTAGCGTTTGTGAAGAAGTGGGTAAATCGTTTTAACGAGGCGATAAATGTCGAGGACTTGCCAAAACGTGGCTCGGTAGGCAAAGTCACTCCGAATGTCGAAAAACGTATCGTGTGTCTGTTTTCACGGGACCCGAAATTGACGCTGCGTCAAGGAGCAGCAAAATTAAGAAAATCGGGTTTGAATGGGTTCCATGAGACCATTCGACAACATCTTCATGTTCGTGATGTCAAATTCCGAAGCACGTTGAAGAAACCTTTGCTGGGCAAAAATCACGTCGCGAAGCGGCTCTCTTGGGCCCACGATAAGATACTAGAGTGGCCCTCACAATCGCTGGACACCAAACCTATTGAAAATGTTTGATACTTTGTAAGGAGAAAGCTCAGAAGAAAGACTCTGAGGACTATTGGAGTTGTCCCGCGAGATTCGAAAAATTTGCAGCGTATGCAGAAAATCTCATCGACAGCATGCCTCGAAGATGCCAGGCGATTGTTGGTGCAGGAGGCGATTGGACAAATTACTAAGGAAATTGCGCCGTTGTTAGCACATCAAAGAAGACATTGATGGCAAAACAACTTCTCGAAACACATTTCTTTCACGAATACAAGCAGCCACGTCCTTACTCGACAGATTGTACTATTATATTTAAAGAATGAATGGAGAACAATATGACAATAAAAATCAGCTCAAGGATACGATGTATAGTTAACTTTTTGATAACTTATTATTTTTTAATAATTGAATTATAATTAGTCAATTTTTAGTGAGTTTTAAAAACAAAAAAGCTTAATATAGCAATAAGAAAAATGATAAAACATAATATTTTGAGTATTTATTTACTAACAAAAATAATTTATTGTTGTATTTATTTTCGAATAAAAATATTTTAGTTGTATATCTATGATGTATTTTGTACTATATTTTTGAAATATGAGGCAATGGTAACATTCCATAGAAGAAAACAGTAGGTAAATATTAAAATGAAATATTTACGTAAAAATAAAATTAACATTGAAATAATTGTGTTTCATACAGTGGTCTGCGAAAATAACAAATTGAGAAAGAAAATGCGAAAAAAGTAAATAACTCATAAAAATTGAGAATTTACGTAAAAGCAATCCACCACTGTCGCAGGAGACTACTCAGCTCGACTATGACATCTCCATAGTGCACATCTCGGCACTTAACAAACATAACATATATTCTCACAAACATCCGACATTATTAGCCTAAAATTTCACTAGTGCTATTTTATTAAGACGAGTCAGCCTATTCTGTCTTGTCTTCTCGTACATTGAATATTTTACGTTGTTTAAATACATCCGACCAAATATTATTATACGCAATCGGCGAATAATAACACAGGGCAACAAAAAAATATTTTTGTTTTGGTGCCTGGGATTTTAGAGCTGATTTTAACTATATTTGGGACGCTAAATCTATACATGCAATCCGTTTTTCTCTATCAGCTCTACTTTTTTAGATACATCAACTTATCTACCAATGTGGTTTTTATTCAGTATATTCATTTATGAGAGTTCTAAAATTATTATATATTCATTAATGTAGGTACAATGGTTTTATTGTCAGTCTGTAATTGAGTAAATTCCAGGTAAATCTATAAATAGTGGAACCATTGCCTATCAGGTACCTGAACTGACCCTTTTAATCAGGTGATTAAAGGAGTTAGGTAACTCGGGTAAGTCTCGTCAGTTTGTGCGTTCTTACTAATGAGAGTAGATCGAATTCGGCGTGTTATTTTATGTTAAGAAAAGAGTGTTTTTGTGTTATTGAACAGAATTAAAATGAGTTCAGGTTCCAGTTCAAGAAGAAGTTGTGTAAATCAACCTGATGTGTTTTGCTATATATGCGGAGAATACATGTTTCAACAAAACAGACAAACTATTACTGACTTTGTAAAGCGAGCGTATCTTGGATACTTTGGAGTTAAGCTTGGTGATCAGGACAAAACGTGGGCCCCGCATCTCGGGAAAAGAAAATGTCTAAAATTCGGCGTACCAATGGTTTGGAGAGAACCAAAAAACCACTTCAATAATTGTTATTTCTGTTTAGTAAATACTAATGGAATCAATCGAAATAACCGCAGTAAGTGGACTTATCCCAATTTAGACTCGGCAATACGCCCTATCCCGCACTCAGATGAAATACCGATTCCAACATTTCATCAGCTACCACATATGTCTGATGACGAATATTTTCCCTCTGATCGCTCTTCTGATGCTAATAAAAGTTCTGATGCTAATGAAACTAACAGTGACTATGAGGGGACGTCATCAGTTCCTCAACGCTTCAATCAAAATGAATTAAATGATCTAAACCAGGGATCTCAATTTATCGAAAAAGCTTCTGAAGTACTGGCTTCTAGGTTGAACGACAAAAATTTACTGGAACAAGGAACCAAAATTACCTTTTACCGTACAAGAGAAAAAGATCTGCTACCATTCTTTTCTCAAGAAGACAATCTTGTATTTTGTCACGAAATTAGGGGACTCATGAAAGAAATGGGACTTTCTGAATATATTCCAGATGATTGGCGCCTATTTATTGACAGTTCAAAGCGAAGTTTAAAATGTGTCCTTCTACATAATGGGAATAAATATGGTTCAATACCACTAGCTCACTCAACGAAACTGAAAGAAGAATATAATACCATAGCTTTGGTCCTGCAGAAGATAAAGTATTACGAACATCAATGGATGATTTGTGTAGACTTAAAAATGGTAAACTTTCTTCTTGGGCAGCAAAATGGTTACACGAAATATCCGTGTTTCTTGTGCCTCTGGAATAGTAGGGACAAAACACACCACTGGGTTAGAAAAGATTGGCCTCAGAGAGAAAACATGGACGTTGGGGAAAAGAATGTCATTAACGACGCTTTGGTTGAAAGAGAAAAAATCATACTTCCTCCGTTACATATAAAGTTGGGCTTAATGAAGCAATTTGTAAAGGCTCTTGATAAGAATGGCCTTGTTTTGCATATATAGGGGTAAAAATGCATCAGTTGAGCACAGAAAAACTCAAAGCAGGGATATTTGACGGCCCACAAATAAGACAATTAATTAAGGATCCTGCCTTCATAAATTCAATGAATCAAGTTGAACGAGAAGCTTGGACATCATTTGTTGCAGTTGTAGAAAATTTTTTAAGCAAACATAAAGCTCAAAACTATGTTGAAATGGTTAACAAGATGCTTAATAGTTTCAAATCCTTAGGGTGCAATATGAGTATTAAAATACACTATTTACACAGCCACTTAGACCGTTTTCCAGAAAATTTAGGAGACATGAGTGAGGAACAAGGTGAAAGATTTCACCAAGATATTAAAGTTATGGAGGACCACTACCAAGGAAGATGGGACATGCACATGGTGGCAGATTAGTGCTGGAGTTTAAAAAGGGACTGTTTAAAAAAACATTCAAGAATGTCGCGGAAAAGAAGCTTTCCAAGTGTTGAGTGACTATTTCATTTCTTCAATGTTTTTTTTTATTTGTAAGTACGACATAATATTGTATTTTGTATAACTAAAATAAAAATTTCGTATCTACTTTTGTTTACTACATTTACGGATTTGAGTTACAATAATGTAACTTATATTTCTCTAAAATTGTATATCTTAAAAATTTGAGCTCCTAGGTACAAATGAATACGTTATTTGAATTCAGGACATCAAATTGATATAGAATCAGCTCAAAAAACCTCGACAGCAAAACAGCTGTTCCCCTGTGTAATATTCTTTTTTCGATAATCTGATCACGAAACTCGATTCCTAGCCATAGAGCCAGGCCACTCCTGTCGCAAAATTTGTATACTCAGTTTCTCTGAGTATACAAATAACGCCCTGGTAATCAATGTTTTATGACAGTTTTTATAGAAATAATATATTGTAGAAGATTTTTTAAAACTGAAAAAGTTTCGTTGAGATCAATTTAATGTAATACACAAGGCAAAGAATAATCATGCTAATAAGCCTCAGAACGTGATTGTGTGATGAATTGTAAAGCAAATAGTTCATGCAGATATACGCTAAACATACATAACATATATACGTATCTGTTTTCAAATCCGTTACAACTTTCTAATAATTTTACCCGACAGGAGTATTATTTTGAAATATTAACAACTAATTTTCTCGGTTTTAATTTATTTGGCACCATTTTTATTGGAAATGTAGAGTGAATGAATTTTTTTGCATTAGTAAAAAAAGTTAACAAATGTATTTAGTTCCTTCTGTTTAGCAAACTAAAGAAACAAGTTAATAAACTGCATTTAATATATATATATATATATATATATATATATATATATATATATATTAAATGCAGTATATATATTATGTATGTTGCGTATTATATTGGTAAAGTAGTATAAAACTACTTATACGTGTTGAAAAGTTGGTGCAGGAATACTTAATTTGCATTTTAATATATCATCACGTAATAGTGTCAAAAGTTTTGGAAACAATATTCAAAGATGAGAAACATAAAGTTTAGATCTTGAAAGTTTCTTGACAGTCTGAAAAGAAATAAAGTTTCTTCTGGAGATAGTGTGATGAATTGTATAGCAAATAGTTCATGCAGATATACGCTGAGCATACATATATACGTATCTGTTTTCAAATTTTCTGGGTTTTAATTTATTTGCCACCATTTTTATTGAAAATGTAGAGTAAATAAATTTTTTTGCATTAGTAAAAAAAGTTAACAGATGCATTTAGTTCCTTATGCTTAGCTAAAGAAACGAGTTAATAAACTGCATTTAAATATATATATATATATATATATATATATATATATATATATATATAATATATATATATATATATATATATATATATATATATATATATATATATATATATATATATATATATATATATATATATATATATATATATATATATATATATATATATATATATATATATATATATATATATATATATATATATATATATATATATATATATATATATATATTTTGCGTATATTGCATATTATATTGGTAAAGTAGTATAAAACTACTTATACGTATTGAAAAGTTGGTGCAGTAATACTTAATTGGCATTTTATTATATCATCACGTAATATTGTCAAAAGTTTTGAAAATAATATCCAAAGATGAGAAAACGTAAACATCTTGGTAAACAAAAAGTTTAGATCTTGAAAGTTTCTTGACAGTCTGAAAAGAAATAAAGTTTCTTCTAGAGTTTCCAGTATTGACTAGATTTTATTTACAATGGTTTGATCGTATTTATTGTTGATTATTTCAAACGTAAGTAGACGTAGTCTCCTTTAATTTTCCTGCAAGGTTCTTGCGTTTGTATTCGACATTAGGTTTTCATTCAGGTCGCAATACTAACCAATCAAATATTTATATTAATAATTTTTATAAGTATGAATGTTTTGAATTTTTTCCGTGTCGATTGAATTAGCGATGCTGATTTTCGTCGATCATCCTGCCGACTTCTTCACAGCTTGTTCCCAAAGCTGACACTTCTTCGGAATGTAGTACAAAACTTTTATTGTTCAAAGAGAATCTCGTGTCCTGTTTTAGGCTTGTATTTTACAAATTCTGAAGTGGAAATATTACGAAAACATACTGCTCTTTTAAGTTCATTTTTTCTAGCGTATATCTTTCTGTTTGTTTAGCTGATATAGGTTTTACCACAGCTACATGGGATAATCTAAGTTCCTAGATTTTAAAGTTGAATCTTATTTTTGACAAACTTGAAAAAGTTTGAGCATATACTTGGGGAGACATATGTTTTTGAAAGGAGTATTTTGTATTTAGGTACTGAAAATTATTTGATTGAATAACGGAAGTAAAGTTAGTTCTGATTAAACAGCAGTATGAAACAAGACACCAAATCTTCTTTGATCGATCAAATATCCTTGCAACAAATTCCTTTTTTATTCTAGGAATATTCGGGAGTCTATTAAAATATCTAACAGCCACAATCTTAAACGTAACACTGATCTTTATCTTTTATCAATCTGGGAATCGATCATCCAAGAAGCCTCGCCCTTCCCAAACCCGGGTCTGCTAATACTAAAAGGCATATGCATGCGGAGTTAAGTCAGTTTCGTGCTACATTCCGAAGAAGTCAGTTCTCGTAACAAACACGAAAGGAGCTTGCAGGATGATCTCCGAAACGTCACTAATTTAATTGACACAGGAGAACTCCAGAAGAATTATATAAGGTCTGGAACATATAAAAGTTTTCTATCAAAATCTTTATTTTTCGGAAAAATAAGTTGCATTTGCCAATATTTTATTAGACTGATTTATTTGATAATTTTTTCGTGACACTAGCAATCTAATTATGTTAACAGAGACTGCTAGCTTGTCATGTATGATATAAGAAGATAATATATTTAACAAGAGTATTATAGACAATTTTTGCCGTTTTTATAGAACAAATTTTAATGTAAAAAATGAATTATTTCTTGGAAAAAACGATAGAGCGATAACTTGAAAGTTTTTTCCTACTTAGTATGTATCACCACTACACCACACACCACACTTTATTTTTGCACACGACGCGCGTTTCTCCAACTATGTTAGCTTCATCAGGAGCGATGATTGACCGAGAGAGTTAATCATTGCTCCTAATGAAGCTAAGATGGTTAGCGAAACGAGCGTCGAGTGTAAAAATAAAGCGCTTGGTGTAATGGTGATATATACTAGGTAATGTCATTGTACCAAAGATTTCACATTCCCAACACAGTCGAAAGTTTTTGTCCATAAGTAATAGAAACTAATTTTTAACTAGGTAATAATTTTCACAACTTTATATGTACGTATGTTTCTCCATTCCGTCGTACTGCAGAAACTTCTGAGTTTATCATATTTTCGAAAGTTACCCTAAGTATGCAGGGTACATAGAGTTACTGTGGATTTCTGGGATGAAAATATGACCATTTAATCCAACTTACCTTAGTCCAAAAATTCGTAATTTTTGAGGTACAGGGTGTCAAAGTTATAGTTTTATTTTAGTTTTTCTTAAGTACCTCTCTTAATAATCGTACTATTTATACAAGATTCGGTGCTAAGGGGTTTTCTGAGATGAGAAATCGAAATCAGCTCATAGTTTTCTTGTAAATTGTAGGGGCGCCACTTATTTCACTATGTATACTTTTAAATTGTACATAACTTTTTTACACCACTCTGTATGATATTTTTAATTAAATATTCGTATTCTCCGCCTTCTCCTGTTTAAAAAAGCTCCCTTGGTAAATGTTGCTCCGAGCAACAGTTTCTGAGATAGTGGGATGTTTTCATTTATTGATTACAAATTTATCAATTTGTGGGTATTCTTTTATGCCCTTAGCCAGTTGGTTTTTACATTCTTAATGTTGTTGGCCCGTTGGTCTTGAAATGTATTATTGTTGTTAGCCTGTTTGCCTTTAAGCATGCTCCAAATTTAAAAGACTATTCTTTTGGCCCTGTCCTAAGCCTGGATGAACTGTGGATGGAATTAAAAAATGGATACAAACATCCCATTATCTCAAAAACTGTTGCTCGGAGCAAAATTTACTAAACTTTTTTAAACAAGCGAAGGCGGAAATTCGAAAATTTAATTAAAAATAACATACAGAGTGGTATAAAAGAGTTATGACAATATAAAAGTATACACAGTGCCATAAGTGGCGTCCCCTACAATTTACAACAAAATTGTGAGCTTATTTCGATTTCTCATCCCAGAAAACCCCTTAGTACCGAATCTTGTACAAACAGTACAATTATTAAGAAAGCTACTTAAAAAAAACTAAAATAAAAGTATAAATTTGCCACACTGTATCTCAAAAATTACGAATTTTTGGACTAAGGTAAGTTGGGTTAAATGGTCATATTTTCATCCCAGAAATCCACAGTAACTCTATGTACACTGGAATACTGGGATACCCTGCATAGTTTTGCTAAAAATTCAGTATAGTGCATGTCAGGCCTGATTTTGTCAATACGAAAAAACTAAAACAATTTCAAATAGAACTACTGTTGTAAGGACGTATATACAGGGTATCAAATGTAAAAAAAATATTAATAAACATGTCAATGAGTGTAAACTACTCTATGGATTTTGTTGCGTGAAAAGCCGTAATGAAGATGGAGAAAATAATTTTATTGAAAACAGACTCACATTTAAATCCTTTGGAGTCCATATTGCTAAGGCTTTAGACATGTGCAATAATTTACAAAAGACACATTTAAATTTAAAAAAATATACGAAATGAAGTAATTAATATTAATATAAATACAGTGCAATATGCATATAATAAATTAAAAGTCAAAATACACGGTACATACCATAAGCAAATAAACGTGCGCACAAAAATCCAAAATAAACTAGCTAATAATAAAACACATATCCAAAAACAAAATAAATAGATAGCTTTAAAATTTAATCATAAGTAGTGACAACAACAACAATAAAGCAACATAGTATTATCACACATTAAAATCGACCAAAATAATCTTTAAGCTCTTGTACATCGTCAAATGATTTAATTATTGGTTTAAGTATATAATATATAATAAAATATTTCGTGATACTTGGAAGGGTGGCATTTGCCAATGTTGAACATCGTGTATGTTTCCTCTTGTACAACGTTGACAAACATGTGTACATATATCGCGAAAGACAAATCATAATATTAGATTTTTTAAATAACTTCTACACGACACCCTGAGTTTTAAATTGCTTATGCTTCTTGTACACCTTTTCTGCGTCCAAAAGATGCTGAAACTTCAGACTTCATTCCCCCAGTATTTCAGTCCCGAGTCTCTCCGAGAGATTGCAGCACAAAACAAAAAAAAAACATGATTTTCAGTTATTGCCAACTCTCAGAAGATTTGTGACATTTTATCTATTAGTTTCCGAGTTACAGCTGCTTCAGTGACGCTACGTTTGATTTTTATAACACGATGGAACAAAAAGAATTTCGTGTGTTGATTAAACATTGTTTTTTGATGGGAAAAAATACAGCCAGAATCCAAGAATGGCTTGAGGAATACACATCTGCTCCGTCGCAAACAAATATATTTCGATGGTTTAGTAAAATACGGTCGTATAAACATCGTTGATGGACCACATTTCGGACGTCTAAATGAGGCAGTTACTCTAAAAAACACAAAAAAGCACCATATTATTCTAAATGGCCGCAAAGTGACAGTGAGATAGGTAGCTGACATCGTGAAGATATCATGATCAATCAGAATGCGTGAAGCTATGTGCCCGTTGGGTGCCGCGCACTCTCATGGTTAATCAAAAGCAGTAACATGTCAAAGGTTCAGAACGCTGTATGAGATTATTTCAGTGTAATCCGAAGGAGTTTTTGTATCGATTCGGGATCGCCGAAACATGGATCCACCACTACACGCCTGAATTCAACAGGCAGTCCGCGTATGGAATAATACTATTTTGAGAAGCGGCGAACAATCACCGGAGATTATTACATTGGTTTATTGGACCATGTGAATGGTGAAATCAAGAAAAAAGACAGCATTTAGCCAAGAAAAAAGTGTTGTTTGGCCAGGATAATGCACCACTTCAAAACTTTATAAAATCGATAGTGAAATTGGACCATAAATTGTTTCTTTATCCGTCATATTCATTCGGTCTGGCCTCTAGCGATTATTACCTTTGTCCAAATTTGAAAAGGTGGCTCCAGGGGGAGAGATTTGGCTTAAATAAAGAAGTCGAATGGGAACCTGAGGCTTATCTTAAAGACCTCGATAAATCGTACTATATGTAAGATATCCAAATGTTGGAAGATCGCTGGAATAAGTGTATGGCTTTTGAAGGAAAATATGTTGAAGAACAAAATCGATTTTTGGCAAAAATATTGTTTTTTCCTGGAATTTTCACCCGATGTAATTATTTTTAAATGAAACACAGATAGTACACACTATTCAGAATCTTTAGTATGATTATATTATTAAAATTTAGGTTAAAGTTTCTTTAAGTGTTTAAAATTTTTGTCGCTAAAAGCGTATTGTTTAAAGGATAGTCTAAACTAGAGAAGAGGTTCTTGCTTAAATAATTTGATAACACTTCTCATGGAGTTCAGCAAAAATCTCATATGACCAATGTCAGGCGCAATTTGACAAAAAACATTTGACAAAAATTTTACATATATGGTGGAATAAATCTTTACCAAGTTTATTTATTAATAATTATAAAAAAAAAGAAAATAAATTACTTGTTAAAATAAAAATAATAAAACGAGTTAAGTTATTTAACTTATTATAAAATTAGTGTGGCGATTAGACAGTCAGGAAACGGTCGGATAAAATTTAAAAATTGGAATAACAATCAGGAACCCATTTTTACCATTAACACCTTTTCCAACATTAAACCTTCAACTAAAGTTTCGAGTTATATTTCATCAAAATATTTCATGAATATAATAGCTTACATACACAGAATAAAAGTATTTTTATTTAATTGCAACAGTCAACAGGTAGATAGTCTTTCAATACGAAAAAATCAATTTTGTTTTTTCAAGCTCATATATTTAGAGACTTTGTTTTGGGTATTTCATGTCAAAGTCCAATTTTTAAAAAGACATATTCCTAACATGTCAGTATCCTTTAAGATGATATTGATAGAAGATAAAACTTGATTTTGTCAGTAAATTAATTTATTTTAAAACTATTATCCTATCAAGAAACAGCTTTAAAACACCTCAAATTCAAAAAAGGTGGATGTTATTGCAAAGATGCAAAATTGATCGTTAATATTAAAGTTTTTAAGAAATTTGCTTTAAGATGATAGCATAAGTTAAGACACTAAAGACCTTTTCTAGGCCGTTCATAATGATTTATTTTGATTTATGCTTATTTTATTTTCTCGTCTGATACTAATTTTAATATATAAATATGTTTTACCAAAATTTAAAAAACAGTTAACGTTAATAGTAACTGTAACTACGAATATCTTATCACTTCATTTTTAATTTTCTCTTTCATTATTATTATAATTAAAATTACACTTATACTTACATTTTATATCGTAAAAAAAAATGGGATCAGAGTAATGGACAGTATCCAAAGATTATCTCATAATATTTTTCTTTAATTATTAATCAAATTATTTTTATTAAATTTCTATGCAATTATACAATACAAAATAAAACACATGAGCAGTAGATGACATAGATAAAATTTCAAAAAGCTGTGCAATTTAATACTTTCTGTTGTATATCAACAAACATTTCACTTACCTTGGAACGTTCAGGGCTATAAAAACTGAAGAAATAACTAGAAGCATTTTGTTAATATTTTGTTGAACTTGTATACTTGTTGCTTTAGTCTGCCTGTTACCTAAAATAATATTATGTATGTATATATATATATATATATATATATATATATATATATATATATATATATATATATATATATATATATATATATATATATATTTATATATTTATATATATATTTATATATTTATATATATATATATTTATATATATATATATATATATATATATATATATATATATATATATATATATATATATATATACAGTGTGACAATTTAAGTCAGCATAATATGGGATTTTTTTAAAATAATCACTTTAGCCCAGATTTCGTTATGGCATCCATTTGTGCTGCAAATAATATCAGAAATAAAGTATAGTAAGTCATTTTTACGCATGACGTCACCTGTCAAAAATCACATTTTCGTAAAAATTTTTGAAAAAACGTATAATTTGGCCAAATTTTAAAAAAAGTTATTAGACAAAATGGTTTATTTTGTGATTCTATATCTGTTTGTCAAATTTCAAAACGGCGGATTTTGAATTTTTGGCAGTTTTTTGACATTTCGGCAATTGTTTTTCATCTTGATTTATTGCCACCTTATTTAAATGATTTAATTTGTCAAAAACTAGGCACCTATAATCTATTTCAGAACAAAATGAAGTCGTGCCCATAATTTTTTTATATAATATTAAAATTAACACATTACGATGAATCATATTTAATGCAAAGTTCAATTAACTTTTGTTTTTAAATAGAAAAATGTTTCTCGCTTACGTAGTTTGATAGTGAACACACTTGAACGTTTGTAAATTAACACATATCTTACATGTTGATCTTTTTAGTAATGTATTTAAAGTTTCAACAACAATGTAATATTTTATTCTATAAACGCTAAATTAACAGTTGGCTATTTTAAACTATTTAATAAATACTTTGTATCAAATACACGCATATTGCAATATTCTACATTTCGGTGTGTCCACCGTTTCGTTCAATGCAACGAATGGTTCTTCTAGAAATTTCTTTGACGGAATTTTTCACAAACTCGGGAGGTATCTCCTGAACACACTGCCTAATTATAGTTTTAGCGTTTATAGAAAGAAACATTACATTGTTGAAACTTTAAATACATTACTAAAAAGATCAAAATGTAAGATTTGTGTTAATTTACAAACGTTCAAGTGTGTTCACTTTCAAACTACGTAAGCGAGAAATATTTTTCTATTTAAAAACAAAAGTTAGTCGAACTTTGCGTCAAATATGATTCATCATAATGTGTAAATTTTAATATTCTATAAAAAAATTATGGACACGATTTCGTTTTGTTCTTAAATAGGTTATAGGTGCCTAATTTTTGATAAACTAAATGATATAAATAAGGTTGCAATAAATCAAGATGAGAAACAATTGCCGAAAATTCAAAATTGCAGTAGGCCGTTGAAATTTGACAAACAGATATAGAATCATAAAATAAACCATTTTGTCTAATAACTTTTTTTAAAATTTGGCCAAATTATACGTTTTTTCAAAAATTTTTACGAAAATGTCATTTTTGACAGGTGACGTCATGCGTAAAAATGACTTACTATACTTTATTTCTGATCTTATTTGAAGCACAAATGGATGCCATAACCAGATCTGGGCTAAAGTGATTATTTAAAAAAAATCCCATATGATGCGGACTTAAATTGTCACACTGTATATATATATATATATATATATATATATATATATATATATATATATATATAAATATATATATAAATATATATATATACATATATATATATATATATATATATATATATATATATATATATATATATATACATATTTAGCACTTTAGTAAGAGTTTCGAAAATGGAGTAAATTAAACATATATTTTTAAACGGTATATTAGTAACCTATTTGCAATTGGCAATAGGGGTACGGATCTGGCTCTCTCGATCGTAGGCATTTATCTTGGATTAAAGATTTTGAAAGTCCAGAAGAGATATCTTTAGATATATACTTCTTGTTGCATTGTTATCCATAATTTTTAAACTCTCGTACTTGTAATGATACTCTTTTACGATCCTGGTAGAAGATAGATCTGCTTCAGGGAAGCGACCCTGCCCACGCCAGCTATGCTTTTCTTCCTACCTCCCTTACTAGAAAGAGACAATATCCGAACCTTAAATCCTATCTGTTTTCTATACATCCTACCTCCCCCTAATCCCCCCTATCAACCTGCACTGGCCAGCATGATAGGAGTATGGCTAATATACCTTGTGATATGATGCCATTGGTTTTCCCACGGCCCTTAGTCTCCGACAGGAAGATGATCCCGGTTACGGTGGTAACTATATAAAACAGAAAACAGAGGGTGCCTGGAATCCCTGGAGTAGACCAGGCTACCATGGAAAACGACAATTGCTACCAGCAACTTACAATACCAAAACGCTATCACCGAACCAGAAACTACTTGAATTGGAGGAAGAACTCTCTTACATAAAATGGGATATAGTGGGCCTTAGTGAAGTGGGGAGAAGAGGCGAATTGGAAATTACATTAAAGTCTGAAAATCTGTTTTACTATAAATGTGAACAAAGTACAAGATTTGCTTTCATATAAATAAAACTAAATGCTCGATATAATGTCAAAATAATTCAAGTTTATGTTCCAACATCCACACATAGCGACGAAGAAGTAGAAGCCTTTTATGATGATATTAATAGAGCATGCAATGCAAAAAGTTACCACACACTATACCCTTATCATCGGTGATTTTAACGCGAAATTGAGATACAAAACAGATCACATAGAAACTGCACTAGAGACCTTCGGATACAGAGAAAGGAATGAAAGAGGAACTATGCTATTCGATTTTCTGCTACAACATTAACTATATGTAATGAATTAATTTTTAAGAAAATTTCAAATAGGAAGTGTACTTGGCCCAATACAGATGGACTTACCAAGAATGAAATAGATTACATCATCTCAGATAATAAACATGTAATACATGACGTTCAGGTTCCTAATAGCATTTCGATTGGTAGCAACCATATATTGGTGATGGCAAATATAACATTCAACGTAAGAAAAAAAAGAACCAAAATGATACTGAAAAAGGACCACTTAGATGGACTCCCATTGAAAAACCAGAAGCATATAGAGATCAGATAGAGATCAGATAGAGAAAGATCTGAAATACTTAGAAAACGACACACACGAACCAATAGACATTGAAAAAAAAAACCGGTCAAGTGCAAGTTGAACTTGCACAATTAGTGTTCCGTACGTTGATTGTTTTTTTAAAATAAAAATTTTTGTTAGGGTGGTATAAAATGATCAGTGACTTCACAAAACACACCCCAAATGAGTTTTCAACAAAGTTTGTTTCCAATCTTTACTGAAAACTGGTGACTTTGAAATTTTTTTTTTATATACCAAATAAATTATTAAAGGTAATGCACTCGTGATAATTTTCGTTCAATCTATACCCGTGGAGAATATTCCAGAATTTTTTCAAAATTTTTTGATCAGTACTTTTCGAGATAAGGTAGGGGACAGCGATTTTTTAAAAGTAATACGAAGAAAACTGTGCGCAAGTATTACATTACATATATATTTTTTACTCGTGTTTTCATAAGCTTTCATTTGACATTACACCTAGTAAAAAAAAATTTTTTTCACTTCCGATTTCACCCTCAAAACGAACCCCTTAAGTCAAAATTTATGTTACGGTGATATAAAATGATCAGTGACTTCACAAAACACACCCCAAATGAGTTTTCAACAAGGTTTGTTTTCAATCTTTACTGAAATCTGATGACCTTGAAATTTTTGTTTTTTTTTATATACCATATAAATTATTAAAGGTAATGCACTCGTGATAATTTTCGTTCAATCTACACCCCGTGGAAAATATTCCAGAATTTTTTCGAAATTTTTTGATAAGTACTTTTCGAGATAAGGCCCGGGACAGCGATTTTTTCGCGAATTTTTAAAAATAATACAAAGAAAAGTGCGCGCAAGTATAATATTATATATATATTTTTTACTCGTGTTTTCACAAGCTTTCGTTTGACACCACACTTGATGACCTAGTAAAAATTTTTTTTTTTTCAGTTCCGACTTCACCCCCAAAATTAACCCCTTAAGTCAAAATTTAATTCTCAAAACTACATGGCTCTGATGAGGCCATCAATTCCTATATCATTACCAAATTTCACCTTTGTATGTCAAATAGTTTCGGAGAAAAATCGGGTGTGACAGACAGACAGACAGACAGACAGACAGACAGACAGACAGACAGACACCGAAGTGATCTTATAAGTGTTCCGTACGGAACACTTAAAATGAATGAAAGAATTTGGAAAACATTGAAAGATTTATGTAAAAGATATCAAACAAAATCCAAAAATGAACAAAAACTCACTGAAAATACAAAACAACTAATAAAACAAAGAAACGAGTTAACAAATAGATATACAACAGGGAATGAAGAATTACATGAATTACATAAAAACATTTCTAAGGCAGTAGGAAGGGATGTCAGAAAATTTAATGCGGAGAGAATAAATGAAGTAATTGGGAATAACAAGGGTCTTAAAATGCTACGAAGGAAACTCACCACGGGAAAACACAATATTTCTAAAGTGGACAACAAAGTTGGAGAGGTAATCACCAACAAAGAGGAGATCGTAAGAATTGTGGAAGACTTTTATAGAGAGTTCTACCAGAAGCCAGACGGGGAAGAAGCGATAGCCATTCCAAAGGTTCAAAACCAGGGTGTGTAAGACAACATAAAACTACTGAAAAGTTTCGCAAGGAGTCAAGGAGACACTTTATCCCCAAAGCTCTTTACGACTCGTCTGGAATGTACATGTAAAACAATTGACTGGGAGGAATTGGGCCTAAATATAGATAAAGAAAGATTAAATCGTTTCAGATTTGCAGATAATTTAGTTATGGTAACAGACTGCTTCGACCAAGCCTCCTTAATGTTAGAATGATTGTACATTGCATCAAGAGAAGTCGGACTAAAAATAAACTTCACAAAAACACAACTTTTGACAAACCTCGTACTAAATGATAATATATCAGTCACAGGCAAACCTGTCGAACAAGTCACATCTGCGAGCCTCAGGAAGAGTGGGTTTTGGCAAGTTGAAGTATATTTTTAAATCGAATGCTCCCATCAGCTTGAAGCGAAAAGTGTATGATCAGTGTATATGGCCTGTCATAACATACGCAGCCGAAATACTAACACTCACAAAAAATCGGTAAATATACTCCGTGTAACGCAAAGGGCTATGGAAAGATCTATGTTGGGTGTTACCCCCAGCGACAAAATACCCAACAACATCATTCAACAAATGACAAGTGTAATTGGGCTGGTCACGTGGCTAGGAGGAAAGACCGAAGATGGTCAAAGAGATTATTAGAATGGCGACCCTCCTGCATTCCAGAACAGAGGACGCCCTCCCAACCCGATGGGCAGATGACATCAGGAGAATTTGTAGTAACTGGATACAAATGGCCCAGAATAGAAATGAATCGCATAGGCTTACGCCCAGCAGTGGTCGCGTATAGCTGATTGATGATGAGGCTAGATTTCACATCGCATTTTTTGAAGTCATATTTTTTACTAAATAAAGTCAATTATCGCAAACTTGTTTTGACTTAAAATATATGTGTTACCAATCATGGTCCCACCCCACCCCCCCCACCCCCCCCCCAATTAATTTTGGAATGAATATGCATTTATTTTACCTACGAATTCGTGTGTACAGGAAGTATGCAAAACTTTATGGGAGAGTCTTTAATATAGTTTCATAGTATGTTTGATTCTAATTTTGACATCAATATAGTACTAGAAAAGTGAATACGATTTAATCTATTTTAGACATGGCAGATAGATAGACAGATATTTAGGGTTTAGGGCGCGTCAACATCTTGGTTGGCCCCAACGTGCTAATTAGCTGTGACTAATTTTGAAGTTATACTATGAGGTTAACTTCTCTCAAAAATTTCCTGATGTTATCTTTGTTGTTCTCATAAGAGTTGATGACACTGACTAGATTGGAAGATATGTTGAGTGAGGTTTTCAAGTTTTGAAAATGTGCTGCCTCGAAGATATGTTTTACGGTGAAGGGGCTCATGCAGTTGGGGCACGTTGGCTGATGTTCACCTTTTAACAAATAAGCGTGGGTGCCATAGGTATGTCCAATGGCTAATCCACATCTAGTAACGTTATCCCTTCTGTTCATGTTATAAGAGTGAAGGAGAGGGTAAACAATGGGTTTAACATCTTAAGATCCAATAATTTAGACATGACAAATTTGTATTAGATGTAGCAGACTGTTAAAATGTCACTTTGAAATAGCCGGTATAATACGATATTTAGTGTAAAAAATAATACGTATAGTTTCAAAATAGTAATTCTTTGACGACCCACCGATAATTAATAGTTAAGGTCAAAGGGCTTGTTAGTAATTATGCGAATATTAAAAATGTGCCAAAAATTTAACCGATTAAATGATAAACAACTTTTCTTCATAAAACTTTAGATATTTTGATAATAAGCTCATTTTCAGCGATTATTTTTTAAAAATTGCTTCTTCCACTAAGTGATTTTTTATCTATACTGAAATAAAAAATTAAATTTCAACTATTCGTATGTTGACATTTTAGAGGAAACTGTGCGTGTCATCACGTGTCACTCAAACGCTAGCGCATCAATACTCAAAATTGAATACAAATTTTTTATTATTTATTAATTTTTTGTTAAAAAACCCTGCTTGCAAAAACAATTTCAAAGGATTTTACTGCTTTAATATTTGTCAGTTTTTGTTCGAAAATATTTTAACCGGAATACTTACAAAGTTTGTTTTTAGTTTTATGTTTTACACACTCCTTTTCCGATACCTAAACCTACACGTGGGAATAATAGGTCTAAAGGTCACACGAGTATTTTAGAGGACAAGTAATCGACAAAAAAAACAAAAGGATATTTTTTAGATGCTAAGCCATTTTTTTTTATTATATTGAAGCACAATTTTAAGAAAGCATTTTAAATATGAAGGCAAAACAAAGGAAAATGAACATTGTTCTGTAAATATAAGCTCAAAAGAGATTGAAGATAATTATGTTTACTTAGATGATTACAGACAGAAACCTCACTGAACTTATTACGAACGCCTTCAGCTTGTATTACATACTTTATTATGGTAATAGCCCTTATAACATGGTTGTTAAGTTATAGCTGTCATTTTACTAAAATTATGCAAATTGAAAAAACTACACCTAACATAATCAAAGTTATCTGTTGATCAATATTATTAAGGTGGTTTGGGACATGACAATTACTTACGCCTTAGTAACTGATCTTCAGATTTAATACATCGTCTTGAGGATGTGGAGAACTCCTCGGAAGTTCTAGTTGAATCACTGCTCTGAAATAAAAATTTCTACGTCAGCGTTTATAAAAGACAAAGAAAAATCTCTAGCTTAAATACATTTTCAAAAGTGTATATATATATATATATATATATATATATATATATATATATATATATATATATATATATACATATACATATACATATATACATATGTACATATATACATACATACATATATACATATATACATATATACATATATACATATATATATATATATATATATATATATATATATATATATATATATATATATATATATATAATATATGTATATATCTATATATAAATATATATTTATATATAAATTTATATATATTTATATATAAATTTATATATATATATATATATATATATATATATATATATATATATATATATATATATATATATATATATGTGTATATATATATATATATATATATATATATATATATATATATATATATATATATATATGTATATATATATATATATATATATATATATATATATATATATATATATATATATATATATATATGTATATATCTATATATAAATATATATTTATATATAAATTTATATATATTTATATATAAATTTATATATATATATATATATATATATATATATATATATATATATATATATATATATATATATATATATATATATATATATGACAAAATAGATGCTTATACTGCACTCTGTCGGTAATTTATTTAAAATCTTTCCCAACAAAGCGTCCAGACCCCAGCTGACACTTAATTGCAGAAGCGCACCTTCTCAAGCTTCCCGCTCGAAAGCATAGATGGCGCATTGGGAAAGCAACCAAGGCGAATCGAAAAATCCGCACTTTGGAAGTTCTCAAAAGTGTTCTCTGTATTTGCTAGACCATCTCAAGACGCGTTTCGCCGTATCATGGCACATCAGCTGGGCTAGGTTCAGCAAACACAAAGAACACCATTTCAGACCTTATCTGGGTACTAACGGAAAAACCATGACAAAATAATCATGTTTTTTCCGTTAGTACCATACTGCACTCTGTCGGTGACTTATTTAAAGTCTTTCTGAACAAGGCGGACAGACCACAGCTGACACTTAATTGCAGAAGCGCACCTTCTCAAGCTTCCCGCTCGGAGGCATAGATGGCGCATTGGTGAAGCAACCAAGGCACTTTAGAAGTTCTCGATTACAAGGTTGAAAATATTTTACAGAAACATGATTATATGATAGATCCCATTATTATTAATATATAATTAAAGTGGTCGAAGTTTTAATTAAAATGTTAACTTCCGGTTTTTCGATTTTACAATTTCCTGCCATGGTTGAAAAGAGCACTCTATGTATTAAATAAATCATTGATAACTTACTTTTGAATAAGTTTATTTAACTGAGTAGCAGGTCTTAAAATAGGGCATATCTGATACTTCGCCAAATCTTCGCCCGTAACTCGCCAAATAAGCGTCGCATAAGAGAATCAAATTAAATTCGTAATAAGGGCTAACAGAAGTATAATTGAACTAAACTAATTTTTACAAAATCTCAGAAAACAAAATTCACAATTGAATCGTAAAAATCCAGACCCAAAGACGCTCAATTTCAAAGTGTCTAAAATATAAGCAAGATTATTTTACATATGAACATCCTGTGGACGAAAATGGAAGCGACAATGTTATTTCACCTCTATATGTAAACTGTGGAGGTGAGCATACTGCAAACAGTCCAAATTGTACTATTTTTTCCCAAAAAAAGCTGCATCCTCTGATAAAAAGTTGCCGCCAGAGTTTTTATGGAGGAAACAGAATAATATACTTTTAAGTAATATTAATATTAAATAATTTATATAACAATATAGATTTTATATTATCAATATTCCAAAACTCGATAAAAGAACTCTTCTTATAAATTCAATAAAATGCTACAAAGCAGTTTACAATTCATATTCCAAAATAAAACTGCAGATTAAAAATGGCGATCAGAGTGGATGCCAAATACTTAAAAATAGGTATCATAAATATCAACAGTATTCGAAACAAAAAATCTGAGTTAATGAGTAAGTTGAACACGAAAACAAGTCAATACTAAAGTGCACTAACTTGGTGCACCCTTAGAAAACCAAATATTAAAAAACTACAAATATTGCAGAATCAAGCTTTCAAAATAATAGTTCATGTAAAAATTGATTTCAAGAAATAACCAAAATAGTCAAAATTTCGGCATATACTCAATGGTACCTATATTTTATTTTCTTTCTTTTTGTATTCTGAAAACTAAGACTTTTCAAAGTATTAATCTATCAGTATAAAATTCAGCCGGTGCTGAAAACAATTCATCATCTTTCCTTACCTTATTAGTAGTCCACAGTTAAGAATAAAGGCTAAAGATTCCATACCCGATCCAAGAAGACGATCAAGATCTTAATGATTCCAAAATGCTTAACATAAACAATCGTCATTATAAATTAAATTATTGTTAAATATACATAACCAGTTCGGAGATGTTGGAAAAGCATCTTCCTTTCGTATTTTGCGCAACATTATACAAATGTGTATTTGCTAGAGTAATATACAAGGTAAAAAAATAGTTTGTGTCATCTGTTAAATGGCGATGAGGGTGTGTTTCTGTGTTAACTCCTTATTTTTCTTAAATCGCAATAAATTATCTACTTGGTGTTTTTGCCTAACCTTTCAAATAATTGAGTTAGAGAGGTAGTTCATTTATATTCAATAAAACTATACAAACTGATCAACTCTGACCTTCGAATCAATGTACAAAGACACTGGGCCCACTAAAGGTACTCTGTATACGCTGGTGTTCCTTTTACATGATTGTAACAAACGACATAAAAGTAAACTTTTAAGGATAATTGTCAAAATAACGAATGCGGCAAAAATTAATAATTTTATTTTTTTACCCAAATACTATTTTGTAAGTTTTGTTATCTGAACACAGAGTTATGACCAAAACAACCAATGTTCCAAAAAATGAAAATTTCCGTCTTGTTGCTATTATAACAATATTTAAAAAGTTATGGAAACAATTTATTCTACCAAAAATTATAATTATGTTGTTATCATAACAATAATTAACAAGTTGTCAAAACAAAGATTGTTCCTCAAAAATTAAAATTTGTGGTATGTTAGCATGCATGGTTGTTATTAAAACAACTAAAGTTGAAGAATATAAAAATTTTATGATGTTGTTGCCACGAGAACATTTTTGTAAATATTATTATAAATTTATATTTAAAAGAGTTGTTGATAAAACAATTCATATCCCAAAAGATACGTGTTGTATGTTATCAAAACAACATCAAAAATTAAAATTTTGGTATTACCAAGAATTGAAGACTAACACTTTTTGAGAGCTTTTAGTAGTACCAATTAATAGGTGTTGATAATAGGGAAACTAAAAAAATTCGGTACGTTATTGTTATGTCTGGTGAATAAAAAAACTTTATAAATCTAGTAGCGAGAGAGATTTTAGAACACGATTGTATCGAAAAAATTAAAAATCTAGCTTTTAAAAATGATGTTGTTATGTGTACATTTTGAATTACGGAATTAATATATTTGATATTTTGAAAGTGATAATCAAAGGTTTAATTAGAGGGATGAGTACGTTGTTTTTGCCAGTTGAAAACCATGTTTGGAAATCCAGATACGTGCTAATGAAAGCAAATTGTGTTTAATGCCGCTTCCACTGTAATACAGTAATAATAATATTATTATGTTTCATATGCACGTATTTTATAATCACATGTATGTCTTTCACAATCCCAAGCATTACTTCCATAAACTTAAATCGAATATTTCAAGTATGGCAGCAAAGAAATAGCGATAACTTTCCCAAATCGAGTAAAGGCTCTTTTACATCCATGCGGATGTTGTATGATGTAAGGACATAAGTAAGCTAAATAATGTTTTAAAATTGTGGAATTTTCTGAAGTTGATGAACCAAAGTTTATACAAGTTGGTTTTTCCATTTCTGTGTGTCCTGCAGCTTCGTTCTTATTCATATAAAGTATGAAAAAAAGCTAACTTCGTATAATTTTTTTTTAAATTGGCTCACTTACCTGTGAACTAACGTGAAGTTTTAGCACAACGCGTTCCGAAGAGAATTTTTCATCATCGTGTACTCCCAACTGATGTGATTTAAATATAATTCTGGCGATCATGATGTTCATTACCAATATAAGGATAACTGGTATAATTAACGTTGTAAAAGTGTCTAGAATATTTATAATGTTTGTAAGTAGCCAGTAATAAGGCTTCATATCGCATTCAATTTTATCGCCATGTGAAATCATTCCAGCCACCTGTAAAAGTAAAGTGAAGGTAAAAAAATCAGGGTTTTCTTAGAAAAGGCAAGTTCGTAAGAAGAAATTTTAGTTCCGGTCGTTTATATGTATCAACTTCTTAATCTCGTATTTTTCTTGTAGTTGCCACGTTAAAAGTTGGAATATGATTCACTTATAAAAATATGATAATTCAGCTAGATAGGCAACTCGATTTTAGAGTATTGCTGTTATCGAATTTATCGAAAATCGCAACGAATTTAATAACTTTATTACATGGAAACCAGAGTGAGACTAAACCATTTTACTGATAAAAAGTTCGCTAACGGAAATTTTGAATACTTGGGACATTATTCCAGATTTTTTTTCTATTCACTACAGTTACTGAATAAATCCACATTAACGGACTTCTAACTTACCATTTATGATAATAAAAAAGTTATCGTTAGATATTAAATTATGCTGCAATGACGAAATAGTAATCATATTTAATTATATTGTAAACAATTTTGGGAAAAAGATAATTATAAACCAGCAAATTAAGATCAAATCAAATTACAGCTTAGATATCATGTTACATTCCTAACAATTTTTTCTATCCTAATTCAATCATATTTTTATTTAAATGTCGACGAACGAAAAAACAACTTTATAAAGGTGAAGAAAACTACAAAATAATAGTAATCTTAGAAATTAGCACCTACCTACTTAGAAAAGAAAATATAATCAGCAAAAGAAATTTTTACTGTTGTCTCTCTTAACGAAATATACCAGAAAAAATAGAAGTATGTAAGTAACACTTAATATACCAAATATAACACACAAACATACAAAAAGTTTTAAAGTCGTAACAAGTCACGCTTGCTTATTTATTGGCTTGTATTTTCAGACTGACCTATTTCTCGGCATGTGTAATATAATGTTGCAAAAAGAACATATAATAATTTTTTGTATTAAATTTATATTTTGAAAGATATTATCGAATATATTTTGTTTGAGTACTCTTCTAATAAGTTTAAGACTTCAAATTGATTCTAAGCATTAAGTTTTATTTCATAAGTATGTTTTTAAGTACAAGATATACGCCAACATCAAAATTTTACTTAGTTTTGTGTGTACATTTAATAATTTGTTTATGAAGTATTAATTACATATTGACTGACAACCGCAAAGATTTTTTTTGCTTATTATGTTTTATTTTACAAACGGATGAGTTCTAAGTTTTTAAGATTAAGCGAATTTATTATTTTGACTAATTAATACTTTTTTGAAGTCGATTAACTTTTTTTTGAAGTTTCTATTTTATTTTGTACTTTTTCATTAAGAACGGTAAGTAAAAGCCTTACATATATTTAATATTACATAATATTAAGTAAAAAAACGTAAGAAGTTTGCTGAAAATCTTGGCAAGAAATAAAAGAGATTTAATACACCGCGCGAAAGGCAACGTTTGGCATATATATATATATATATATATATATATATATATATATATATATATATATACATATATATATATATATATATATCTATATATATATATATATATATATATATATATATATATATATATATATATATATATGTATATATTTATATATATATATATATATATATATATATATATATATATATATATATATATATAAACATATATATATATAAACATATATATATATATATATATATATATATATATATATATATATATATATATTTATATATATATTTATATATATATATATATATATATATATATATATATATATATATATATATATATATATATATATATATATATGTATATATTTATATATATATATATATATATATATATATATATATATATATATATATATATAAACATATATATATAAACATATATATATATATATATATATATATATATATATATATATATATATATATATATATATATATATATATATATCTCCCAGGGCGTTTTCGAAATTACTTAATATATGGAAACTGGCATATCTCTGTAACAAAACCAATTGCAGAAAGTTCATCTTAAATAGTGGATCTCTATATTAAAGTAAAAAAATCGAGCCTAAAAATGACTGAAATGACAATATTGTTTTCACTCTGCCACTCGTAAACCAAAGAAAATAAACAATGGCTGATTGTTAACAACTACATAACATTTACAGTGTTGCTGTGGTATGGTATTAGGCCTTTCACAACAAATTTAAGAAAAAATAATTACTGAAGAATTAATTACGCTTGAAGTTTTATAGTTCAATATCTTAATTACCGAAGAAACACTGTGAAAGTATTTTTAAATTTTTTATCCAAATATGAGTTTTTGTAGAAATGCATAACTCATTTCTCCCGGAATAGTTTATTATAGTAAGAATAACTGTACTATTACAACGCTATAATCCATCTAAAATCAGTCATAAGAGAATGCATTACATAAACGGGTACATCAAAATTTCATTTCTTCATGGTTGCACAACCTTCACTTTTTCTGAAAATTTTGACCAGTCCATTTTTGGTTCGGCGAGTTTCCCTGATTCGAGCTAATTTCTCCCTTAATGATACTAGTCCTTTAATAAACCACTTTATAATTACTTTATTATGCGTAAAGGTAAAAATGCCGGATGATTTATGCTATCTTTGTTTAAATTACTTCTTTATTCAATTTATATCTTCCCAGTGAAACCACTCACATCACCAGGGCGGCGCCACCAGCGACAGATAAATTTTTAAACATATTTTTTTTTTTTAATTTTTTATTTTTCCAACATAAAATAATATATCCAAAAAAATATAAGCCGTCTTACTTATTTTATTGCTTAATTGCTTTTAAAGTAAACATTAATACTTAAGAAACCAAAACTTATAGTAGAAAGCATGAAAAACAAAAATAGTTTATTGTATTGGTATTTTGAAATAATATACTTTATGTATATTATTAATGAAATAAATTTATAGAAGAAACCTTAAGTCATCAAACATCAAATTTTAACGTAAAGTGACGTCGGTAACAAAAAAATAGCGCAAACTACTACTCTTTTAGATTATACAATATCCGTATATGGCAAAAAACCGTGTAAAATTGTAATTTGACCTTCGCTTCGAGCTATCTTTGAAGTGGCTCTAGTTTGTGATTATAAATATACGAATCTGGTTCTATTTTATTTTATACAGCGTCTTGTTCTTATGGATTATAATGAAGCAAATGGTGTATGGTGAGCAAATTGGTAATGCGGATCAGTTAAGTAATTCAATAAAAATTGCTGCAAAATAAATCAGAAATATGAAGAATATCCTTGTATGAGTACGTAGAACACATGCATGTTTGGAGGCGGACATTTTCAACATATTCTATGTTAAAAAATTAGTAAACCTTTTAATTTTAATAATTCAATTTTAATATCCGAATCGAGAATCTGTGGTATCAACAGGACGGAGTACTTCCTCACTATGAAATCAATGTTCGTAAATATTTGGATGCGCTTTTTCCTAATCGTTGGATAGGCAGAAAAGGTGCTGTAGAATGGTCTGCAAGGAGTTCCGACCTTATGCCACTCGATTTTTTTATGAGGTCATTTGAAAACCAAAGTTTACCGAAGTCGACCTGAAACTGTAGAATATTCACAACAAAGAATTTAATATGAAGTAGCACAGATCACCCAGATTCTCTGTGAAAATCTATTCAGGCTGTTTATGACAGATTGGATCATTGCCTCGCTGTTAACGGTAGGCATTTTGAGCAATTGTCACCTTAAAAATAAACCTAGAGTATTTGTTAATAGTTTCTTTTCTCTTTTTTTTATTTTAAATTTCAAATGACAATAATTCCAAAACAGTTCAGTTCGACAAATAATATCTAGAATTTTTAGTAGAAGTTAAAAATAAAATAATATATAGGGCTTTCCATTTAAAAAAATCAAGATGGCGTAATTTCTTCGAACTGACAGTTCAAAACATTTTATTGTCAACGTCAGCATGTGCGCCGTATAACACCCTATAACTTTTATAAATATTTTTTTTGGATACACTGATTAATAAATGCTGTGGAATTGTTATTCTATATATATATATATATATATATATATATATATATATATATATATATATATATACGAGGCTGATTTGAAAAGTCCGTGCAAAGTCCGAGAAATGGCACCACCGGCGCGTATCGAGGTCATGTTTAGTTAGTAGCATCTCTTGCATGAACGCACACCAAGTTTCAGCCATATTGGTCTATTTCTTTGTGTTTGGCATTCGTGTGAATCAAGGAAGTCGAGTGATTTTCAAGAAATGGACGAAAAAGAATTTCGTGTGGTTATTAAACATTACTTTATGAAAGGCAAAACGCCTCAGGAGACTAAAGAGAAGCTTGATAAACATTATGGTGACTCTGCACCTTCGATTAGAACAGTTTATAAGTGGTTTCAAAATTTTCGGACTGGCCATATGGGCACAAGTGACGCTGAACGTTCTGGACGGCCTGTGGAGGTTACGACTCCAGAAATCATTGATCAAATCCATGATATGGTGATGGATGACAGAAGAGTTAAGGTGCGTGAGATTGCTAGTGCTGTGGGCATCTCGACTGAACGGGTACATAATATTTTGCATAAACATTTGGACATGAGAAAGCTATCCGCAAGATGGGTGCCGCGATTGCTCACGCTTGACCAAAAACGGAATCGTGTGAAGTGTTGCAAGGATGGTTTGCAGCTGTTCCAGAAGAATCCGGAGGACTTTAAGCGTCGTTTCGTCACTGTGGATGAAACATGGATACATTACTATACTCCTGACACCAAACAACAATCTAAACAATGGGTTACCAAGGGGGAATCTGCACCAAAAAGGCGAAGACCGTTCCTTCGGCCGGAAAGCTTATGGCGACTGTCTTTTGGGATTCGCAAGGGATAATCCTCATCGACTATCTGGAAAAGGGTAAAACTATTACAGGTGAATATTATTCATCGTTATTGGACCGTTTGAAAACCGAGCTGCAAGAAAAACGCCCGCGATTGGCCCACAAGAAAGTCCTTGTCCACCACGACAACGCACCAGCACACACCTCAGCAGTTGTGGTCGCAAAATTAATGGAAATAGGATTCCAACTCGTTTCACATTCCCCCTATTCTCCAGACTTGGCTCCCTCGGACTAGAATTTGTTCCCCAATTTGAAGAAATGGCTGGCGGGACAAAGATTTTATTCAAACGAGGAGGTGATTGCAGACACTAATGGATATTTTGCAGACTTGGACAAATCCTATTATTCGGAAGGGATCAACAAACTAGAACATCGTTAGACGAAGTGTATAAGCCTAAAAGGAGACTATGTCGAAAAATAATAAAGGTTTACCCCAAACACATAAGTAGTTTTTATTTTTGCACGGACTTTTCAAACCAGCCTCGTATATATATATATATATATATATATATATATATATATATATATATATATATATATATATATTATATATATATATATATATATATATATATATATATATATATATATATATATATATATATAATATTACAAGTATAAAAATAAGTCACTCTTAACACATAACTAATAAACTATAAAATTCCATGAGTAAACACTAAAAAAGTGATTAAAAAAATGATACCTGGACATAATAAATTAAAATATTTCACTTTGCCCTTAAAAGAACTAAGGTTTTCTCAGATGTTCTAGAAATGCACGAAAGGCTCGTATATAACTAACTAAAGGTCCCTTATGAAATTAGCAGGTGTGATCAAGAAGTTCAACTAAGTTGCTTCCACCCTAGTGCTAATATTATCAGAGATATCTATTTCTAAAGAGAAGGCTATTACACAAGATCTCAACAGACATATGGGAAGAAGAAGGGTACCGTCATAATGTTCAATAATCTACCTCAAGGGCCTTTTCACTTCAAATGTTAAACGCCCCGAACTAGTCTTTTCTGGCCCACAAACACTTTATTAGAATTTCTTGTTGAGAAACAGTATCAGAGCATAATATTGTACGAAATTATGCTCTGGACACTTGCAAAACAGAATAATCCTATTGTAGCCAAACTAAGTTTATCTCTCAAATGTCTGATGATATCAGTAGCAGGAATTATTTACTACAAAACAAAATACTCCGTAAGCTGTTGTCTACTAAAAGTCCTAAAAATGAAATGTTTCTATTTAAATTCGATCTTCAATTTCTCTGTGATTTTTCTGTTTAATTTGCCTGCTGCAATGTCACTAGGAGCCCTAATATAATAAAATTTTGTGAATATATTTTATTTACTGGCACGTCTAGAAAAAAAGTAAAATACATCAGGGTGTGTTTTATCATAAAGAATGGAAGTATTAAGAAAAACGTTTTTATATATTTTATTTAAATTTTTAGGGTTTAGAGACTCCAGGTGGATGGTAAATAAAATAATAAATAAATACTTTTTTAAACCTACACTTTAGCACTAAAACACTTTGGATTTATAACAAAAAAATCGTTTATCATTCGAGAATGTCATTAGATGATCCTCTCTGAAATTTTGTTTTTATTTTGCCCGAACAGATAAGGTAAACTGAGACGTTAGCTGTTAAGTGGTAGTGTTCCAGAGTATAAACACATTTACTGTCGCGTATTAGCAAGGGATTTTTTTTGAAATAATAAATAAAAAATCTTCTTAATTATGGTTAGATATTATTTTTACTAGGTATGCGGTCTTTTATCTATTATTATTTCGATTTGCTATGAGATTAATTGTTTCTTAAACCTGAAAATCTATAACTGTAACTGTTAAAGAAAATCGTTTGGTAGGCAATACAGCAGCAATGCGACTGTGTTGGAGCTATTTCGTACAACGGCAGACTATCAGGTACGGGTTGGTTTGGCGGTAAAATCCAGTTTTACCTTTTTTTTTTAATATTTCAAAATTATTCAAATTTGAAAAAAAGGATTGAATGTGCTTTTACATGACCCCACGAGTTACCTGTTTCAGTATATTAAGTAATTGCCATAACACCCTGTATACATGTATATATATATATATATATATATATATATATATATATATATATATATATATATATATATATATATATATATATATATAAAATATATTAGGGTGACCGCAAAAAATCGATGTCGGAATTTTGTTCGTCTGGACCCCACAAAACGATTCCCCTTTCCAGATATTGAGATAGCCGAAATTTGAGCTCGATTAAACGACGTTAACCCGTGCCGCTCGTCGCTCAAAGTTTGAAAAAATCCAAATGTTTGGCCAAAAAGCTTACATATGGAGCCATAACTCCAGAACGGTAAATAATAGAAACACGCTTAATATCTCAAAAGAAAGCTAATGTTGTTCTTCAAAATTTATATTCTATACATAATTGTTGTTATTTTAAGTCATACCGAGTTACAACAGCCTTTAGCCCCAAAAACGTGACCTGGTACCAGTAGGAGCCAGTTTGGGAGTATTCTAAGAATTTTACGGGTTTTTACATAATGTGTCTCGGAATTAACATTTTTTTGTTAAAAAGTATTTTGGAACTCAATTTTCAAACATAAAGAGCCTTTTGTTCAAATTTAATCTTTTATTATATGGGGATTACCTGACTAGTTTACCAAAGAAAGACCCGTTTGACAGGTAAAAAGGAGGGTGAATCTAATTTCTATTTTAGGGATGGTGATTTTACTTCAGCGTACAACCGACCTTTTATTTATTCAGTTTAGTTTCTAAAGTGCCTTTGAGCTGGTTAAATCGAACAATTATCTAGTGAAGATATTTTAACGTTTTTTTTTTTTAATTTTCCAAGTGTGTGTGTTATTGTTTTTATAACTATTATAGTATTATTTTAAAAGACATTTGAAAACATTTTATTGAAATTAAAGTTTGCAATATATTTTGTTTCATTTTCCAAGTTAACTGTTATTTAGCTATTGGCCTCTGAAATGGCATCCACATCAGGTGTACAAAGCCGGACCAAGGATAAAATATTTCTTGTGGGCTATCCCATTCACCAGATCACCGGTTGTAAACTACCCTCAAATCGTCAAGTTTTGTGTGCTTTATTTTATAATTTACGTACTGTGAAATTAACTGTAAGAGAATCAGCAAAACTTACAATACTAGAAGTGTTCATTTTTTGGGAGAAAGCTCGAATCCCGACTAAACATGAGCAAGATGTAATTACTAAGCTGGAAAAACTTCACGCCGCGTGGAGAACTCTTCAAAAAGACCGGAAGAAAACATCGAAAACGGCCAAGAACAAATTTAAACAGTTTGTTGAAAAGTTGGATGATCTCTTTGATATTGCTCAGCAAGATGCCTTGGCTCTGATGAAATCGGAAGAAGATAAGGCGTTTCTCGTGAAACAGAGGCAGAAGGGCCGCCCAGGTTCCATGACAGGAGTGGATCTCAAGTTGTTTCGAGCTGAAGAAATCAAGGTGCAAAAGGAACTTGTAAAAATGAACCGACAAATCCAAGAAGCAACTTTTGATATTGGTGAGTTTTTTTTTTATTATCAGTATTCTAAAAAATAGATAAACAAATAAGTAAATAGTTTCATTATAATTGAAAGAAAATTGTACATGAGAGCATGATTTGGCATCTTTATGATTGAGTTTATATTTTTTAAATAATACCTTTTGATAATTAGAAGTAGGTAATTTAGTACCTATGTATTATTACTATTCTGCTAAAACGACAAGTTTTTACAGTGTTTTTTTTTTCTCTTTTTTTTGTTGCTTCTTAGAGACGGATGATGAAGACAAGTTCGAAGAAGGAGAAGAAGACACTGAAGAGGACAGCATCTACCAGGAACTTGAGAGCTTGGAGGAAATGGACATCCCTGAAGAAGCTGCAGAAGATCCAGGACCATCTGAGAGCAAGAGGATGAAAGTTTCATTTGCAAGGGGCGTTAAAGAGATTTTAAACATGAAATTGTCCATTTTATTAGATCGATGTAAGGTATCCGACAGAAATGCCACGAGAATTTTAATAGCTACTCTAGAAGCACTAAACCTTGACCCTCTTGAGTACAAAGTCTCGAAAACTTTATTACATGATAGAAGGCAAATGTTCAGAGAACAATATAATAAAAAAATTTTTGATAAAGTAAACATTCTGAAAAAGAGCCCGTGGTTGTCCATTGAGACGGTAAACTTTTACCGGGTGTTTTAAAAAAATGAACAATGTGAGCGAATAGCTATAGCTATTTCATATGGCGAAAAGGAACAGCTGCTGGGAGTTCCTGTAACAGCAAACAGCTCTGGAGAGGAGCAAGCCGTAACCGTATATGAATGCCTACATGAATGGGGTCTTCTCAACACCGTCAAGGCGATGTGCTTCGACACTACAGCATCCAACACGGGAAGACTCAAAGGAGCATGCGTCATATTGGAGCAAATGTTAGGAAGAGAATTGTTATACCTAGCTTGCCGTCACCATATCTTGGAAATTCTGTTAAGAGGCGTATTGGACACAAAAATGGGATCAACCACTGGACCTCATCCAGACATTTTCAAGAGATTCCTCACTGCGTGGCCCAAGATAGACAAAGGAAAATACGACACAGGTATCAGTGACAATCTAATACAAAAGCAGCTAACTCCAGAAGTAATTGCAAATGTTACTGCTGAATTCGAGACAAAATTAACTGAGAGCCACCCCAGAGATGACTACAAGGAGCTATTGCAGTTGGTTCTCGTATTTGTTGGATCACTAGGCGGCAATGTTGTGGGTTTTAGAACTCCAGGAGCCATTCATCACGCTAGGTGGATGGCAAAGGCTATTTACTGCTTAAAAATGTTCATTTTTCGTCGTCAATTTAAGATGTCTAAAGAAGAAGAAAGTTCTGTGCGTGCCATTTTCTGTTTTCCTAGTTAAAATTTATTGTAAAGCTTGGTTCAATGCTCCAAAAGCTCATCTTGCACCAAAGCAAGATTTAGGTATTTTGCATAGTCTGTTAGACTAATAATGACTTCCAAGAAGGATTGAAAATTGTCAAAACATTAAAAGTAGTTAATGATATGACTGAGCGTGGTGTTAAATTAATAACCGACTTTAACGACCTTCTGACAAAAGATGAAGACCAAAAGCAATATGTCCTGCAAGTTGTAAGTAAATGCCGAGCATTATATCCTGACGTTTCAAAAACTACATTAACAAAAGCTCTAGAATAGATTAGATAACTATGTAATATTATCAACTCATGTAGGTACTACGTCTGTATCTTTTCTGTGTCCGTTTTGTATGTATTATATACCTAATTTTTATATTTTAAAATAAAAAATGTCATTAGACTTATCAGTATTACTTATATTTTTATTATATTTCTACTTTAAACTCAAAAATATACCAAAAAAAAGGCAAAATTTATCACTTAATAATAAAATATACGAAGTATGCTCCTAGTGGTACCAGGTCACGTTTTTGGGGCTAAAGGCTGTTGTAACTCGGTTTGACTTAAAATAACAACAAGTATGTATAGAATGTAAGTTTTGAAGAACAACATTAGCTTTCTTTCGAGATATTAAGCGTGTTTCTATTATTTACCGTTCTGGAGTTATGGCTCCATATGTCAGCTTTTTGGCCAAAACTTTGGATTTTTTCAAACTTTGAGCGACGAGCGGCACGGGTTAACGTCGTTTAATCGAGCTCAAATTTCGGCTATCTCAATATCTGGAAAGGGGAATCGTTTTGTGGGGTCCAGACGAACAAGATTCCGACATTTTTTTTCCCCCTCTCCGGTCACTCTAATATATATATATATATAAATGTTTTATGTGTCTAATGCTTATGATGTGTGTACTATACTTTAACCGTCAGCTTTACTCACAGTGAAAATAAAACTAGAAATAAAACTTTCTGACTTACCCAAAAAATGTGCAACTGTGACAAGAAAGCCACCAGAGTTGTTATAAAAAACTATTAACTTGGCTCGGGAAACGGTACAAATGTATTGACGTCGCAGTGGATATCTTACGGCAATAAACCTCTCAATGGTAAACGTCACGGTCAACCACACACTTAAAAAAGCACATACCGAGCTCAAGTAAATGAAGAGCTGGCAAAAACCTTCCTTGTTAAATAGCTCGAAAATTTCATTAAAACTGCAGTAGACTATGAATACAACGAACAAAAATCCAAAGTCCGACACCTAAAACAAAAGGAGAGTTAAAATAATCCAGGTAATATCACTTTAATTTTTTTTCCAATTACCGTTAAAGGCAGCATAAGCAATGTTTTTAACGTCTAGTCTGGTGGTTTCTAAACTTTTACGATTTCTTTTGTTAAATAAATAAATGAAATTGCAGCTCATCAGGGCGCCGCTACGAGCAATTTGGGAACCACTAGTCTAGACATTAAAAGTCCATTTGTATTGCCAAGACATTGGAACTTTGACAAAAAAAAGATTACTATGCTGACATAATGTGGCAGCTTACATTGTTTCCGATATTATGATATTTATGGGAATATGTTAGATTAAATTAAAATTATGTTTAGACAAGAGGAAATATGGCATTAAAATAAAGTACAAAGCGTAATTTGACGAATAATTGTTTTAAGCAAATATTTGGTACGTATTGTTCAATGCATAGTCATTTATAAACGTTCTATCTATCGGATTCAATATGTGCACTAAAAGATTTGACAAATTTCATTCTAAACAGACAACTTTAGCTTGCGAATGAAGATAGATAATTTATATTAGGACCGACTATTATTTTTAGGAAATAGATTTGAAAAATTGCTTAACGAAGAGGAAGCTTTTAAGCTTTTAGTCATATGAGTAATATAGGATAGTATATCTACTACAGCCATTCTGTAAAGTCATGTACAGGCTATACACAATTATGGGCCATCATGCTATCGCAAAATCATTAAAGAGCAATTTTTTTTTCGGATCTAAAAATATTTGTATTATTAGTGAATTCAATACTATTATCTGTTTTTATAATAGTTATTTGTGTGTCACAAACAATTTATGAAGTACTAGGCGAAGATAGGGCATAAAAAAGACAAGAATGTTTAAAATTAAAAAACACTACGTAAACAAAAAGTACAATACAAAGACAAAGAAAAAAAGAAAGATGTAGATTATTTCATGTTATTCACGTGTCAAGTTCGGGAAAATGGTGTTTAGAATGACGTGGTAAACGTAACCACCTCATGCTCTTGCCACATTGAGCTATTATAATAATAGCGATTTGGTAATTTAAACTAACTTCGGCAATATTCTAAAAGAAAATCAGGAAACTCGTTTATTGAATTGTAAAAGAGCTGCTTAAATTAATGCTTCTATTACATCAGTCAGTTCCATTAAGAGTTACATAAACATTTATCATCATTTATCGGTTAGATGTTTTAATAACCAAAGAATGTTTTATTAGGATTTCTATTTTGACAATGTTTATAATAACACGAGAGAAATTTTTGCGAAAAATTAATGGAACGGAAATCGAATGGAAATCCAATTTAAATAAACCAACCATCGGAGATTTTTCTCACAACTAAGGTAAGCATTAGATTTTCCTCGAATAAAGATTTTTCAGTAGTTTGTTGGGGTAAAAATTTAGCTGTCACAATCATTTTTCCTGAATGCAAGTCTGAAGGGTGATTTCATCCCCTCGAAGTATTGGGTATAAACTTGTATTTTACAGATTTTTCCTATACAAAACAGCAGTAATAATTTTAACTACTGTAGAAATCTTTTTTTTAGATATTATATATATTATATATATATATATATATATATATATATATATATATATATATATATATATATATATAGATATATATATATATATATATATATATATATATATATATATATATATATATATATATAGATTATATATATATATATATATATATATATATATATATATATATATATATATATATATATATATATATATATATAATAAATAAGAACTAAAAATATTGCGAAAAGATATCTAACTAATTTAAATAAGACTGACAAATTCCAAAAAAAAATAAGAATACTTTTGCAACGCAAGACAGAAGTCATTGTGCTTTTTTACATCACACAAAATTTGTGTGGTCATTGAAATACTTAAAACCATGTATTTTTTTTTAATTTTATACAACGATTCCGCCAAATTTATCAAAAGCAAACGTATGGATTTCTGTTTTATCGAAAAATCCTGAGTACATTAAACATAAGTTTAAAATCAGATTTTTATGGGGCTGAACTAAAATCTTAAAATAACCACAACAAAACTAAACGTTCAATTTTTTTACAAAAAACTGACAATTTGTTCGGGAAGAGAGTCAACAAAATTTACCTTTTAATGCAGAATACCACCAAAAAATTTTCAGGGGTAGGGGACAGGGGATGGTTGTGTAGTTTTTTTTTAGATTTTAAAAAAAATTGTTTTTTTTTTTAACGGAAAAGTTTGAAATTCAGTTCAATTGCATCTATTTGTATCTACTATACACATTTAGAATATACTCTTGGCAAAACTAAAATGCAGAAAATTTTTCCGTTTGCTAATAATAAATTAAAATTTTAACCTTGTAACAAATCATCTTCTTATATATATATATATATATATATATATATATATATATATATATATATATATATTTTATGTTACTATTTTATGGTTAAAATAGAGAACAAGTAAAGGATGTCAATCACATAACCCTCTCCTCTCCCGTCCACCCTCGGAAATTTTTTTAGCGGCATATTGCGTTAAAGAGTTTATTCGCTTCCTCCTCAAACAGTTTTTTTGTAAAAACTTTGAAGGTTCAGTTTTGCTGTGGTTATTTTTGGAATTCGATGACATGAATAAGGAAAGCTGAACCCATAAAAATCTCAACTTATGTCTGATATATCCTACATGGGCGAATTTCGACACTACTAGACAATATATTCATTTACTTTATCCTGCATCAGCTGCTATTAGCAACCGATAGTGTTCTGATAACAACAAAATGGAGAATAATATAGAAGCATTGATTAAGACAATAAAAAATGGGAAGATATGAGCTATAAAAACTATCATAATCGCAGATCTCTGACCATAATATTATTAATATTGCTCAAAATTTCGAAATTGTTCTTTTATAATTTATTTTTGGGTCCATTAAAATACAGATTATTTCAAATTTTACCGATTAAAACTCTATTATCGTGCCATAGATCCTAGAATGGAATTTATCATTTATGTATTTTTTGTACATTTTTTTATATTATATGGTTTATTTATACTCAAGAATAATAAAGTTCTAGATTTACTTAAAAATCATGCTGTCAGGACTCGAAAAATCACACACAAGTTTTCCGTAATGGTAACTTTATTAATTTTTTGTTTTAATACTCCTTGTCTATGCCACATTGTAATAGTGCAAACCATTAAACTGTTTCAAGAGAAATAATATAGACAATATTTTGTAAATTTGTAAATAGTCGCAATACTTTATAATTTCTCGTTAAATCAGAAGTAGAACGTAATGCCCTATGTGTAATGGAATGTTTTAAATAAGAATAATTAGACCTGTAGGTTTTACAGTTACCAAAATTCTTCGATTTTGCTGCTTTAGGACCTTCTATTCAGGATACTTAATAGCGTAGCACAAGTTTCCAGAATTTGGCCCTCACGTAGGACTGAGTTTAACTCTCGCTACTTGGATACGTATGACTTACACTACTTAGTTATTTAAAAAAAGTGACAGCTAAAAAAAAATACCAAAAATGATTCTCTCTGATTAAAATAATAAAAAGTTTTCCCATTTTAGGATCATGAATAGCTTGATTGTTAAATAGAAGATATAAATAAAATAAGAATAATAATAGCCGTTTAGGTAGTAACTTCTATGCACCTAACATTACAGATCGGGTTATAATTTTTTAGTGACTGGGAGAAAATCTATCAACCTAAATCACTTTAAAGAACTAAAGAAAATGTTGGTCTATTAGCAGTTAAGGATAAAAATAACTGTATTTTTTTTTAAGGTGGGATTATGTCAACATAAAATTATCTTATTATCTAATCAATGAAATGAAAACATGTATAAAGTATGTTACTTACCGCTAATGCTGCTAGGTAATAACTGGAACTCCTTAATTTTAAATGTGTGGTTAACAACACTAAAAAGGATAAAATATTTCCAACAAATCCGACAACAATTATTACAGGAATATAAAATGTTTTTAAAGTGTGAAGATATATGGAATAAGGATGACACATTTCGGCAAATCCCATAACTTGAAAAAAGTCGCCACTGTCATTGTAGGAGATGTTCATCGAGAAATCGTACACATCTTCATATGAAAAAGTACGTGGCGTTATATTTTCTGAAACACTAAACATGTTTATATTCTTGAATCACTCAGTGTTTTATTTTTACATTATGTAATAAGTAATTTTAATGCAAGAACTGAAATTATAATCTTGGATTAGTTAGTAGAAAAAAATATTTACTCTAAAAATTAAATTAAGGATGCTTAAACGCCATATATAACTATTCAAAATGGCTGCATTAATTTTCGTAGCAACACTTTAAATGAATGAAGGAACGCACCTTTTGAATCCGGATTTTGGCAGTTACGTGGACGATACTATTTTTAGGGACGCCACATTTTAGTGTCTGGATTGAAAATTATATTGTCAAGAATAGTCCACACTATGTAGTCAAGTGGTTTCAAATCGGGGTTAACGAAAGGCCAGTCTTCAGCTTTAATCAATGATGTAACAAAGTCAGCGCTGCGTCTTTCTTGTTTTTATTAATTCTTCTGTTAATAAATGGTTAGTTTCTCTTTTACACGCTCTCGTATAATTTTCTTGATTAATTCGAGACATGTTATAGAGCGATATTCGTTTCACGGGCCATAATGTTTTTCTTTTCTAATAGAATTTCTGTCTATTTGGAGACGTAGACCTCTACTGACTTCTTTTCTTTAGGAAAAGCGATGACAGCCTATCTTTGTACATTGCAATAATACTCTACACGCATCTTAGTCAATCACTGGCAACGATTTTAATAATAAAAGCTTCCCTGTGCACGTCTTCACAGTTTAAACATCCATAAAATTTCTATACAGTTTTCCTATTTTTATCACTTTGATGACAAAAAAGCTATGCCTTATTGTGTACATTGCCTACGTACGACCGAATAATAAAATATTACGACTGCAGTGACATCGTCAATTTGCATGCAAAATTCCTGAATTCAAAGTGGTATTGACAGAGTTTAAAGTAAAAAGTAAAAAAGTGAAACTGAGGAGAATTTTATTTGTAAATCACTTGTGTATAAAATTTTATTACAAAATACGTTTTTAGTCCTCTTTTTTCATCTAATTTTATGGTATAGCTAGTTTAGGACACGCTGCCGTGATTGAATTTTCAATTTGCTATTCGGTTTAAATGGAGAAACTCAATTTTTTAAGGAAAAAAAACCTTTTTATATTATTTTTTTTCTTAACATGTTTACACGTCTATGATAAAAATATACAGGGTACAGCGCTTAAATCTGGACAAAATAAGATTTTCCACCATATAGTGGTTCCGCTATAGATCGTTGTTGACGTTCGTGAAAGCCACATACTTTTAGTAAACAGTTATAACCGCGAAATGGGTACCCGCGATCAACTGTATACGACATTACTGCTTCTGAGAAGGTGCACCGGCACACACGAGCCATTTAGGCCAAAACGGGTTATCGGATAACGTGGACATGTTCTGGTCTAAAGAGTTCTGATCCCCCAATAGCCCGAATTTGAATCTCCTCGACTACTATGTTTGGAGCGTAATTGAAAGAGTTACTAACACGTCGAGACATCCTAATGTGACATCTTTACGCACTGCTATCGAAGCAGCATTTGCCAATATGGATAGCCCTGCTTTAAAGAGAGTGTGCGAGCGCTTCAGACCAAGGATAGAGGCGGTCATTGCAGCTGACGGAGGTTACATCGAATAATTCCACTGTGGACAGGTTACACAACTGACATGCAAAAGATTTTTTTTTTTTCATTTAAATTTTTTGACAAATACAATTTTAACTAAGTTGGGAGTGTGGAATCTTTGGCACAATGTTACTACTCAGTATATATCACCACTACACCAAACACTTTATTTTTGCACTCGACGCGCGTTTCGCTAACCATGTTAGCTTCATCAGTCAATCATCGCTCCTGATGAAGCTAACATGGTTAGCGAAACGCGCGTCGAGTGCAAAAATAAAGTGTTTGGTGTAGTGGTGATATATACTGAGTAGTAAATACAATTTTCTTTAAAAAAAAAAATGTTTAATTTGTCCGGATTTTAGCGATGCACTTTGTATATCTATTATGTTAATGCAAAATTAATACTCGTAGACAATTTTAGAATAATTGAAAATTTATTAGACTCTGTAAGTGTGTTAGCAAAAGATAAAACATCTTGAAGTATTGCGACAGGCCAGAAGTTTTTTCTGATTTTCTGTGTCCTTGGTTTCGTCAATTATTTGTGTTTGCTTCCGCTGTAAGCAATAAAAAAGATATTACTATTTGTCACGTAGGAGTCGTCACCCTACTGAGGGTGATAAAGATGGTTAAAAGCAACAGGAAGAAACAATTCTTCAAGAAATTAGATTATTTATATGTATATTATGTATGTACGTATATATATATATATATATATATATATATATATATATATATATATATATATATATATATATATATATATATGTATGTATATATATGTATATATATATATATATATATATATATATATATATATATATATATATATATATATATATATATAGTATAAATCCGTTGTTTAGTATTTTTTTTATCGCTCACCCCCTGCCTCAGTAGGTATTTTACCCTTTTTCCATATCCCAAGGATATCGGCGAGGATGTCGTAATACACGTCAACGTTGTCCAAGTGCCGAAACATACATTTTTGTATTTCACGGCACCTTTTAAACAACGCGGCAGTGCTGCTACGGACGTTATTTGCATTTCTGCAAACAATTACTACCTATGTACGTGGCCAGGCCAAATATACTTAAATAAATTAATAGATAAGTATACCGACCTGTGGGATTAAACCCTCGACCTTCTGCACGGGTAGCAAAGCAGTACGCCACCAAGCCACGGCCAGCCACCACACCACAGTATTGTTTTGACTTGGTAGACTCAGACTTACTTTTAGTCTCATTTGGCATTATCGATGGTTATTGAACAGTTATTGACGGTAAACTGAGGGTTGTGATTGTAGAATTGATTAGTTGGCTGGGCTCTAACATATGTATGGTAGTCTCGGCGATATTTAGTGGGCCGTTGACTGCCGATGAGTTAATGTCTTGTTTGATTACCTATTTTCATGCAGCTGATAGGTTGAGGGTATCATTTTGTTTCGTCAAAGTGACAGTTTTGTCAATTTAGATGTAGTGTTGAACAATGGCTATTTATTTGCAGACGTTAAAATACATATTGCTAAATAATATTGACAAAAAGTTGATGGAGCCTGTTTGTAGCAGATGCTAAGTGTTTATGAAGCCTCATAGATTTCCTTCTGTTACAGCAGGTCGTAAAATCAATTCAACAGCAGTAAATAGAACCGCAATACAATATATATTCTTCCTTTTTATAAAATGACTGACCATTTCACAAATTAAAAAAAAAACATGAAAATTATATCACTGATTGCCCACTTTGCTGTTCATATAAAAAGAACTCTGAATAATTATGGGATTCAGGAAGTATTTTCAAGAGAGAAACTTTCACATTTAAAGGAAGTCGATTTTATTTGATGTTTATGTATATAGTAAGTACATCTGCCACGTCTCCAGTTGAATACACAATAACTACTATATTTACTATGTTTTCAGATTGTTTTTATTACGTACTTTGTAGCAAAATGGTATAGTAGAAATTGGTTTAGCAAGGCGAATTTATCAATTATTCTTCTATAAACTTGCCTAATCTTATTTTACTTTTGTTCCGAACAAATTAAATTTTTTCAGTAATCTATAAGATATATAATTTTACGCATTATACGAGTATGTAGGCAGAATAACGTAAAATAGATAATTTTTGAAGAAATTTAATTTTTTATTTATTTTTGTTTAGTATTATGGCAGCTTTTTACGTGAAAATTACTGATTTCTCTGGAATTTTTAGTTAGTTTGCAAACAAAAAAGTTTCCTTCCAGTTTTATACAACAAAAGAAGGAAGAAAGTTTTTAAAATTTGCTTAAACAATAATAAAATAATAAAAGTTCACAACATACTATATAAAAGAAAATATTAATAGTATTTACAGTGTATAACAGTAAGTCGAAATATTCAGAGAATCAAAAAAAAAATAACAATGGCTGGATGCGCTCGCTACCTAAATGTCAATCTAAGGCATGCATATTTTAGCTCTAATAAAGATAGGTGTAGGCAAAACAGTATAGATCATCCTGTGGTGATAATCCTGTATTTAGAAGAGAGTCCAAGAATAAAGATTTCTTAAGATGCTAATGAATACAAGACATCAATTAAGAAATAGTTGTACAAGTATTTTCCAGTTATAATGCAATAATTAATTTCCTATGAAAAATCCCTTAGCGTTGTCAATTAGAACAAATACCTATTTTTCGAAAAAATAACTCAGTGATGTATTTACTATATAAGAAGTGTATAAAAATAACAAACAGTATGTTGTTCTCAACTTTTACTATTTTTATAGTTGCAATGTTTCCAGCACCTGTAATGTTTCTAGTATTTTCCATTAAGATTTTGTTATTCGTCAATCCCATCGTCAGCTATACTAAAAAAAAATCTTCCTTAACTAATCGACCACTACCAACCTTATACTTACAAGCTCTTATATTAATTTACATGTTAATTATTATAATGTTATCGTGCATAATCTTCTACAAGCTCTCTTATAAAGGGTCATATTCAATGTGAAGACTTTAGTTTCATGGTATATGAGCTGCTTACCCTGTAGAAGGTCTCAGGTTCAAATCCCGGTAGGTCGGTAGACTTATTTATAATTTTTTTTAAATATATTTGGTTTGGCTACATAGATAGTATTTGTTGCAGAAATGTAATAACGTCCGTAGAGGCACGCGTTGTCTAAAAGGTGCTGAGAAATAGAAAAATGTAAGTTTCGGCTCCGCATGTTGATGTATATTACGACATCCTCGCCGACGTCCTTAGGATATGATAGAAAGAAGGTAAATTCATATTCAATGGAGAGAGTGAACGATAAAAAAAAGGCGTCTATTGAAATGTTATCTATAGAAATGAAAAACGTGTTTACTTTGTTAAATAAGTTACTATATTATTCTTTTTTCTTTTTGAGTGATCGTAGTTGTTTAGTCGTTACTACATTTTCAAAGGCTGAGGTAAAAACTAGGAAGGTATAAATATAAAGGCATAAAATTCACACACACATACACACATTTATATGGAACATTATTAGGCTATTTTATCACTTAAGAAATATTTTAACTACTTCCGGTTTGACCAGAAGTGACTGCAACTTTTTTATTTTTAATGAAGAGATTTTTTTATCAATTTCAATTCGCTTTGAAATTCTCTTTCCAACGATGTATCACAAGTTGACATTTGTTTGACAGGTGATCGGCAAAAACTGATTTAAACTCCTAGACTTAGGCGGCCATGGCGGATATACTAGCAATTATTTTTGTTCGTTTTATCTCAGTTTGGAAAGAATTTGAGACTATTCATTTATTGCCATTTTCGCGAGTCTAAGTGGCTCCTACAAAATTTTATGCTTTACATTCAGTTACAGAATTTTCTCTTTAAATAATGATCAATATCACCCAAATTAAGATAGGAATACATATTTTTTATTTAACCTAGTTACACATTACAGGTTTTTGGCCAACATACATCTAACAGAACTATCTAACGCCAAATGGATTTAATATTATTTTCAGAAAATAAACCGTTCCGAAAGTCATGGTTGCTGCGTGTTACCAAAATGGCCATTATTATTGTTTAGTTTTCGTTAACAAAAATGTATTCAACGGATAAAAAAGTAGACATGTTATTTATTTATGGAGAGTGCAGAAAGAATAGCCGACAAGCCGAGTTGTACATGGTAAGATATCCCGATAGGAGGTACCCATCCAACAATTATTTTAATAAATTTTTGAGGTAGGTCCTTCACCTTGTTCGGCTTTCTTCTAAAAACTATAAAGAATCATTTGTCGAATGTCGAAAAAACATCTTTTCTTTGTTACTGGCGACCGCTGCCAGCCTCAAGGGGTTTATTTTCGGCGTCTGCTGACTCTCCATAGCTTTTTAGTTTAAGTTGTTAGAGAGTTGGGTAAATCTTTTTTGATTTCTTCTTTTGTTTGTTGATGTCGTTACCTTTTTTAGTTCTATTTTTCCTCAATTTGGTTAGTGATGATCCTTCTAACATATTTTTGTAAGGACTTGATGTAATTACCACAGTTTTTTTGTAGAGTATTTATTGTAGTATTTGGTATAAAGATTTAATTTTTTTTTTAAATCTTTAACGATAAATCCCGAAGTTCACTATTTAAATATGGCAATCTATTTGAAGATATCAGATTGCTGAGCAATTTGCTTGTTTTCATTATTGATAATAATAGAAGAGTCTTGTATAATCGATGCGCTTTCATTACCCGAGTTTGTTTGAGAGCATTTATATTTTCAGCTGCTTTAAACAAATAATCGAGAAACACGTCCATGGGCCAAACTGCAGCCGCTTTAAATGCGTTCACAATGGTGCCAATGATAGCAGCTCTTTGATAAACTTGTGCAAATAAAGCTGCAACTTGATATTGCGTTGACGACCTGGATTTAAATACAATAACTGCTCATAGGTGTAAAAAAAAGACAGTGGCTCCAGCCGATGCGTAGTAATTCCATCAAGCAGAACAATTTACATGTGCCGGTCACAAATTCAGGACTTTATCTCATTCTTTTGAATATAAGCATTGGTGGCAAAAACTGTCCAGCCACACTAGCACGACATAAGGCCTCTTTTTTCGTTTATGATTACGCCGATTTGTATCTTCCTCTTTAATTCGAAAACTTTGTGCTTTTTTTTTCTGAACGGTGGGAAATCCACTTTCATCAACGTTAAATATTTTCATAGAGGAAAATGTATTTTTACCTACGATTTTTTCAAGCTGAGGGTTGATTTGTCCTACTCTCCTCTCCTTGAATATCAGCTAGTAGGGGGTATTAATCCAGTTGTTTTCAGGCATGACCAAGGAATTATTTCTTTTCGATGTAGGCCTTTTATAGGCGGGTTAATTTTGTAAATGATTTGGTAAAATGCAGGTTTGCCCCTTTTTTTTTAAATTTTTCAAAAATTTTCGAATTTGAAAAAAAAAAGATTGGACATGCATGACCCTACAAGTCACATGTTTCAATATATGCAGTGAATTTCATAATATCATATATATATATATATATATATATATATATATATATATATATATATATATATATATATATATATATATGTTTTTATGGTGTTTACATATTTTAATGACTTCTGGCCAATTTAATTTTTGGGGGTTTTTGCATAGTGTATAATATGTCCATATTATTGATATCTGAAAGTACTTGCTCTTTCTCTCTCTCTTTAAACAATGATTCGCAAGGGCTCTGCTCGTTTTTCTATGTGTTTAAAGGAACAAAGGTATTCTTGATTACTAACTTGAGGATTTCTGCTTGCGTGATCTATATAGCACCTGTTGCACTGAGAACAATTCCGCTTATAAATTCCTAATTTTTTAAACTTTAGTGTTTCTTGTTTAACATTAAAGAATAAATTTGAAAATTTTTGTGAGGGCATAAAAATTACTTTTAGGTTATGTGGGTGAGAAAAAATTATTTTTTTTGAAACCGAACCAAAATGTGTAAAGAGAAAAATGTCTGTTGTTTTCACGTATTTGAGATCTATTGGTTATAAAGTGAAGCTATCCTTTTGACATTTGATTAAACAGTTAACTGTACTATCACTAAAACCATTACCTATCGCTATCGTTTTATCATATTTAGTTCTTTGTATGTATTAAAGAGGATACACTATCAAAGTTTAAACAAGTCTCCAAGCTGGATTGTTCTGAATACAATACCCGTTATATAGGTTAGTCAGGTAGAAATTTTAAAGTTAAGTATAAAAAATATCTTTGTTCCTGTAGACATAGAAAAATTAAATCAACTTTTGCTAATCATTGTTTAGAGAGAGAGATTGTATACCTAGATATTATGGCAGTTGCACGCACCTCGAGTATACAAAAATTCCAAAAAAAAAATTGACTAGAAGCCATTGAAATATATAAATACAATAAAAATACAAATGTAAATATTCTTAATGACCAACTAGACCCAGATTATTGTGTGTTATATGAATTATTGCCTTTATATTTAAACTTTCTTAGTTTTTTAGTTCATTGCAATTGAAAATCTAGCAACTACTACGAAACCGCAGAAAGAAAATTTTTAAAATATTGACTTGTTTAACGAAGTAAATAGGTTCTTGTTAATGTACAGTCACGAAGTATGATTTTAAAAGGGTCATTCCTTGCCCACATATATTTTGAGGTTTGCGTTGTGTAATAATAACTAACTTTGTCCAAACTGGCTATGAACGTTTGCCAATAACGCATTATGTTAAGAATATTGAACATCGAGAATTTACTTTGTTAACTTATCAGTTTATTATTAAATTTCTACGTGACTGCAGTTTCGTAGGTTTACTACGTTTTCAAAAGCAATCATTGCATGTGGTAAAACCACGAAACTGCAGTCACATAGAAATTTAATAATAAAGTAATAAGTTAACAAAAGAAGTTGTTCATATTTGATATTTATAATGTCCTATAACCAAGTAACGGATAAATCCATTAATAACGTTAAGTTGGGAATTTAGATAGTAGTATCTGGTAGTATAAAAATGGTTTTTTTGTGTAGTGAAACACGGGAAATAGATATACGAAATATTTATTAACATGACAAAGGCAAGCACAACGGGAATATACAAGACTTTACGGAAGGCAAAAAAGAATCCCTTATATAAATACACCTGCAAGAATATATAATCACATTTAGAAACACTGAAATATGAAGAAATACAAAAATTTCGGAAGTCATCTTTTCACGAATAGATAAGTTGTTGAATAAATCAATATCTATTTATCGTAGTTATTGGTAAAAATAAATATATTTTGATGGTATTTTAATAAGACTGATATTAGTTATAAACGTAATACTTAAATTTTGTTGGCAGTAAGCTTCAGATACTTTTTTGATCTTTACACATCTAGAAAATACGCATAAATAATATCTTTTTGTGTACAATTTTAATCATAGTAGCAAATGGTAGCTTCGAAAATGTGTAGGTGCATGTAGGTAAAAAATCCACGCTGAGTATTCCGATACACGTTACCAGATGCGATTAAAAGTGTGCATGTGAAAATTTACGATAATGTTCAAAGACCTTAAGATGTCTTACTACATTTCCATATGATATACTAACCTAATCTATCATGTTTAATGAAATAACAGCAATATATTGACTGTCCCTGCCTCTAATCTTGAGTTAGTTAATCTAGTAAAACTTCATATTCGACAAAAAATTTCATCCATTAGAATTACCGACAACTTCTATATTACACAGGGGAACAGCTGTTTTGGTGTCGAGGTTTTTGAGCTGATTCTATATCAATTCGATGTCCTGAATTTCAAATTGTACCTAGGAGCTCAAATTTTTAAGATATACAATTTTAGAGAAATATAAGTTACATTATTGTAACTCAAATCCGTAAGTGTAGTAAACAAAAGTAGATACGAAATTTTTATTTTAGTTATACAAAATACAATATTATGTCGTACTTACAAACAAAAAAAAAAACATTGAAGAAATGAAATAGTCACTCAACACTTGGAAAGTTTCTTTTCCGCGACATTCTTGAATGTTTTTTTTAAACAGTCCCTTTTTAAACTCCAGCAGTAATCTGCCATCATGTGCATGTCCCATCTTCCTTGGTAGCGGTCCTCCATAACTTTAATATCTTGGTGAAATCTTTCACCTTGTTCCTCACTCATGTCTCCTAAATTTTCTGGAAAACGGTCCAAGTGGCTGTGTAAATAGTGTATTTTAATACTCATATTGCACCCTAAGGATTTGAAACTATTAAGCATCTTGTTAACCATTTCAACATAGTTTTGAGCTTTATGTTTGCCTAGAAAATTTTCTACAACTGCAACAAATGATGTTCAAGCTTCTCGTTCAACTTGATTCATTGAATTTATGAAGGCAGGATCCTTAATTAATTGTCTTATTTGTGGGCCGTCAAATATCCCTGCTTTGAGTTTTTTTGTGTTCAACTGATGCATTTTTACCCCTATATATGCAAAACAAGACCCATTCTTATCAAGAGCCAAATTGCTTCATTAAGCCCAACTTTATATGTAACGGAGGAAGTATGATTTTTTCTCTTTCAACCAAAGCGTCGTTAATGACATTCTTTTCCCCAACGTCCATGTTTTCTCTCTGAGGCCAATCTTAACCCAGTGGTGTGTTTTATCGCTACTATCCCAGAGGCACAAGAAACACGGATATTTCGTGTAACCACTTTGCTGCCCAAGAAAAAAGTTTACCATTTTTAAGTCTACACAAATCATCCATTGATGTTCGTAATACTTTATCTTCTGCAAGACCAAAGCTATGGTATTATATTCTTCTTTCAGTTTCGTTGAGTGAGCTAGTGGTATTGAACCATATTTATTCCCATTATGTAGAAGGACACATTTTAAACTTCGCTTTGAACTGTCAATAAATAGGCGCCAATCATCTGGAATATATTCAGAAAGTCCCATTTCTTTCATGAGTCCCCTAATTTCGTGACAAAATACAAGATTGTCTTCTTGAGAAAAGAATGGTAGCAGATCTTTTTCTCTTGTACGGTAAAAGGTAATTTTGGCTCCTTGTTCCAGTAAATTTTTGTCGTTCAACCTAGAAGCCAGTACTTCAGAAGCTTTTTTCGATAAATTGAGATCCCTGGTGAGATCATTTAATTCATTTTGATTGAAGCGTTGAGGAACTGATGACGTCCCCTCATAGTCACTGTTAGTTTCATTAGCATCAGAACTTTTATTAGCATCAGAAGAGCGATCAGAGGGAAAATATTCGTCATCAGAGATATGTGGTAGCTGATGAATTGTTGGAATCGGTATTTCATCTGAGTGCGGGATAGGGCGTATTGCCGAGTCTAAATTGGGATAAGTCCACTTACTGCGGTTATTTCGATTGATTCCATTAGTATTTACTAAACAGAAATAACAATCATTGAAGTGGTTTTTTGGTTCTCTCCAAACCATTGGTACGCCGAATTTTAGACATTTTCTTTTCCCGGTAGTCCACTGCCGTAAATGCTCTGCACAAGTTTTACATACGAGATGCGGGGCCCACGTTTTTGTCCTGATCACCAAGCTTAACTCCAAAGTATCCAAGATAGGCTCGCTTTACATGGTCAGTAATAGTTTGTCTGTTTTGTTGAAACATGTATTCTCCGCATATATAGCAAAACACATCAGGTTGATTTACACAACTTCTTCTTGAACTGGAACCTGAACTCATTTTAATTCTGTTCAATAACACAAAAACACTCTTTTCTTAACATAAAATAACACGCCGAATTCGATCTACTCTCATTAGTAAGAACGCACAAACTGACGAGACTTACCCGAGTTAGGTGATTAAAAGGGTCAGTTCAGGCAATGGTTCCACTATTTATAGATTTACCTGGAATTTACTCAATTACAGACTGACAATAAAACCATTGTACCTACATTAATGAATATATAATAATTTTAGAACTCTCATAAATGAATATACTGAATAAAAACCACATTGGTAGATAAGTTGATGTATCTAAAAAAGTAGAGCTGATAGAGAAAAACGGATTGCATGTATAGATTTAGCGTCCCAAATATAGTTAAAATCAGCTCTAAAATCCCAGGCACCAAAACAAAAATATTTTTTTGTTGCCCTGTGTTATTATTTACATACATTTTTAGAACATCATCAATAATTTACAAGAAAACACATATAACGTTTTCACTTGCGGCAACCGTAGTGGGTTTTGAGGCGTAAATAGATACACAAGGAACTGTACAATATAAACAAATATTAGGTCATTTTTATAAAGACCTTTTTCAAAAATTTAGTTTAGCGAACAAATTTTAATGTATATTTAAGACCATATTTTAACTGATAAGTTTAATTTTAGAAGTTCTGGAGCATTCTGATTATTACTGTACGGAACAATTATAAGATCACTTCGGTGTCTGTCCGTCTGTCTGTCTGTCCGTCCGTCCGGATTGCAGAACTGACTCTACGCGTGTCCCTTGTTTCCCTAACAGGCAGGACGCATCGATCGACGGACAATATCAATTTACAAGGCAATAATCAACTGGTCGTTTTTCTGTTAATAATTAACGAATCAAGTTGATTATTGCGTAGAAACACTCTTTAGGCTGGTGCGCTTCTTATGGCTATAGGCATTTGATAAAATTGTTTCTTTAATTTGTTATTAACAATGAATAAATTTTACGCTGAAAAATTTCAATATCAGTTAAAAAATTGGCCAAAATGAACAACGTTGGCTTATTTTTCATACATTTATCAGTATTATATCAAAAATTCAAGTCAGTATGTCAATTTTGAAAAATTTTATATCAACATGCCCTTACATAAAAATACTAATTGAGCGTATTTTGAGTTGAGTGTTTTTCCTTACGAAAAACATTCAACTTCATTGTTATGTTATGAAAAAAAAACAATAAAGATTTTTTTATTAGAATCGCCAAATAAGAAAACAATATGTTTTTTGGCAGCTGAACGCAATTAAAGAACAAATTTTCACTGCGATTAACTGCATAAAAACGCGCGTGTGCGCTAAGAACGTGTGTTTATTCATCCATATCATTGCTGCAAAAATTAACATACTAACCTAAATTTTTGATATGATAATTGCAAATGTATGAAAAATAAGCCGACACTGGTCATTTTGGCCAACTATTTAATTAATATTGAAATTTTTCAGCGTAAAGTTTATTCATTGTTAATAACAAATTACTACTCAGTATATATCACCACTACACCAAACACTTTATTTTTGCACTCGACGCGCGTTTCACTAACCATGTTAGCTTCATCAGGAGCGATAATTGACTGTCAATTATCGCTCCTGATGAAGCTAACATGGTTAGTGAAACGCGCGTCGAGTGCAAAAATAAAGTGTTTGGTGTAGTGGTGATATATACTGAGTAGTATCATTGTGCCAAAGATTCCACATTCCCAACTTAATAACAAATTAAACAAACAATTTTATCAAACGACTATATCCATAAGAAGTGCACAAGCGTGTTTCTACTCAAAAATCAACTTGATTCGTTAATTATTAACAGAAAAATGACGAGTTGTAAATTGATTTTTTCCGTCGATCGATGTGTTCACAGCGTCCTGCCTATTAGGGAAATAGGGGTCACGTGTAGAGGCAGTTCTGCAATCCAGTGTCTCAATTGATGGCCTCATCAGAGCCGCGTACTTTTGAAAGTTAAATTTTGACTTAAGGGATTAGTTTTAGGGCTTGTAAAAAAATGAATTCAAAAATATATATATTGTAATACTTGCGCACACTTTTCTTTGCATTATTTATAAAAAATTGCGAAAAATTTTTGTTCCCTCCTTATCTTGAAAAGTATTGCTCAAAAAATTTTGAAAAAATTCTGGAATATTCTCGACAAAGTGGAGGTTGAACGAAAATTATCACATAATAATTTGTTTGGTATATAAAATAAATCAAAAATTTCAAAGTCATCAATTTTTAGTAAAGATCGTGTTTTGCATGATGGCTTGTTGGGTAAGATGTGCTCTTATGGTAGGTCTGTTATGTTTTGTTTATGTCTTTCGTGTTTCTTCAGAGAATATTCTTTGCAAGTTGCAAGTAGGAATAGATACGTCGTCCGATTCAAGTAACTATTTAATATCGTACATATTTTACTTTTTAATGCTTAGCCCCTATAAGGTATTGAAATGGAAAATTTATAGAAAGTTGTCGTAAGTTAAATTTAAAATAAAAAAGTACTAGGCAACTTTTTTATATATCTTTACAATTTTGTCGCTAGAGAATGTCAATTTTAAATATCAGTCGTAAAATAAATTTTGAATCTGAAAGAATAACTTACTCCAAGCCATACAACTCGATATTTTAAAGAATAAGTACTTTCGGATGAGATTGCAAGCACAATTGTTCTGGCTTTGTATGTACTTTAAAAAGAAAATACTAACATTTCGCCGATCATCCTGCCTTCAGGACTGAACTGACTTTTTAGGAATCTAGCAGGAAACTGCGAGACGTCGTGCTAGATTCCGAGAAAGCTCTCGGAATAAACCCTGAAAGAGCAGGCAGGATGATCGGTGAAACATGGCTTTTTCAAATGACACAGAAGATATTCAGAAGAATTATACCCATAATCTGTGCAAGTTTTTCTATCAAATTGCCTGATACAATTTTAATCACATAAATTGAAATATTTACAACTGAAACCTGATTTCTTCCTCTACATACCACTTCTGGCAAAATAGGACACAGTGAAAAAAGAATATAATTTTTAGATTCCTCGGCCCTAAGAACTCAGAAATTAACGTATAGAATAATTTATACGACCAAGCACCCAAATTCCTTCCTTTACCTTTTACATGTTTGACGATGTATCATTGTTTGTGTATTATCTAAACAAAAGCACCCACAAACAATTCTCACAATTATAATCCCCTCCCCTGAGGTAATACTACAGGTTCTTCTCCTGTTTGAGATATTATTTTGTACTAAATTTGACATTAACATGACAATTCATTCGAGAGTTATCTTACCAGTAAATAACTAGACCTTCAGGAATTGGAAACTAGGCTTTTTGTAACTTAGGGACTCTAAAATGTGAATAAATTCGAAAATGAGGTAATTCCTTTAAGAATTCAAAACTTACTTTAGGAAGGGAAGTAAGAAGAGTATAAGTAGTAAAGTTGACGATAACTGTTATGTTTTGGCTTCTGGGTATCGTTTTACACATTGTGTTTGTGAAATAAAAGACACCAAGATATTAAGTTCTCTTTTATACCAAATTTGTTGAGAAATTAGGTAATAAGGCAGTAATTAGGGAAAAAAATCGTATTTTTCTTATATAACGGTCTGGGAAAATGATTAATAGTTCACGAGGGTAAAATTCCGTGAACATAAAAGTAACATGATATAATTTAGGAGCCAATTAATTTTTCAGAAAAAAGTAAGATATTTATTAAATCTCTTGTATAAATAGAATTGAACAAAATAGACCTTTTTTAAATTTGATGTTGGGAAAGCAAATCAACTACACAAAAATTTAAATAAATAGATTCGAATCGCTTGTGTCTATTTTTGATTTCCCGGGAGAAAAAATTATACATTAGAACTGCCAGAGAGACAAACAATAAAATAACTTCACAACTAGGCAGGAATTAATTAAATTTTATACTGTATAAGAAAATGATTCCACAGGACCACAAAAAAAAGTTTTGTAGTTGAAAGGTGAGATACCATATGGTTTTTGGTGCACTGAAAATGAATCCGAGGTCCGAATTGACTCATCACCCAATGATTTTGACATAATCTAAAAAACACCTCGAAAATGACCAAAAATACTTTTACAAAGATGTTAAAAATGTAAACGAGCAAACCACCATATCTATACGTATTTTGGGGTGTTAAAATTGATTTCAAGGTTAGAATTCACCCATCACGTCAGCATTTTGACATAATCTCAAAAATGGTCAGAAATACGTCTGTAAGTAAAATAAAAAATTAAATGAACAGACCATCATATCTACACGTATTTTGGGGTGCTTTATCTGATTATGCCAACAGAATTGAGCTATTAAGTCAAGATCTTGAAACAACCTCAAAAAGTTCAGTCCTTTTATTCACAGGTTACTAGATTAAGGTAAGTTTCCTCGCTTCTCGCCCATTGAATGCTTTATTAAAGTGATTCCCCTCGCACATCACCTTCGCGGTGCTGGATAACATTGAGTTCCTTCGCCTCTCACCCCAATGGAAGAACTTTATTTCACTTAAACAAGCAAGAAACTTACACCAAGAACGCTAAAGTTAACATAGTCTAATGCAAGCAACTTACGAGGCTGGTTTGAAAAGTCCATGCAAAAATAAAAACTACTTATGTGTTTGGGGTAAACCTTTTTTATTTTTCGACATAGTCTCCTTTTAGGCTTATACACTTCGTCCAACGATGTTCTAGTTTGTTGATCCCTTCCGAATAATAGGATTTGTCCAAGTCTGCAAAATATCCATTAGTGTCTGCAATCACCTCCTCGTTTGAATAAAATCTTTGTCCCGCCAGCCATTTCTTCAAATTGGGGAACAAATAGTAGTCCGAGGGAGCCAAGTCTGGAGAATAGGGGGGATGTGAAACGAGTTGGAATCCTATTTCCATTAATTTTGCTACCACAACTGCTGAGGTGTGTGCTGGTGCGTTGTCGTGATGGAAAAGGACTTTCTTGTGGGCCAATCGCGGGCGTTTTTCTTGCAGCTCGGTTTTCAAACGGTCCAATAACGATGAATCATATTCACCTGTAATAGTTTTACCCTTTTCCAGATAGTCGATTAGGATTATCCCTTACGAATCCCAAAAGACAGTCGCCATAACCTTTCCGGCCGAAGGAACGGTCTTCGCGTTTTTTGGTGCAGATTCCCCCTTGGTAACAACCCATTGTTTAGATTGTTGTTTGGTCTCAGGAGTATAGTAATGTATCCATGTTTCATCCACAGTGACGAAACGACGCTTAAAGTCCTCCGGATTCTTCTGGAACAGCTGCAAACCATCCTTGCAACACTTCACACGATTCCGTTTTTTGGTCAAGCGTGAGCAATCGCGGCACCCATCTTGCGGATAGCTTTCTCATGTCCAAATGTTTATGCAAAATAATATTATGTACCCGTTCAGTCGAGATGCCCACAGCACTAGCAATCTCACGCACCTTAACTCTTCTGTCATCCATCACCATATCATGGATTTGACCAATGATTTCTGGAGTCGTAACCTCCACAGGCCGTCCAGAACGTTCAGCGTCACTTGTGCCCATATGGCCAGTCCGAAAATTTTGAAACCACTTATAAACTGTTCTAATCGAAGGTGCAGAGTCACCATAATGTTTATCAAGCTTCTCTTTAGTCTCCTGAGGCGTTTTGCCTTTCATAAAGTAATGTTTAATCACCACACGAAACTCTTTTTCGTCCATTTCTTGAAAATCACTCGACTTCCTTGATTCACACGAATGCCAAACACAAAGAAATAGACCAATATGGCTGAAACTTGGTGTGCGTTCATTCAAGAGATGCTACTAACTAAACATGACCTCGATACGCGCCGGTGGTGCAATCTCTCGGACTTTGCACGGACTTTTCAAACCAGCCTCGTAAATTGTAACCCTGGCCAGCCTCGTACATCAAGCACTTTACACCAAGAACTCTAAACCTGACATAACCTAATAACCTGAACTATAAATCGAGGGAAATTAGAAAAGACAAAGACAAAAAATGCAGAGGAAATTAAAAACGTTGTAGAACAGAATAAAAGTTTAAAAGTCTTGAAAAGGAAGAACACAATGGGAAGGAAAGACATATGCAAGATTAAAGACATGCATGGTAATGTAATAACAAACAAAAGAAATATTTTACAGATCATCGAATTATTTTATCAACAATTACATATATATTACAAGATAAAAAAAAACAGAAATGAACATACCAAAAGTCCTAAATCAGAAGTTGGAGGATATCCCAGATATCACAAAAGGAGAAATCATATCAGCCTTAAAGGACATGAAAAATAACAAAGCTTCGAGTGAAGACGATATTGTAGTAGCAAATAAATTCGAGTTTTTCCTTTCAAAAGAACAGGCAGGTTTCCGCTCGGGATATGGAACAAACGACCATCTGCTTATAGTTAAAATCCTCATTGAAAAATGTATAGAATATGATAAGCCTCTTGTACTCATATATGTGGACTTCGAAAAGGCTTTTAATTCTGTAAATCAGCAGAGACTTTTGGAAGCGCTTGCTAAGTGGCGTATTAATCATCGATATTCCAATGTAATTAAATACATATATGAAAATGCCACCGCTCATGTTTAAAACAAAAACTAATCAATCCACCAGCAAATTTCAAATCGAAAGACGAGTGCGGTAAGGTGATACGCTCTCACCCAAGCTTAACATTGACGGTGAAAGTTAAATCACCTCTGTTTCGCCGACGACATTGTCTTAATAACGGACAAAATACAAGAAGCACAAACTATGCTACACTTGCTTCAGGAAAGGCTTGTCTAAAAATCAATCTATCTAAGACCCAGTTTATGACAAATCTTGTATTAAGCGACACTAGGAAACTGAATAACGTAGAGAGAGAGCAAGTGCACGAATATAAATACCTGGGACATGAAATCAGCATAGGACGAGATAACCATGAACATGAAATTCAGCGGCGAATAGGTCTCTCCTGGGCTGCATATGGTAAACTGGCCTACGTATTCAAATCTAACCTTCCTATGTGTTTAAAAAGAAAAGTATTTGACAGATGCATACTCCCCGTTCTTACGTACAGAGCCGATACTCTCACAATGACAAAGAAAAACATCAATAAAATATGTGTCATGCAACGAAAGATGTAGAGGTCAATGTTAGGCGTTACTCTTAGAGATGACATCCACAAATTATTAGGAAGAGAACGGGGGTACGAGACGCAGTCAAATTCACTCTACATCTTAATGGAACTGAAGCTAGGCATGTTGCTAGGTTTAAGGATGGGTGATGGACAAAGAGAACCATAGAGTGGCGACTAAGATTTGAAGCCTATCGGAGTAGAGGTAGACCACCAAGTCGATGTGGATTGATGATTTGAAAAGAGTAGCTGGAAATTCGGTACAAACGGTCCAGAACAGAAAAAGTGACAAGACTTTAGGGAGGCTTTCATCCAACAACATGGGATATTATTTGTAAACTCAATTTGAAATTGAGATCTTATTTCGTTAGAGAGTAACCGCGCCAACTGACCGACAAACCGAGAGACAGCCAGACCGATGAAAATGGGTGACTGGGCTTCTCGTGATCTTGGGACTCTAAAAAATAAAGAAAGCCAAAATACAACACTTTCCTTTAGCAAGGAAAGTAAAAACGAATCGGACCTACAAAATTGTACTATATTCTATAGCTCATTTTCTCATAACAATATTTTTAAAAATGTGTTTCGAAGATATTTATGCTTATTTACGTTTAGCCTTATGAGTAACAATAAAAACCACAATCGTAAAAAACTTCAGGGGTAAATACAATGGATTAAAGTGAGTTATGTTTAGGAGATCCGAGTGTGCAGGGTCATTTTTTTAAGTGTCTCACCTAATTTACTATTTTTCCATTATACATATAAAAAAAATCTTTCAATACTGAACCTGGTTTTTTTATGAGGAAGCCAAATATGACAACAAAAACTTGTCACTACCATTAAAGAACATTTTTCCGGCCGTTTAGGAAAATACTTGATATTTAGTTTCAGTCGTTACCAATATACAGGACATTCAGGTAACTGAGTGGCTCATTCATTTCATTTTTTTTCTGTATCGGGTATCAAGAAAATACTTTTATCAGTGAACTTAGTTTTTTTGTGAGAAAGCCAAATTAGTGCAGTAAAAAGTCAAAAAATGATGAGATAGGTATAGTTTAGATACAGGAATATTTTGATTTTATCCTATCTGGGGTATCACCAGGAGTATTATCCTGAGTTTTGGACATCGAAAGACTTGTGCTCTTTTGTTTATAAACAACTGAAATTTCCAAAACGCATTTTTAAGCTTAAAATGTAAATAACTCCGATTATATCAGTCGGATCGAGACAAACAAAAAACCAAACTATTCATAATGAAATTTCCAACAAATCCTGGTTAGTTTTAAATCGCTTAAATGTGTACATGACCTACAAAATTAAAAAAACAGGCAAAAATCTGTTTTTTTTTTTCATTTTATTGTTGAGGTCGACTGGGTGAACCGATCGGCTTGAAATTTCCAGAAAATATTCCTTCTGTTATAGCAAAAATACCCTGGTAAAAAAATATTGAACCCAGTGGACACAATTGAACTGTTGTATTGTCCACCATTTTATGCCATTTAGTCCAAAATGAACATTTTTTTTCAAAATTTAGGTCTCGACGTCAGCTTTCCGATGCCATTAAAAAAATTTTTTCGAGAGCCATTTGAAACTTTTTTTTGCATTTGTTTATAACTCAAATAACAATTGGCAGTTTGAAAAAAAATTGTTAAGGAAAATGATTTTTTTAAATGAAGGTCTTGCGATTCTCTACCAGACGTGATAAAAATTTTCAATTTTTTTTTCCA
>CM032449.1:161209916-161264916 GCA_019049505.1 Pachyrhynchus sulphureomaculatus
CATAGCGGATATACTAGCAATTGTTTTTGTTCGTTTTATCTCATTTTGGAAAAGAATTTAAGACTATCCATTTATCATACATTTTCGCGAGTCTAAGTGGCTCCTACAAAATTTTATGCTTTACATTCAGTTACAGAATTTTCTTTTTAAATAATGATCAATAGCACCAAAATTATGCTGGGAATACATATTTTTTATTTAACCTAGTTACACATTACAGGTTTTTTTGCCAACATAAATCTAACAGAACTATCTAACGCCAATTGGATGTATTATATTTATTATTATTATATTATATATATTTCATTTAAATATTTATTAAATAAATATTTAAATGAAAATAATAAAACCAAAACATTTAATAATAAGAAAAACACAACAAAACCGATAATTGTAATTAATTAATATTAGAAAGAAGTAATATTTTAACTGAGTAACACAATAAAAATAAATAGGTAAAACTATTTTATACTTGATATGAATTTGCTAGGTATTTATTCCAAATGTTCAAAATTACTGCTCTTCTTAAGCGCATTTCTAAATCATTTCTGTCTATTGGTGGATATTTGTAAACTTTTTCTTTTAGATGGTTCCATATAAAAAAATCAAGAGGCGTAAGATCTGGCGATCTTGCAGGCCACTTATTAGGTCCATTGGTACCTAACCAATTTGCACCAAATCTTTGATTCAAGTAGTTTACTAGGACCAATAATCCTTGTGCCAAGGATACCCACCACACGATAGATATATATATATATATATATATATATATTATATATATATATATATATATATATATATATATCCATATATATGTATAAATATATATGGATATAGCGCTAACTATAGTCCACGTAATTTAGAACGGCTTCTTACATTTTAATGTGACTAGCATTCTGACCATTTTTCAATAAAACAATTACAATTATATTTAAAAGAAATATATAAGGATGTAGTTAAAACGATAACACTGAACTATATAATAATTGTCGTAACCATTACAAGTAGAAGATTATCATGAAAGCTAATTTACGGTACGTCGCGGTTACCAAAAATCTCTAAAACGGTGTTTAATATATAATAGAAAAATCTATAAATAATAATTTAGTGCTGTAATCAAACTTATATCAATGGAATGTCATTTATTCATTAATGATATTACAAGGCTGTCTTTCTAGAGTTAAGAGCTACCAAGTTATCAGGACAATCAGCAAAACTCGGATAATTTTAAAAGCAATCAAAGTTAATTATTCAACTACCTGAACTTTACGTAGTAAACTTCAGCTCTAATCATTGTAATTAAAATTATTTAGAGAAATTATAGATTTACACTTAATTTATTGTTAAACAATATTAACATCTCTACTAAGGTAGAGTTAATGGAATATTCTAAGAATATAAAGAAAGAAAGGTTACCAAACTGTACATGGAGTGTTTTTTAAGTTAAGAATAATTTTTTCTAGTTACAAGCTCACTATATTACTCACCAAAAGTTTTCAAAATTGCATGAAATTGAAATTAGTTTGGCCAAGATATATAAACACCACAACAGAATCCTGCTATTTATATGCCGTCATTTTTTACAACGGCCCTGATAAATGTTGGGATCGTCCAAAATAACCTTTAAAAAATGATCACAATGGCCAAGAGTCTGATTATACTGTAATGTTTAGGACTGAAGTCTTGTTTGAATGCCTTGTTTTAACTTTCAGTTTGCAACGGACTTATAGAAAATCTATTTCATTATGCCTGGGTTGGTATTTAATATGCATATGTAAAAAAGTGTGGTAAATGTTTGTGTTTATAGAAAATCCATTTCATTAATGCCTGGATTGGTATTTAATATGCATATGTCAAAAAGTGTGGTAAATGTTTGTGTTTATGGATTTGAAAGAGTAGTGATAATTAGTCATCCCGACGACTTGATTTATTAACCAAGAATAACTTTCCTAAGGATATATACTAGACGACCAACAAGAAATAACGATGTTACACTTTATCGTTATTTCTTGCTGGTCGGTAGTATATACCCTTAGAAAAGTTATTCTTGGTTAATAAGTTAATTTTTGCTGAATTTCATAATATCGAAACGAAGCACGTTCTATCATTTCAAGGTTTGTGGCCTTATGAGTAGCCAGATGTGAACAGTTAATTTTGGAGTCTTATACTAGTCTTATGGACAATTTTGGGATTTCTGTGATTAAATCACGTCCCCTTTCTAAATGTTATCTTCGCTCTGTCCAGTAGTTGCACTTTGAAATCGTACACGTAAGTTTGGGTTACTATGTTTAACTATTAGTCGCAACTCTTTTTAAAACTCACTTTTTTCAACAGTTCGTCAAAACATACTTGCTTCTATAATTAGGCATCTAAAAAAACACTAACCAAGGTTGCCGTTATCGACACATATTACAAAAGCAATTGACGCTACTTACCTTTTATTTTCGAAAGTTTTGATTTGTGTAATGAAAGACTAATATTGTCAAATTTCCACTTTATTTAGTTTCACTGAAACTGTATGACGCGTTTCGCTATACTATAGCTTCTTCTGATACAAAATGATATATTTTTTTTATTATATTTTTATTTTATTATATTTTATATGTACAGTTTGGTAACCTTTCTTTCCTTATATTGTTAGAATATTCCATTAACTCTACCTTAGTAGAGATGTTAATATTGTTTAACAATAAATTAAGTGTAAATCTATAATTTCTCTAAATAATTTTAATTACAATGATTAGAGCTGAAGTTTAATACGTAAAGTTCAGGTAGTTGAATAATTAACTTTGATTGCTTTTAGAATTATCCGAGTTTTGCTGATTGTCCTGATAACTTGGTAGCTCTTAACTCTAGAAAGACAGCCTTGTAATATCATTAATGAATAAATGACATTCCATTGATATAAGTTTGATTACAGCACTAAATTATTATTTATTGATTTTTCTATTATATATTAAACACCGTTCTTAGAGATTTTTGGTAACTCCGATGTACCGTAAATTAGCTTTCATGATAATCTTCTACTTGTAATGGTTACGACAATTATTATATAGTTCAGTGTTATCGTTTTAACTACATCCTTATATATTTCTTTTAAATATAATTGTAATTGTTTTATTGAAAAATGGTCAGAATGCTAGTCACATTAAAATGTAAGAAGCCGTTCTAAATTACGCGGACTATAGTTAGCGCTATATCCATATATATTTATATATATATACATATATATATATATATATATATATATATATATATATATATATATATATATATATATATATATATATATATATATATATATATATATATATATATATATATATATATATATATATATATATATATATATATATATATATATATATATATTATATATATATATATATATATATATATATATATATATATATATATATATATATATATATATATATATATATAGGCGTCCCCTAGTTACAAAACCGGCTACAACCATTCTCAGGAAGAATAGTTTTTTTTCAAGAAATCACAAGTTCTCGATAGGAGTTATCAACGTAACGTCGAATGAGTATCAAATAACTATTCGTCCAGTGAAGAAACAGTGTTAATAAAACGGACTCAATTGCAAAACTGGCTACATCCATAGTTTCGCCTATCGAATATACGGATATTTTTGGGAAATTTAGAACGGTTATTTCACTTAATGGAAAAGTTTTTGATTGAGAGAGTACTACAGAGAAAATAGTAAAACCAACAGGGAGCTGGCACTTCAAATTCAAACCTCCGAAAAGATTAATTTTAAAAAAATATAAGGGGTGAACGTTCTTGTTAATGGGGAGGTAAATTATCGATGTCATGTTGGAGCAAGTAAAAGTATCTGCAAAAGAAGACTGCAATGAGATTTCACCTCAAAAACTAGAAGATGTTAAAAATTTATTATCGAAGCATTGTGAGAGAAATTGGCAAGAACAAGAAATTTTAACCTTTTATACCAGTTTAATTTCTTAAGTTTTAATATAAATAAAAATAACATTTTAAATAAATTTTAACTCTTGATAAAATATAAATCAATTTGACATGCCATCCGTTTTATGTTAACACCTTGGATCGTTTTGTTTGGGAAATGGGGAATGGGACTCAAAAAATACGATACATCTATTGCTTACATCCAAACCGTAATTAGTTATTATTAATAATTAACTATCGATTCAGACCGAGCAACAGCATAAATCAAGTGCTCTAACCTCAAACTAAGTAACAATAATATGGGGACTCAATGGCGTTATCCAATTCCACTGTCAGCGTTATATATATATATATATATATATATATAATATATATATATATATATATATATATATATAAATATATATATATATATATATATATATATATATATATATATATATATATAGAGAGAGAGAGAGAGAGAGAGAGAGAGAGAGAGAGAGAGAGTTTTGCCGAGTCATCAAAGATGTGTATTGTCTGACGTTATCATGGTGGAAAATAATATCCTTTCTGTTTACTAGTTCTAGCCAATCTTTTGCAGTCGCGATTTTTTTTGCACATTATTATCGTATGTGTTTCACTTTTCATCGCTCATAATCATTCTTATTCTTACGTTTTTGTAGAGATTGGTAGATGGAAATTCAGTCGAGTAACTTTTTTAGTGTCAAATTATGTGGCACTCAAACTGAACATCATCTTGTAGCCAGCTTTCTCCAAATGGTTTAAAACTGTTTAGTGATGGATGTTTAGTGCCTTGCCAGTATCATGCCGGTCTTGCCCAACTTTTGCCAAAATTCTATCAACTGCGAGCATCTTTGATATAAACAACACACATTTTTTAACATGCCTGCACAGAATTTGTACCTTTATCGAAATAAACTTGTAAAATGTAGCGAAATTTTACAGAAATTTCGCCCATCTTAAAGACGCTCTAACTGAGTCTTAATACACAAATTCCAACGGTGTTTACAAGTCTACTACTATTAGATGTTAGCTTGCCAATGACGCTGAGTATGACCCGATGCAACTTATATTACCTGGGATATATGACACTGAAGTTATCTAATGAGAAAAAGGCTCAAGTGTCCACCAAAAATATGGACACTTTACAGAGCCTTAAACTATGTATATACTTTTTAAAAACAAAACTATTTATTAGTTAGTTAAGAGGTAATTTTAATTACAATATGACTTAAACTTTAGTCACACATTAGGACTAAAGCAAGACCCTCTTAAGACTAACTTAAATTACGCATTTTGATTGGTCACCAACGTGAGAATATCTATCGAGAATAACCCTTTAAATTGTCACAATTTGAGTAAATGGATATTCTACATATCAACATTTCTTTGGTCCATCATAATATACTTTTAACTAATTTGCATAATATTTATCAGAATATTTCGTTTATCTTCTGTTAAACTCGAGCTTCTTATTAGTGATTACTAGTCAAACTTGTTTGTAAAAAAAGACAATGCAACAAAGAAATTACAACATAAGTTAATTTAAGCGCATGGGGGTTTAAAGTTGAGTTTTTATTTTATTTCGTTTTTATTTCAGTGTTATAAAACCTTAAAACGTGGCATGACGGCATTAAAGGGTCAACCTCAACCTAGCGGCTATCCTTTTGAAGCAGTACAAACGTATGTGCTCAATCCAAAATCCATTACTATGGGTCAGTTATATGGAGAGTTTGATTTACAAACTCACGAGTGGTAAGTAACTGTATTCTTTTAATTATTCCTACGGCACATAATTTTTATTTCAAATTTTAACCGCATATCTTTTCATACAAGAATCTTATCATGACAAAAACAGTATATAGCCCAGTCGTCAGAGGCAAATTTGGACGAAAAGTCAATTAAACGTTAACAGGCTGCATTTTGACATACAGATAGTTTTTTGGAGGTAGAATACGATAAAAAAAAAAGTTTGTTGCTCTAAACTGTACGCTAAGCCTACAAAAACGAAAATAAAATTAAAAATTCAGTTTTTCGCAAATATCTCTTAAAATAAAAAAGATATCGAAAAACGAATAGCACCACGTGAAAAACTGGAAATCAAACACAAAAATAGTATGTAGATTTTAGATTTTTTTAGTTTTACTGTAATTTAAAAAAAAAATATATATATAAAATAAAGTGGCTGGTTTTGTAGTGAGAATCATGGTTCCAACCTCATTTATGATTAAATTAACGTTTCTGTATACCGTTAAATATTTTGAAATTGGCTATTAAGGATTTTCTCGGGTACTGATTAAAAATCCGACGACAGATTTGAAAATTTCAAAATGGCGGATCCAATATGATGGCCGGAGAATATATAATTCATTTAATTTCTTCGAGTAATTTAGAATTTTTGTGTTTTCAATATTTGTTTTCTTTGTACCTGGATGCCTAAATGAAATATAAATACTTTATACTTAAAGCTTAGACTTTTATCTTTCATTTCTCACCTTTAAATATTTGTTTTATTTTAAGTTTAATTTGTATGATTAATAATTAACAAAAAATACGTTTATCATGAACACTTTTTTAAGAGCAAAATTACTAAAAAAAAGAAAGTTTTTTTAAAGTTCTTAATGATTTTCTAATATCAAGTATACTTTCGGACTTCCAGGCGACAGTTCGTAGCACGCGGACGCGTTCTCCCGGTTGGGGCTTCTGAAGGCGAAGTGCGAGCGTTTTGGGGCTTCGGAGTGTGGATCGGTGGTCCACAAATTGCTTGGTAGGGGTTCTAATCGCATAGGGTTGCTAAGCGCTGTGAGGGGTGATTCCTATAACGTCGGTTGAGGTTAGGTGATTTGAGCAGTAGGCGAACACGTGAGGCCGTGTTTTTTGTATTAATCACGTAATTAGACTGGCGGTCTGACAGAAAAGGTTATACCCAAAACCAGTAGCAGTTTCCGAGGAGATCCTTTATCAGTGCCAAAAAAGAAATTGAGTTATAGAGATAAATAAATATTTTTTTCGGGGAGCAATATCGCCTAGAGCGAGACTACGTTGCTCTCCACCTGTAGAAAGGATCCAAACTCGAGAATTTTTTTTAATACTATATTTTATTAAATATTTGTAATTTCCTGTATGCCCGTTAAAATCATGTAAATAAAAATTTCGTTTTTCAAATTATAAAGCAACAAAAATAAAAACTATTAGTACTGTCGGAAAGCTGAAAGTCTCCTCTTTAAAAAGCTATCTTTTAATTTTCTTTTTACACTCTGAAAACAAGTAATATCGGTTAACCTTCGAGCGGTGCGCGTAAACTGTTTAAATTAATTGGCGCACTACACTTTTTGAATTACCTATCCAAATTTTTAATAAATTCTCACGCTAATAAAAAAATCTATATACTATTTTTTTGTAAAATATCAAGCTGGTATAGTTTTTCGATCACTTTTTTATCTTTTGAGATATTACCGAAAAACCGAATTTTTGATTTACTTGGTTTTTGTGGGCTTACCGTACATTACCGTGCAACTTTTTTATCGTATTCTACGTTCAAAAAACTACCTGTGTGCTAAAATTAAGCCTGTTAACATTTAACGAGAGTTCAAAACCCCTGGCGACTGGGCTAAATTAGTTATAAAATTGTTTTTAGTTAATATAAGGGGGCGATATAGGAAGTTAGAGGGATTGCTTCGGACATATCGAATTATTAGTCATCTTTGAGCTCCTTTAAATCAAGAAATTCGAAAATTATACCTTTCCATTATTTTCAATTGATTTTAGACAAGGAGTGGGGAACAAAATTAAAGGGTTGTTCTGTATGGATCGTGTTATACCACGTTTCAAGGTTCTTGGCGTCGAGAAATTTGAAAATTGTGCTATTTTTTCATTATTAACAATTACTCATAGTTTTTTTTTTTTAATTCAGGACCGATGGTATACTACCATGTCTAATCCGTCAGGGGATCAATACTCCAAACAACGATAAACGATGGTACATATTTGATGGTCCAGTGGATGCTGTTTGGATCGAAAATATGAACACTGTATTGGACGATAACAAAAAATTATGTTTGAGTTCTGGAGAAATAATTAAACTACAGGCTTCTATGACTATGATGTTCGAGGTAGCTGATTTAGCTGTAGCTTCACCCGCTACGGTCTCAAGGTAAAATTAATTAGTGGGGGTTAAAAATAATTACTTATTATGAATTTTTTACACAAGGTCTGACTTCTATTTGTCATTATCTAAGTAAGCTAGTCCTGGACTGCCTCTAAAGCTTTACAGAACAATATATCCCGTAAAAAATTCTAAAATATTTATTGAAAAACACAATATAATAAGTGAAGACACTTTTATTTTATATCAAACTCCAGTTTTTGGAAAATTATTTTTTCAAAGTACTGTTATTTAAATGGAAACCCTTGCGGAAAAGTAATGGTTCCCATTCTGCTAACCGAGCAATGAAATTATTAATTCCTGCTCGGCACGTCGTACATTTTACAGTACTGATGGTCTCTGGGTTATTTTCCGTCCGATATACCATCATTTACAACCGTTATAACATATTGCATCGTCTTATTTCTTTGTCTTTATAGAACTGTAACAGACTGTGATATTTACCGTGATACACTATATAAATTAACCGAACTCATCCTAATTTTTTTTTACTAATGTTACGTTTGCCTAAAATGAACCACATAACTATTTTGTAATTGAAATTCAGAATACGTAACTTCCTAAAGTTCTAAGATCAAACCATTTAATTAAAGTGAACCTGATTAGTTGACAATAATAAAAGTGAACTCATGCTTAAACAGCTGGCGTCAACAAATTGGTGTTTATTGCCTCCCACCTACTTTTGCTTCTAACGTTTCAAATGAAATATATTGATTTATCAATTACTTTAGAATCTTTTAGCCTAGTTTAAAAATAAAAATCACGGGTTCTGTGGAAAGTAACATTTTATTTCAATGCAAACTATTTATTTTTTAATATTCTATTAGAATTGTTACAATATAATCTTAATAGACCAAGAAGGCGACCCGGAATTTTGACCTGTTGACTAACTGTCTGCCTAGTTGCTTGGGCGAGTCGAATAAAAGCCTTTTTTAATGTTGATTTTGCAGCCCCCGTGGCCTGGAATGCTCAAAATAATACATCCAAAAATGGATTGTCGTTTAACTATTTGAATCAAGTACCATAACATTTATTGACACTAAAAAAGTCGTGCGCCTCAAGTGTGCAAGCGCTGCCGAGACCGGATCCAGTTTTAGGACCCAAAAAACGTTGATTCAAAAATAACCATATAAAATCAATAAACTTAGTTTGTTCTTGATAAAATAGGAGGGAATCTGCAAAAAGCAGATACCGGAAGACGAAGCTGGACCCCCTTTTTCCAGTCAAAAACGGTCGTTTTTCGAGTTTTTGAACATTTGGGCCTTATCTGGGCATTCCAGGGCACGGGGGCCTCAAAAGCAACGTTAAAGGCTTTTATTCGACTCGTCCGATAGAATGAACAACTAGGCAGACGGTTAGTCGACAGGTCAAAATTTCGGGTCGCCCTCTTGGTTTATGTTACCCTAAATTTTGAAAAAGTACTTACCAAAAGGCGTAAAGATAAATTAAAAAAAAAAGTACGGTAAACAACATATCATATATGTGATTGGTTGTTATGCTTTGGGTCTACTTATTTTTTCAGTAACTAAGGGTAATGAAAAAGGTTATTACTGTATATGACATAAAAGTTTTAAATAAGCTTTATTTTTTGCAGTTAAAGGTTAACTACGTTAAAAACTGCCCAGTCCATCAATTTTTGTTGCGTACTTTTTTTCATTAAGGGCCCAAAAGAAGTTATATCATTATGGATTATTATAATGTTCCCTATCAAAATTAAAAAATGGAACACGTATGGAATCCCTTCGGTGTCTATCTGTCTGTCGCCGCCGATTTTCTGTGAAACTATTTATCATAGAAATTTGTCACAAATATAGGAATTGATGACCCAATCACAACCGTGTAGTTTTAAAAGTTAAATGTTGACTTAAGGAGTTAGTTTTGGGGGGTGAAATCGGAAGTGAAAAAAAAAATTTCAAGGTCATTGAGTGGAGTGTCAGATAGAATCTTGTTAAACGACCAGTTCAAAAATACATATGATAATACTCACGCATACATACGCAAATTTTTTCTTTAGATTATTTTGGAAAAATTGCCAGAAATCGTTGTCCCCCCACTCTACCTTTAAGAATACTAATCAAAAAATTTCGAAAAAATTCTCGAATATTCTCCATAACGGGTTGATTAATTAAAAATTATCACGGGTACATTACCTCTGATAATTTATTTGGTATATAAAAACAAATATCGAAAAAAAAAAATTGTACAATTTGTCTTGCAGATGTATTTGTTTTATTCAATTATTATTTGAATAACGGGGAATGCGACTTACCAGTTGACTACGAATCTAATCAGAAAATTATCTGAACTTAGAACTGTAGAAGTTATATTTTAGATAGAAGAAGAAGAGAACTGTATAAGTTATATTTTTAGACAGCAAAATTACCTCCAGGGTGAGCAGAAAATAAATAATGTCACTATGTCTCAACAGATTAAACAAATTCTTGTACCAACAATAAACTTTACTATATGAAAGTTATACAGAATACTCTATTTTTAGATAACTCATATAAAAAGTGTGTTATAAGAATGTATTGATAAAAATAATTTTCCATTATCGCGACACCCTATATTTAATTTTTAGTGTTCCGTACGGAACACCTATAAGATCACTTCGGTGTCTGTCTGTCTGTCTGTCACACCCGATTTTCTCCGAAACTATTTGATATAGAAAGGTGAAATTTAGTACTAATATAGGAATTGGTGGCCTCATCAGAGCCGTGGAGTTTTGAAAGTTAAATTTTAACTTAAGGGGTTAGTTTTGAGGGGTGAAATCGGAAGTTAAAAAAAAATTTTTTTACTAGGTCATCGAGTGTGGTGTCAAATGAAAGCTTGTGAAAACACGAGTAAAAAATATATATATATAATGTAATGCTTGCGCACACTTTTCTTTGTAATATTTTTAAAAAATCGCGAAAAATCGCTGTCCCCCTACCTTATCTCGAAAAGTACTGATCAAAAAATTTTGAAAAAGTTCTGGAATATTCTCCACGGGGTATAGATTGAACGAAAATTATCACGAGTGCATTACCTTTAATAATTTATCTGGTATAAAAAAGAAACAAAAATTTCAAGGTCATCAGTTTTCAGTAAAGATTGGAAACAAACTTTGTTGAAAACTCATTTGGGGTGTGTTTTGTGAAGTCACTCATCATTTTATACTACCGTAACAAAAAATTTTATTTTATAAGCAATTAACGTACGGAGCACTAATTGTGCAAGTTCAACTTACACTTGACCGGTTTTTTAGAATAAAATTTACCTTCTATAATTTTTGACATAATTAATTTTCTGACTTACATTCACCTTGGAGAAATTAATGACATTTAATTAAATTGTATTCACCTACAAGAAAATACGTATCTTCTAAATTATAAATAATGATTTTAAAAAAATCTTGTTACATAAACATGGTAAAATTGATAAAACTGTTTTTTTCGACATCCACTGAAAATACCTAGTGAATGCTTTTGTGTTTCACGCTATATTTTTAGTTTTAAGATATTTACAGTAAAAAAATCTCTTTTGTATATTAAACTACAATCCTTGGGTAGTTACTTCTAAAACATAATGTCATCGAAACTCTTTTAAGCGAGAAGTAAAATTCTTTATCATTACTTGGTACGTCATTTTTTTGTAATTGCTACTTCCTGTTCGATATTTTTTTTAGTTGTTCCAAGAAGCAAGGATTAGTATAATGGAATATAAAAATGATATCAGTAATATTGCTCTGAATTAACTAGCGCTCGAAGGCATTGCATGTTTGCGTTGTATATTGAGGGTTAGAGGTTTACTCAAAATTAAAGCTATTTTTTTCAACTTCTGTACCTTCTCTTTAATTAGTGCAATACTCAAGAGCTTTATGTATGCTGAGTAAAAACGCGAAATTAGAATTATTGTTTTGTAAATTTCTCACACACAAAAGGTACTTTTCACTCTGGGGAAACACTTCGGAGCAACAAAGTTTTCAAGGACAAGAGCTGCGATTTGTGCCTCCATCTTGTACTTTCCCTTCTCGTATGTTGCGTTTGCACAATAAGCCAAGTTTATACAAAGCTTTAAGTTTTAAAATAGTTTAAGTAGTTTTTTTACTACAATTAATCATCAGATCCAAAAAATTACCACAATTATAAGGTTTGTCGCTTTTTAGGTGCGGTATGGTATATTTGGAGCCAGGCGTTCTTGGATTGTCTCCATTTATTAATTGTTGGATGAATGGGCTTCCTAAGGTAAAATTTAATTTATGTATTGTATGTATATATATATATATATATATATATATATATATATATATATATATATATATATATATATATATATATATATATATATATGTATATATATATATATATATATATATATATATATATATATATATATATATATATATATATATATATATATATATATATATATATATACACAGTTGTGGTCAAAATAATAGCAGTGCTTACTAAATTTTTATCAAAACATATTTATTTAAGATGCATCAAAGTAATATAAGGCTAATTAATTAAATTCTTAAAAATCAAAGAAAAACGACAAATTTCTAAAAAATTTTCAAAACAATAGCAGTTTTACTAAAATTACTGTTAAAAAAAACTGTACAACTAATTAACAATATTTTTCTTTTATGAGCATCAGACACACCTAATACTTAATTGTAACCCCTTTATTGGCTATGAATCATTGATTACAGCCCAGAGCTCGTCCTGATTCTTAGGTTTTTCACGTGCTACGCTGTCTTTAATATCCCCACAGATTTTCTATCGGGTTCAGATCTGGGCTTTGAGCTCGCCAATTTAAGACATTATTTTTTTCTTTTCTAAAAATTGTTTACATAACGACTCCTATGTTTTGGGTCATTGTCATGCATAAAAACCCATTTAAGTGGCATTTCATATTCTGCATAGGGCAACATAACGTCCTGTAAAATTTCAACATAAACACTGGCGGTCATTAAGTTTTTAATCCAAAATATAGGCCCTACTCCGAAGTAGGAGAAGCATGCCCATACCACTATTTTTGAACCTCCATGTTTAACTGTCTTAATAGTGTACTGAGGCTGATATGCGATTCCTAAAGGGCGTCTAACGTATGTTCTGCGGCCTACATTTCCAAATAATACAATTTTGCTTTCGTCGGACCACAGTATATTACGCGATTTAAATACAGGCCATTCAATATGTTCCTTCGCGAACTCTAATCGCCTCTTTCTGTGTCTTTTATTTAACAAGGGTACCTTACGCGGACTTTTTGCTGGTAACTTTGCTTCTTTAAGTCGTCGCCGTATCGTCCTAGGAGCTACATCCACTCCCACAATCTCCTGAAGTTGTGTTGACGAAGCAAATGGGTTCAGCAGCTATAATGTAATAGATATTAATTAAAACAGTAACTAGAATAAAAGTATGGAATATTTATAACATGAAGAATAAGTTTTTATGTTCTGGCTGATTGTTTTTTAGTCAATATTTTGCTTTTGTTTTTAAGATATTTCTTAAAATACAGCTCTCATTGTTCAATAAAGCTGGAAGCTAGGCAAAAATTTCACATTTACTTACCTTGTTCATAGAAAAAAAGCTAGCAACAATCTTTGGCAAGTACAGGAAATAGTCTGAGATAGCATGAATCAATTTTGAAATCCTCAAAATATATAACAACCTAACATATATTTAATATAAAATTCCTACATAAATCTCAAAATTCATTTTCAGATCCAGTAAATATTATTGGAAAGGGCTCAGTTAACCGCATCAAAGATTTTCTTTTCGAAAGCATGTTAATGTTTTAATACTTAACATTTCCAAAATAAAGAAATTTAACTACAGTTTTATTTAGTTTCTTGACATGATTGTAGAAAGCGATCGTTAATAAACACAAACTAATTTGTTCTCCAGTTGGACAATAAACCCTGGATAAAACTAATTAATACAAATCGGATTTTACTAAAAGTTGGGACTCAGTTTGAAAAAAATTGAAACAACAATATCATAAGTAATAACAAAGATTTATTATTTTTCAGTAAGCCGGTTGTTAATTTTACCAAAAATTCTAAATGCTCAGCTGAAACATATCCCCGTAATTTTTGCTTTTCGAAAATCGGGATTTTATCTATAGAGCTTTTCCGCAGAGGCAAGCTAATCCCTCGGACAATAGTTTTGCATCCATCAAAATAAAATTACATGAATTTAATTACGTATTCTTTTGGGATTACACATATTCAAACTAAATCTCGTGATGTTCAGAAATTAAAATTTTTGTTTTAAGGTGCGTCTTTTATGTTTCAGATAGTTTAGTTTGAAAATAAAAATCGGAGAAGTACGAAAATCATAAGGTATATCTTGGTTTACTGGAAAAATAGTAAATTTGTCAGGGTCTGAACACTTCGTCATAACTGTCTGAACAAAATCATTTGTTGTGTAAAATCTTTCTGTTCTTCTTAACATTCTTTTAATGAGGCCACGGAAAGAAATGAGTATTTACGATGAGTTTAAACTAGCAAACATTTTTTAAGCTCTTTCATTTCCATCAGTGCCTAAAAGAACTTTGTTAGCATTTTATCATTTAAGTATGTACTTGTCACCGGTACAGTTGTATATATCACGAATAATTGTCTAATAAATATCTTAGACTTGAATACGTGATAAATCTATTCAACCTATGTAGCCAAAACACAAGGCTAGGATTTTGTCATTTTGGTTTAGGTATAGAGGCACTTTCCTGAATTTGTCGAAAATTGTGAAATGGTGAACATTTTTTGCTTCCGCTTTTAGGTACCAATAGTTTTACTAATAGGTGTTTAGGTTAATAATGTCGATTTTGCTAAGAGATGGCGTTACTAATACACTTGTTGGTATAGACTAGTGACATCTATGGCGTTTTCGAAGGTAAACATTCGTCATCAAAAGCCAGTTCGTTATTAATTGTTATTGTACGAAAAACATAGTTCTTCAGAGCTTTGAATATGTAGTGTTTCGTACCAGAAAAAGACGTTATGCGGGGAGGTTTAATAACCCTCTTTCATCTGAAGAAAATGGCTGCTGAAAGTTATCGATTGTTGGTTGAAGTTTATGGTGAACATGTTTCAACCCAAAAAACAAAAATGTAGACCCAGACCAGTCTTAAACATCACAACCAGTGCGCAATATACAGGGAAAGAAAGCTTTGCTGTGTATTTGGTGGGATAGTAGAGGAGCTGTGTATTATGAACTGCTGAAACCTGGCGAAACGATTTCTGGCGATCGGTACCGACAACAATTGATAAAGTTGAACCGAGCATTGAAGGAAAAACGACCCGAATACGCCCAAAGACACGATAAAGTCATTTTTCAACATGACAATGTTCGGCCCCACGTTGCAAAATGTGTTAAAAACTATTTGGAAAACATCAAATGGGTCGTTCTACCCCACCCGCGGTATTCACCGGACTTAGCCCCTTCAGACTACCACTTATTTTGATCGATGCAGCACGGACTTTCGGAACAACACTTACATGCTTACGAAAAAGTGAAAATTTGGCTTGACGAATGGTTGGCCTCAAAAGATGAAAAGTTCTTATGGTGCGGAATCCATTCTTTGACAGAAAGATGGGAAAAAGTCATAGCTAACGATGGTCAATACTTTGATTATTAAGTTAATTCATATTGTGATGGAAATAAACGCTTACATTTTGCGAAAAAATCGACATAATTAACCGAAACGCCTGTTATATAGGTTTGATTAATTGTGTTATTAAGTGACTTGTTTAGCAATCGAGTTTTCAACCTTTCATAGTTTGTCTATGCATTCAGACTTAAATTGGATTGGAATAAAACTAATAAAATTGGTAGTTAATTCTAATCTATAATAAACTACGAAGGGATTTTGAAATTTTTAGTACAATGTCACTACACAACAATTATCACCACTACATCGAAAACTTTATTTTTGCACTCGTTTCGCTAACTAGGAGCGATGATTGACACTCAATCATGGCTCTTTATCATGATTAGCAAAACGCGCGTAGATGGCAAAAATAAAGTGTTTGGTGAAGTGACGATAACTGATGTGTAGATTTCATAGGGTTAGGTATCCCTCGGACTTGTTTGGCTGTAACATTATAACATTCATAAGTACTTTCTGACAAAAATTTTTTCTTTCTCTACTGATTGAAATGAAATATTGATTTAGATTTCTTCTGCGTAGTTAAAGTTAGACTACGACCTCTTAGCCAATGGATTGTTTTTACTATCCATCCGTAAATTTCTCTAGGTGTACATCTTCATTTTTAGAGTTCAGATTGGTTACGACCTCTTCAAGCACTCACGCTGACTAATATTTTCTTGGCATTTTTAAGAGAGCTAAAGTAAAAGTACGAATAAATAAGGAAAGGAAATAATTTACAGGCTTTGTGTATTTATTTAAAACTAGAGCATAAAATAAAAAAAAAACAGTTATCAGCAATCAATTATGGAACATTTCCTTGAGAAATATATCCTCACTCTTTGCAATTATAGTGACTCTTACTATGTAATCTTACTTTTTTATTTGAAATTTTTGGATAATTTTCTATATTTTGAATATCTCTCTACCTTTTTTGGCTTTTCATCTAAACTAATTAATATTTTGTTAACTAAACCTTTCGTTACAGTTAAAACGTTAATCCTACAACTTTACACCGATTGACGTTAAGGTTCCTTACTAATTTTGCCATAAAGGAATCATACACACAAACATATATCCGTTTAGTATTTATCGCACCTTTTAGGGGTCGAAAGAGTCTAAGATCTAAATCAGTGCTGCAAAACTATACAAGGGTCCTTTGAGTATTTTAGACATTCATATTGACAAGAGATGGTTGTTAAAGTTCTATAGGTAGCCAAATCTATCTTACTGACTAGTATAAGCCATTGCGTTTATATACCTCTGTTTTATTATTCTAGGAAATATTTACATTGCTTTCGAGATATTTTTTTGGTTATTTTTTCAATGTTCAAAATTCTCCTGGAGAGTGTAAAAAAATGTTATATGAGAGCCAACATATGTGTATATATATATACGAGTATATATATATATATATATATATATATATATATATATATATATATATATATACATATCTATATATATATATATATATATATATATATATATATATATATATATATATATATATATGTATTCATCATATTTGCTTCACATTTATATCCTTTACAACCTAAACTAACGATAAAGATTCGAGAGCGGTCTACATTTTCTAATTATACATTTCATCTTTCTGTCGATTTATTTATGTAATAATAGAAAATTTATACTTCGTGTTAATGTTCTAATCTTATTATAGGCAATAATTTCGTTGTTTTGAAACAGAGACAACAAATTTACTCCTTTCTTTCTGTAATAAAAGTTTATGACCTCAGAGAGCTCTGTTACAGGACTGGTACTTTACTAACATGCTATGGTTTTTTTTTTTTTGGTTTAATAATCAGTTTTTTTTTTTAGCTTGCTCAACCATATTCAGACGATTTACATAAGCTATTTGACCATTTTGTTCTACCGTCTATTGAATTGGTCAGGACGAAAGTAAAAGAAATCTTAACTTCTGTGGATTCAGCCATTTTAATGTCATTTTTAAGACTTATGGATTACAGGTTGACACCTTTGGCAGGGAAGGACAATAAACCTCCACCAGCCCCTCCATTTTTGGCACTGATTCGTAAGTTCATTTTTATATGTTCCGCTTAAAACGCATATTTCATATTCTGAACTTTCTTATCGACAATCTATCGACAATATAACCAAAATAAACGGTCAAGTGCAAGTTGAACAATTAGTGTTCCGTACGTTGTAATTTTGTTAAGGTGGTATAAAATGATCAGTGACAAAATACACCCCAAATGAGTTTTCAACAAAGTTTGTTTCTAATCTTTACTGGAACATGATGACCTTGAAATTTTTTTTACATACCAGATAAATTATTAAAGGTAATGCACTCGTGATAATTTTCGTTCAATCTACACCCCGTGGAGAATATTCTAGAATTTTTTCTAAATTTTTTGATCAGTACTTTTCGAGATAAGGTGGGGGGACAGCGATGTTTCGCGATTTTTCAAAAATAATACTGGGAAAAGTATGTGCAAGTATTACATTATATATATATATATTTTTTACTCGTGTTTTCAAAAGCTTTCATTTGACACCACACTCGATGACCTAGAAAAAAAATTTTTTTTACTTCCGATTTCACCCCCCAAAACTAACCCCTTAAGTCAAAATTTAACTTTCAAAACTAGATGGCTCTGATGAGGCCATCAATTCCTATATTAGTACCAAATTTCAACTTTCTACGTCAAATAGTTTCCGAGAAAATCGGGTGTGACAGACAGACGGACAGACAGACAGACAGACACTGAAGTGATCTTATAAGTACGGAATACTAAAAATGATAAAATTTCAAATTGGTTGACGGGAAATGGTACAGGAAATAGATCAGCTAATTGAAAAGATATATAACTATGATAGGGTTCTTTTGTTGTATTAATGCACTGTTTTTTTTTACCACTTTTGGGCAAATATATTATAGGAATGACAAAGAATTTGATTGTATAAGTAGATTAATAAATGAAGCAACATGCACCTAAAAAACACACAATCTTTAGGTCTCATTCGCTTTAATGAGGAATGTAGGAAGTGATTGAAAGCTGGCTTGGATAGTGTCGTAAAGTTAGATCAAACGTAAAAATAAAATATCCTACATACTTTTTAATTCATCTGAAATATCAGCATATATAAACTGCTTAGTAATATCAATCAATTCATCTTAATGAAATCATTAGCATTTGGTCATGTACACGTAAAAATAATTTTAATGATTTGGCTTAGACAGATACTTTTCAAAATGAAAAGGTTTACTTATATGCACGGTAGGGAGGTAAAACACTCGGCTAATGGATAAAATAAAACTATTATCATTTTTCAATTTATTATGACAAAGAAGTACCTTTCTCAGTTTCACATTCTCCAAATATCGAATAATATTTCAGTTAAATTAAATACTAAATATATATTATAAAAATTATATGCATAAAACAAATAGCAAAATAATTTACCTTTGCACACTTCTGTAGTTCTAAATTAGACCAAGTCTGACTTATACTACTTCTACTACTACATATACCAATAATATCGAAAGTTATGGAAAAAGCTATCAATCAGCATCTTCTAAAATATCTTGAAGGATTCAACATTATTAGCGATCACCAATATGGCTTTCGTAAAAATAGATCAACAGGAGATCTTCTGACTTATGTAACACATGTTTGGAACAACGCAATTGAACACTTTGGAGAATCTCGAGAGGTTGCTCTTGACATATCCAAGGCATTCGACCGTGTTTGGCACGATGGGCTGTTGGCTAAGCTACGATTTTATGGTATGTCTGAAAAGTTCTGTTTGTGACTCTCATGTTTCCTCAGAGAGCGTTCTTTACGAGTGGCAGTCGACAGATTTCTTTCTAACACCTTCACTATCAATGCCGGTGTATCCCTAGGCTCCATACTATCTCCTACTCTCTTTCTCATTTATATTAACGATCTGCTGGAAAAGACCGAGAATTCAATCTATAGCTTTACAGATGACGATACACTTATCTCTTCATTCACTTTGAACGCTCGGACATCGGCTACTCAGACAAATATCCGCAGACAGCAGGAAGTCGTTCAACTTAATAAAGATCTGGAAGAAATCCTATCTTGGGGTGATAGTAACCAAGTGGAATTTGACTCTACAAAAACCCAGGCGGCAGTTTTTTCGAAAAAAGTTAACGTTGCTAAACCCCCATAGTTATGTCGGGGCACTCCATTCCTCGTCACTCATCACTCAATTTGTTGGGCGTTAATTTGGGAGCAAATATGTCCTGGCATGAACATGTTGAAGGCATAGCAAGGAGAGCTTCTCAAAAGTTGGGAATATTATTTCGAACCAGAAAGCTTTACACTCCACAACAACTGTTAATTCTTTACGAAGGTCAAATTCGACCAACTATGGAATACTGCTCCCATGTTTGGAGCTCCGCTCCCAAACATACACTGCATTTGTTGTATTCTTTTCAGAGAACGGCTGTTCATCCGATTGGAGGCCCGGAACTGACCGGCGGCGACTTGAGCCTATTCTACAAGTATTTTCATGGAAGGCGTTCGAGGGATGTGGCCCGCTTAATTCCGCCGAGAGCGGTGCATGTTAGAAGTACACGTCGCGCTAATACTTCACATCCGTATGAGGTTCAGCTTATTACTCCTCGTACAACGCTTTTCAAGCAGTTTTTTATATGGAGAATTTGCCCAGGACTGTGTTTCCCACCAAGTACAATTTGCAGCGATTCAAGAACAACGTGAATCGCTTTCTCCGCACACGTGTCGCTCCTGTAGCGCTTTAGGGACTTCCCTGTAGCACGTGACTGATAATATAATAGTTACTTAAAGGTGAGCTTTAAAAAAACTTAAGCAGTGGCAGAGTTTTTATTATTGGAAATAAAAAAAATATATATAATTTTCATATTTTTTAACTGCAAAGGACGTATGATACGAAATATTCTAAGCAACCTTTGGGGATGAAGTCAGAAACCTTCCGCTCCAACACCTTTAAACCCATACATTTAACTATAAATAATAAACCTTAAGATGTGTGCCTTAACGCAGCCAAAAACAGAATAAATTCTTATATTAATATTGAAAATATACACAGTTTATCAACCTCTACCCCATTTCTTGATACAATATCGTTAAAAAGGAAAGACTTCTTTCCTACTTTAAGTTTTAAATGTATATCAACTTTTAAACTGATATTTCTGTTCATGCGAGAGTTATCGTGTCAATAGATCGACAATCCCATGGAAATAGTAATTATGTTTGTAGTACTGTAGGAATCCTCAAACGTAAAGAGATGCAAAAATTTCTAAGAGTTATTTTTTCACGGATACAATATGTCCCTTAAGCAATGAAAGTCATAATCTTAATAGATATCACTGGAGGGACTGGTTCATTTGATTTAAAGCTACAGTAGCTTGTCATTTGTACGATTGAACTAATTTGAAAGCTTCCCTTATGACAAATAAATTAAATTTACAACTCATATAATTGATGTAACAATACAATACAAAAAAAACGTTTTGGGTAAATGTTGTAAGGCTATTTGATCCCTATCCAATATTGTATCGCATATCTATATTCGATTCCAAATTAGATTTTCCGAATAACTTGGCTCCCTTAACAAACTTATTAACCTACCAAATATTGCGCCAATCCGGTTAAAATGCGTCTTCTAGTTGGCATACAAATTTCGTTATTTGTAAAGATCGATATGGAATCTTCTTTGTCTAGCAAGAAGTAGTTTAGGTTAGTTCAGATTGATTCAGGTTTTACAATTGTAATTAACAATTTTGAATATCTTAAACTTTTCTTTATGTATGATTTATTTCATATTTGTGTGTTTGCGACATGCCAACACTTTTATCCTTAAATTTTTAGAAAATAAAACTTTTCTATCTGGGGCACACTATGTCGTACAACTTCTGAACGAAGGGTATTTTAAAGGCATAGAGATCGTCAAGGATGTAGATCTTAAAATTGAAACGTACTACTTGCCCAATATCTCAGAAAATCTAAGTTTTCACCACACAGTAATGAAGATGAGAAAAGGGACACTGGAGCGTCTGATATAATTTAGTTCAATCCATATGTATAATTTAGTTCAATTGATATGCATCGTTACATGTCATTAATTAAATTAAAATTAAAACTGACTATAATTTTAAATATATAAAATTAAATTTTTGCATCTCTAGTGCTATTTGACGAAATTTTTACAAATATATATATATATATATATATATATATATATATATATATATATATATATATATATATATATATAAATATATATATATATATATATATATATATATATATATATATATATATATATATATATATATACAGTACAATCCCGATTATCCGAATCGCGATTATCTGAAATCCGGCTTATCCGAAACAAACTGTTAAAAAGCAAATTGTATTCCCATTAAACGAAAAAATCCCCATTATTTGAAACAGACGATGAGTGGTTTCCTTAACGCGTCGGGGACTCCCCGACGTCTAGAATTTCACCGTTGTCTATGTTTTGGTTAGTTGACGAGTGTTATAAGTTCCTCATTACGTCTATTATTATCACAGAGGTAATAGTTTCGTTTTAATAGATATTTTACAAAATGGAGCGTCATAATAATAAGCGTAAACGTGTTGTTATTACTTTTAAAAGAGAAACTTGAAGCCATTCAACGTTTAGATAGTGGTGAACTTCTTAAAAATATAGCGAAGGATTTAGGTGTAGCCGTGAGTACTGTTTCAGAGTGGAGAAAAAATCGCGAAAAAACTTGAAAAAATGGTGTAGTGTTTTGGTCATCGCCCACACAGGCACGAAAAAGTATGAAAAGCGGTGAATACCAAAAAGTGGATGATTCTTTATTTTTATGGTTGACACAGAATCGAGAACGTGGAATACCAATTTCAGGAACAATTGTAAAACATAAGGCAGTGAGTTTAAGCGAAGAGTTGCCGTTTATTGAAGCGCCTGTAAATTTTTCTGCAAGTGATGGATGGCCAGACAGGTGGAAAAAAAGACATGGTGTACGTCAACTGAAAGTTTGTGGAGAAAGATTGTCGGCTAATGTATCTGCTGCAAAAAAATTTGCAGAGAATTTTGAGCAGCTTATGAAAGAACATGGTTTGCAACCAGACCAAATCTATAATTGTGATGAAACAGGCTTGAACTACAAAATGTTGCCGTCAAATACCTTAGCTTCAAAAACGGAAGCTGAAGCACCTGGTTACAAACGTAGCAAAGAACGTATTACTGTTCTTGCATGCAGTAATGCTTCTGGAAGACACAAACTCTCATTATTATGTATTGGTAAGTCAGCAAATCTACGAACCTTTAAGAATATTCGTCTCAATGCTTTTCCTGTTTTGTATAAAAATCAAAACAATGCCTGGATAAACGCGACTCTATTTAAAGACTGTTTTTTTTGGAGATTTTGTTCCCAAAGTGTATTCTGTTACTAGATAACGCCCCCACTCACCCAAGTGCGGAGCAACTTAAAAGTGGGGAAATAAGAGCGATGTTTTTGCCTCCTACTGCAACTGCTCTCATTGAGCCTATGGACCAGGGTGTACTGGAAAATTTAAAACGCAATTACGGGCGTTTGTTATTAGAGCATATTTTAGAAGAAGTAGATGAAGGTGGCAATCTTACTGATTGTCTAAAAAAGATAAATTTGAAAAGTGTTATATTTTGGATAGCTTCAGCCTGGAATCAAGTAAAGAGTAGTACTCTGGAAAAATCTTGGTTTAAAAAAAAATTGATTCCACAAGAGGAGAGATATTACTCAGAAGCAGAAACAGAAGATAATGAAAGTTTACATCAAATTATTACAAGAATATCAGGATGTGAAAGTGTTACGGAAACTGATGTTTGTGAATGGTTAAACAGTGATAGTGTGGAAGATGAAATGACTGACCAAGAATTAATTAAAAGTGTATGCAAAAATGCTAATAAAATAGACAGTGATGACGATGATGATAACGAAGTAGAAGCCACTGACAATATTCCAGTAAAAATGTCATATTCAGAAGGACTAGAGGCCCTAGAAAAAGGGTTAACTTATGTAAAACAACAAGAAAATGCAACTGCCGCGAGCGTTTTACTTATCAAACGTTAGAGAGACATTGCAGCCAAAAACAGAACCGACGCAAAACCAGTGCAGTTAAAAATTACCTCATTTTTAAGACATTAAAGTTAAGAATGAAACTGTTTTATTTTCGATTATTTTCCGTACATATACATAAAAATAAGTAAACTAATTGTTATATTCTTTGTTTTAATAAACTTCTATTTTATAAAAAAAAAAATCGGATTAACCGAAATTTCGATTATCTGAAATCACTTTGGCCCATATTATTTGGATAATCGAGATTCTCCTGTATATATACAGGGTGCCCCATATGTATAGAATAATGATTCCACAGCATTTATTAAATAGTGTATCAAAAAAATGTTTAAATAAAAGTTAGGGAGTGTTGTATGGGGCATATGTTGACGTTGACGATAAAATGTTTTGAACTGTCAGTTCGAAAAAATTACACCATCTTAAGCCCTGTATATTATTTATTTTTTGAGTCCTACTAAAAATTCTAGATATTTTTTTTGTCTAACATACCATATGTCTAAATTGAACTGTTTTGGAATTATTATCATTTGAAATTTAAAATAAAAAAAAAACAAAACGACTATTAATAAATACTCTAGGTTTATTTTTAAGGTAACAATTGCTCAAAATGTCTACCGTTAACAGCGAGGCAATGACCTAATCTGTCGTAAACAGCCTGAACAGAGTTTTGCAGAGAATCCGGGGTGAACCGGGCTACTTCATACTGAATTCTTTGGTATAAATCTTCTCCAGTTTCAGGTCGGCTTCGGTAAACTCTGATTTTCAAATGACCCCATATAAAAAATCGAATGGCGAATCGTATCCAAATATCTACGAACATTGATTTCATAGTGAGGAGGTGCTCCGTCCTGTTGATACCACAGATGCCTGTTAGGGGTATACAAATTATTTTCATCGGAAAAAAGACCTGCACAAGTTGAAATAACTTGCTCTTGGAGTAACTGTAAATACCGCTGTCCTGTAAGATTTCCGTCGATAAAAAGGGACCAATGACATGACGTCCACAAATCTCTGCCCACAAGTTTATCTTTTGTGGTCTTTGTGAATGGCCTCCTTACTATGAAATCAATGTTCGTAGATATTTGGACGCTATTTTTCCTAAGACTTGAAGCTGTAGAAGATTTACAACAAAAGAATTCAATATCAGGTAGCACAGATCACCTCGGATTCTCTGCAAAACTCTGTTCAGCTGTTTACGACAGATTAGGTCATTGGCTCGCTGTTAACGGTACTTATTTTGAGCAATTGTTACCTTAAAAATAAACCTAGAGTATTTGTTAATAATTTTTTGTCGTTTTTTATTTTAAATTTCAAATAGCAATAATTCCAAAACAATTCAATTTAGACATATGGTATGTTAGACAAATAATATCTAGAATTTTTAGTAGAACTCAAAAATAAAATAATGCTTACTGTTAAATAGTTAATGATAAACTGACTCAAAACAGACTGTAAGTTTACCATCAGTAAGCATCGACAATAATTCTTTGGCGAAACTTCTGCGAAGGACGAAAGTAATCCAGGATATCTATATACAGTGTGTTCCAAAAAGTTTTGTACAAATGGAGAAAAAGCTTATCTTATATATTACAAAAAAAAATTATCCTTGATAAAAACTTCTGCATCACATGGAAAACCATAATCAAGCATCCAAAGTTTAAAAGATTTGATGTTACACAGGGAAAATAAAAAATAATGATTTATAATGACGAGTAAAGCGTGTTTAAATTTAAATACAGAGCAAAATATTAATTGAAAATGTTAATAGGAACTAAATTTATTGACAGTTGTTAGGTATTTCCAAAGATATGTTCATTTATTTTAAGTCTAAAATTTGTAGTGATTTAGTTTTCTTTTATTTAATAAATAATCCAACAATTACTGACGTGTTTACTGGAGTTTTTTCCCTGTATACCATCAAATATTTTAAAGTTTTGTTGCTTGATTAGGGATTTCCATGTGATGCCGAACTTTTTATCAAGAATAAATTTTTTTGTAATATGTAAGATAAACTTTTTCTGCATTTGTATAAAACTTTTTGGGACACACTGTATACATATAATTTCAGATATTCTGCTATAAGAAAATTGGCATAAACTGTAAAATATTAAAAATAAATCTGGTTATAGTTTCATTTTATCCATTATCTCAAGTTTCATTTGTTTGCATTATTATGTATAAAAATAAACCTTATCATCTACAGTAATATTTGTTTAAACCAAATGAATAAATACTCTAAACCAGCAAGAATAATTTCACTAATTTGAATAATAAAATAATATAAATTGTTAAATGATTGAAACTGTAACATAGTAATATGAAATAACTAATGGTAAGAGTAACTAGTGTATGTAATAATAGTTAGGATAAATTTTTTTCTTCTTACTACCTTCTACGAGACATAAGTACGATAACTATTTTTATGACTTTTTTAGCTAAATATAAAATACAATTCCATTCCTTCATTTTATAGGCATTGAAGGCATTTCGCTTATTTAGTAAGAAAAAAATTATATTTCCTACATCTAACAGTATCTGCGTAGGTGTATTTGCAAATTTAATAAGGAACATGTCAAGTTTTAACGTTTTTTTTTTAGGTTTTTCTTATAAATATAAGAATAGCAGTTTTATATTAAGGATCTTTTATTTTGCTTACCAGGTCTCTCGAGAAAGGGTCTTGTTAACAAAATATTAAAGATAAATTCAGTTTAAGAGATACGATTTTTGAAATATATGATCGCCTTTTTGTCTGCGATGTTTCTAGATGTGCTAGAATATAATGTTTTATAATTCTATGTTATCTATGCGTCTCATCAGATCTAGCACACACAAACTTCATCGTAAGAAAACTATGTTTAGATTTTAGAAATTCAGCAGTATTATACCACTAAAATGTCCCAAAATTATTCAGCATAGTTACGTATTTTGTTTCTTAGTTAACTCTATTTTTAGCCAACCTTTTGGTTCCTTGGGTAGTATTTAATACTATTTGGAGTATAGGTGCAACTTGTGACAATGACGGCAGAGTTATTTTTGATAAATTCATTAGAGAAAAGATGATACAAGGAAATTATGAACCAATATTTCCTGAAAATGGATTATGCTATGATTATAAGTAAGTTAAGAGTAGCGCTATAGGCTAATATTTCTCATAATTTCTGTAGTTTAAAAAAACGAAAAGTAAATATCTCTTATAGTTTATGTAGTGTGAAAACTGGCAATCTTAAACTGGTTATTACTTTAGTAGTAGCGAGAACTGAAAATATTTGGTTTAACACAACTTTAAACATTGTGAAAATTGGGTATATGCTTTTCACAGTTTATGTAGTTGTGTAGTTAACGCAAAGATAAAATTAGTGATATCACATTAAATTAGATATTCAGTCGTTTAGTTAAAATTTAAAAAAAATAAATCTAAAAATTTAATAGACTCCAGGTAGCTGGTTGTTTCACAGTACCTATTTTCTGTTCTGCCAATTTTATATTTTCAATCTAAATATCAGCAACATATAAAAATTTATGAAAAATCTTATATTACAGTTTACATGACGGAGGTTTTACAGATACAACACCAGATGGTGAGCCTGCTCCGGCATCTTGGCGTAGCTGGATGGAAAATGTTGCCGAGTACAAGATAACTTCGGATATGAAATACTCTGGTACATAATACAAATATTATTTTTACCATTACATAACATTGTTTATCAACAAAATCGAATTATTCAAGATGTAGAGACAGTTTTTATTAAGAAGTATTGTTAGAGCAGCGATTTTTTTTATGTAATAAAATAAAATGATTAATTAATTTTTTAATGATTGCCGGTCTCTCTATTGAATGCGTCCACGATGTTATACCAATAAATACTCGAATTAAAAAGTCTATGACCGTGCCAGTTAACAATATATGCAGAGTAGGCAAATCTCTATTGGCGCCACGCCTTTTGGGGGTCCTGCGACAAGTAATCAAAATATTATAGATTAAATTTAAAAAAAAATGCAAACGTACAGTACTTACATTTCTTTATTTTTATAACATTACTGCAATAATTATATATATATATATATATATATATATATATATATATATATATATATATATATATATATATATATACCAGGTGTACAAGTATGAAATGCGGATTTCAGACAACAAATGGTGCACCAATGCAGTTTGTGCTATAAAGATTTGACACTGCGTCATTTTGTTGTGTCATCAACAAGTGTCAGACGAGCACGAGTGATAAATTGGAAAAGTGTGTGCATAGTGTTGTGTTCAATATGTCGAAATTTATACGAACAAAGAGCATTCGCGGACAGCATTAATTTTTTGTTTTCATTTGAAGAAAACTGCTGTTGAATCATACCGATTACCTTGAAAAGCTTATGGTGAACATGCTCCATCACAAGATACGTGTGAACGATGGTTTCGGCATTTTAAAAGTGGTGACTTCGATGTTGCAGACAAGGAACATGGCAAACCGCCAAAAAAATACGAAGATGTGGAATTGCAAGCATTGTTGGACGAAGATGATTCGCAAACACAAAAACAACTCGCCGAGCAATTGGGCGTTAGTCAATAAGCTGTTTCCAATCGGCTACGAGAGATGGGAAAGATTCAGAAGACGGTAGATGGGTACCACATGAGTTGAACGACAGGCAAATGGAAAAAGCGAAAAAAACACGTGTGACATTTTGTTCGCTCGGTACAAAAGTCGTTTTTGCATCGTATAGTTACAGGGGTGAAGAGTGGGTTTATTTTGAGAATCCCAAGCGCAAAAAATTATGGGTAGACCCAGGCGCACTATCCACATCGACCGCAAGACCGAATTGCTTTGGCAGAAAGACGATGCTCTGTGTTTGGTGGGACCAGAGGGGCGTGGTCTATTATGAGCTGTTAAAACCTGGGGAAACAGTTAATATTAAATTTTACCAACAACAATTGACCGATTTGAACAGTTCGCTGCTTGAAAAAAGGCCAGAATACCGAAAGAGGCAACACAAAATCATTTTTCTTTATGACAATGCTCCATCACATACGGCAAACCCAGTTCGCGACACGTTAGAAGCACTCAGCTGGAAAGTTCTACCCCATGCGGCTTACCCACCAGACTTGGCTCCTTCCGATTACCAATTGTTTGCATCGATGGGTCACGCACTTGCTGAGCAGCGCTTTGGTTCGTACGAAGATGTGAAAAAATGGCTCGATGAATGGTTCGCAGCAAAAGAGAAAGATTTTTACTGGCGTGGTATTCACAAATTGCCCGAAAGATGGGAAAATGTATAACAAGCGATATATATTATATATGTGTGTATATATATATATATATATATATATATATATATATATATATATATATATATATATACACATATATTAAGAATTGTCTATCTACACCAGAAAACTAGTTGCATATTGGCTCTGCATTTAACTGACCAGAAACTTTCTAAAATTTATACTACGGTTTCCTTTATATTGTGTGTGTGTTTTTGCGTTTTTTCAGATATCGAAATTCCAACTGTCGACAATGTCAGAAATGCCGAACTTCTTGGCTCGCTATTGATCAATGAGAATAATGTTCTGTGCGTGGGTCCCACAGGAACCGGAAAAAAAAAAAAACGCTGACCGTGATGGGGAAACTTAGCAAAAATATGCACAAGAAGTTTATTTGCGATTTCATTTGTTTTTCAGCCAGAACAACAGCCAACCAAACTCAGGTAGGATTTAAAAAATGTGTCCGAAATAATCTAAAAATCGTGTTTATTGTTTCACCTTCCCGTCCCAACTGGGAATTTACACTTTTTACTTTATCTTTTTTAAGGGATATTAGTGGGAATGTTATTCATGAATGTTATAAAGGTATCGAAATATATACCATATATATATATATATATATATATATATATATATATATATATATATATATATATATATATATATATATATATATACATGTATGTATTTCACTGCACTTAGACTATGTGGTAGTGCTACTATGGGCGTTAGTATACTTCTACGTTGGCATAAACAAACACAACCGCCATCCGATTCCCGGAATTGAACTAGCAACCAAAGAGTTACTACGTAAGCTTTTAGCTTACTAAGCTAATGAGGCCGACCCAAATTGAGACTCAAAATCTATAAGAGTCTTTAGTGTTCCACTGTCGGCAAGGGTTCTTTTATGTGAAAAATCTCCACCCTCCTGGTTATCGATTTTTATGTTAGATGTAAGTTTTATTGCATGGAAAGGTTCTTTCGTGTGTAATAATCTCTATCCCCTGGTCGTATTTTTTTAGTTTACTGTGTTAGGGATTTAAGTTTTTAAAGTTTCAGTGCAACAGGGTCTTTTTTTTTTCTGAATTGTGTCCGCCCTCGGGTTATCGTTTGAAGCCCCCATTTGCCGTTTGGCCTTCTCTCAGTCCGTCCGCATTTATGATATATTATCTACATCTATCATATATTATCGTACGAATCAACCTTTCAATTGTTGAGAAACTATACTTATTCGTATTTTAGGATTTAATAGACTCCAAGTTGGACAGGAGACGAAAAGGTGTTTTTGGACCACCTGTTCTTAAAAGACAAATATTTTTTATTGACGATTTTAATATGCCGGCCCTGGAAGTTTACGGTGCTCAGCCACCAATAGAACTAATACGGCAGTGGATGGATTTTAAAGGTAGGGTACAAGTATTACAAAGTAAATATTGAAAAATATTTTAATGTCTTATATCATTATAAGCACAGGACAAATGTACTATAAATTTTAAAATTAAGTTTTCTAGAAATAAATTTTTTTCTTAGAAAACGGAAATGCAGGAAACAATAAAATTAGAATTATATTTTCAATTTTTGGAAACCCACCAAATATTATATGATCTTAATGAAACGAAACTATTTACTGTATTGCATTAAAAAAAACGAGATCATGTCACTCCTTTCTACTACAAAACCTAAAATTTTACACTCTCGCTAAGAGAGTTTTTTTTGTAGTATATTTCCTTTAATCATATATAAATTATCATTATGAAAACTCCCCCTCAAATTATGCAGACATTCAATAGATGCAAAAAAATAGGACACCCTGTAAAACAGACTTATTTTGTTATTCCTTATTCAATCCTACTATATATAATACTAGAACGGCTTTATTAAAAACTATAGACATAGGTATTTCGATTAATTTAGCTTCAAGAGGAACTTAATTGGGGGTAAAAACGATATTTCGAACACGTAGACCAGTTTTGTGGTATATTTTACTGAAACTTAACAGTCCTATTCTACATTCTATGACGCAGACAGAGTTTCCCAATTGAAATACAATACAAACTTATTTACGTATTATATTTATTAGGAAATCTAATGTGTTACTAAATTATTGATACTATATAATATACATATATACTTACGCATGCATACGCGTATATGCATTAGAATAACAAAATGGTATTTTCAAAATCATACTTTTCTCAAGAGATATGTTTTTTTTTTTTTAAATATTGAATTTTGGTAATTTTTGTATTACGTTTTCTGCTTTTTGGAACTATATTATATATAGAATATTATTTCGAATTAAAAGCTTTACACTCCATAAAAACTATTAATTCTGTACAAAGCTCAACGATGGGATACTGCTCCCAAACATACACTGCATTTGTCGGATTCCATTCAGAAGAGAGCTGTTCGCCTGATTGGAGACTCGGAACTGGCCAGCAACCTTGGTTCCTTGGAGCGTGGTTGGCGACTTGAGTCTATTCTACAAGTATTTTCATGGAAAGTGTTCAGTGGATGTAGCCCGCATAATTCCTCCCAGAGCAGTGCATGCTAGAAATACATGTCGCGCTAATACTTCACATCCATTTGAGGTTCAGCTTGTTACTCTTCGTACAACCCTTTTCACATGGAGAACTCATCCCTTTGGAATAATTTGCCCAGGACTGTGTTTCCGAACAAATACAATTTACAGCGATTCAAGACCAACGTGGATCGCTTTTTTCGGCTTGGCCCATAAAAAAAAGCAATTCTGTAGTAAAAAAATTAGTTTCAATCTGAGGACTGATAGACCAACTCATAGCTTACCAGGATATGTAAATATGACCTTAATGAAAAATCGTTCAAATATGGAAAAAAATTAGCTAAAAAGTGCCCTAGCCCAAAGTTATCTAGCCCTTTCTACCGATTTTTTTTTTTATTAGCCTATTTATTAGATATTCCGTCATTTTGTACGTCATCTACTATTTAATAGTTAAGAAACTTTTGACTTCACAAGATTCTTTAATGTCATAAAATTTTTATCGTTGGAATAGTGTTCGTATGCTTGAGGTTCTGTATATGTCAGGAGAAATGTTGGTGAATTGAGTCTGTTTTACAATTACTTTCACGGAAAATGTTTAACAGAAGTAATTCACTAGATTCCTCCCAAAGGGGTGCCTGCTAAGAATACAAATCTCTATAATGAAGCACATTTATATAAGATATAGCTACTACCTTGTCGTTCTTGCTTAAAAACCTTTTTATACGGAGAATTTTATTCTTTCGGAAAGAAAGGCCTATGACTGTATTTCCCACCGATTATAACCACCTGTGTTATTTAGTATACTATTTGATTTAGGATGGTACGATAGAAAAAACATTGGTGATTTCCGGCATATTATCGATGTGAATTTTGTAGCAGCTATGGGTCCCCCTGGAGGAGGCAGAAATCCTGTTACTGCTAGACTTTTACGTCATTTTCATTATTTAGCATTCATTGAGATGGAAGATGCCAGTAAGGTAATTTTATAAAATAAGTCGTCCATTTTTAGTAACTTCAAATTTCATATGGAGCCACGAAAATTTTTTAGCAAAGTAATTCTGAAAACGAATATTTATTTATTTATTTACTGTTACAAGCCCAACAAAATAATTAATTAATAGGGCCGATCATACAGTCATTAAACAATACTAATACATATGACAAAATGCTTAATTATACAAACAATAAACAAACTACAATTTCACATATGCTTACAGCTATTAAAATAAGTTTAGACAAATACAGAAGAATTCCCTCTGAGATATGGACAGATCACATTCTCTAGATACCTCATTATAAGCAGCGCATATCTTATAAACGGGTGAAGTATACAATATATTTGTGTGAGCAGTAGAAAGATAGAAGAAGTTTCCAGTCCGATGAGCTAGTCTGGGCACATTAAAATTCAGTTCCTCCAGCAACAGTGGACATTGAATCACACCATTTACAAGTTTATACAGAAACAGAACTCTAACGTCCTATAAGTAAATCTCTCTAAGAAAATATCATTCTCTATACCTACCGGTGGATACACCCTATCAACTTTCCTAGCCAAAAACTTTAAAAACCTCCTCTGAACCCTTTCCAAAGCTACAACCCACCTATTATACAATGGTGGCCAGATAATAGACCCATTCTCAAGCCTACTTCTGACCAATGTATTGTATAATGTTGAAAAGGTTTCAATATTTTGAAAAGACCCACCATTTCTAATTATGAACCCCATCTGAAACCCCCTTGCCAATGTGCTGATTGAAGGTCAACCTAGAGTCCAGAACAATGCCCAGGTCTTTGGCTGTCTCCACTCTATGCAACTCTATTTTACCTATACTGTAATTATAGTTTACTGGAGGTGGTTTACGGCTCACTGTCATTACAGAACATTTGTTTGCATTTAGCAATATCCCGTTGTTGTTACACCACGTCCGCACTGCCTCAACACTACTCTGCAGTCGTTCACAGTCGCCACCAGACAACTGACACATACAATTTCAGGTCATCCACAAACATCTGGTATTCCACATCAATGACCTCCTGAATATCATTTATGAACATAAGGAACACTAGCGGTCCCAAGTTTGACCCCTGTGGAACACCGGACTCTGCACGAAACGAATGCGACCTAAAACCATTATACAGAACATACTGGAATCTTTCCACCAGGTATGTCTTGAAGAAACTAACAAAATTCGTGGTGAAGCCAAAATCAACCATCTTTCCCAGAAGCACACCATGATCTATCCTGTCAAACGCCTTCGAGAAGTCAGTAAACACCACATCAACCTGACCTCTCAAATCAAGCACCCTAGAAGTAAAATGTGTAAAGGAGGACAAGTTGGTGGCCATCGACCTACCCCTCATAAAACCGTGCTGACGCACCGACAACAATGGTTCCACTCTGGCCACAATGTGCCCATGCAAAAGCATTTCAAAAATCTTCGAAAAACCATAATTAAGTGAGACGGGCCTGTAGTTTTCCACTTCTGCTCTATTGCCAGTCATATAAACTGGACATATTTTAGCCGTTTTTTTTCCACCTCACAGGATATCTTTGACTAGATATCGAAAGGTCAAAAATTTTACTAAGTGGAGCAGCCAAAACATCTATAGTATCTCTAATAAAAAAGCTTGGCACAGAGTCTGGACCACTGGACATCTTTGGTTTAAGTCGCTTTGACACCGTCACAACGTCACTCGGAGCAAAACACGGCGCGACAATTTCAATATGCCCTTGATTCACAGAATGAGAACTACTGGTGACATCATTCGCAGTATTATAAACACTCCAGAAATGATTGGCAAAAGCCCTAACAATATCCTTAGGGTTATTAAAATCAGCATTTTGGTATGTCATTACACCTGGAATTGCACAACTGTTCCTCTTCTGCTGAACATACCTCCAGAAAGCCTTAGGATCGTCTTTAATACTTCCCTCTATGCCTCTGATATATGAACTATATGCGGTCTTAATCATCCGACAGGTCTCCACTCTCAACGCTCTGTATTTTTCACAGCACTTTACATTATTTGATTTTTTATACTTCCTAAATTTCCTCCGTTTCAAATTTCTTACAATATCTACATTATACCATACTGGAAAGGTACTACTTTTGGTTTTGAATAAAGGCACAGACCTGTCAAATATGCTATACAAAATTATTGACAGGGAATTTGCCAATTCCTCCCGCTCCGAGCCGAACCTTGGTGGCAAGGGCTGGATGATGTGTATAATTAATAAAATGCCTTTATTTGACAATTTTTTTAATGAGCTGAAAGCCTAGGTTAGGGAATTTAAAAATTGTTATTAGAAATATATGAAATAATCGATCAATTTTTCGATTATGCCTTTTCATAATCCATTTCACCAATGACTGGAAAAAAATCGGCATCTAAAGTTGTAAATAATGAAAACTAACGTTTTCCCCAAACACTGAATACTGGGCTGTTAAATTGTAAAAAATGCCATTTTTTCGTTCACCATATCTCGGAAAATATTTAATTTAGGTTCACTAAATGAATATAGACCTGAGAGTATAATACAAATATTTAAAACTATGTTCCACCACAAATCTTTGAATTATCCTTAGGAATAAAAATTACCTAGAACAAAATTTATTTGGTTAGCGAATAATAAACCTTTAATAAATTCTTATAGTTACACGGTCAGCGTAAATCCGCCGTTACGTTCTTCCGACCATAAACTACTTTCGACATCGCGTATTCTACCAATCAGTGACAGAGAGTCGCCTAAACCGCGCAAGATTTGGCACCACAAATCTTGCACTTTCCCTTGGTTAGACGTTTGTTTTCGATCCGAAGGCCCATCTGACTGCGCCAGGGAGGTTTCCGATGTTATTTAGGCCGGTATGGAGGCTTCTATCCGTTTTTCGAAAAAATGCCCTTCCAACGGCAAGCCTTGGTTTGACCGAAAATGCAAAGAATCTGTTACTTCTAAACATCTTGCATACCGACAGTGGCGTGAAAATCCTAATACCTTAAATTGTAACACCTTTGTTCGTGCCAGGAACAGATGCAAATAAATTATCGACGAAACCAAGGAGGCACACAATCAACGGATTAGAAACAAACTTCTCGCTTGTCCCAACAATTCCAGGTCCTTTTGATCAGTCGCTAAGGCAGTTAGTCAGAACTTCACCAAATCCACCATACCACCACTCACACGGCCAGATAATTCTATTGCAATTGTCTTCAGACAGCGTATCATAAGACGTATTTTGATGAAGCTAGACACCAAAAAGGCCTCTGGCGCTGACGGAATACCTGCCATAGTTCTCAAAAACTGTGCGAGGGAACTAACACCAGTTTCCTGTACACTTTTCAACCTATCTTACAGAAGGGGAATATTTCCTTCTTGCTGGAAATGTGCCACAGTTCAGCCGATACCTAAAATAGGCAAGAAGACCTTGCCAAATAACTACCGACCAATCGCACTGCTTCCAATAATGTCGAAAGTCATGGAAAAGGCTATCAATCAGCATCTTCTAAAATATCTTGAAGGATTCAACATTATTAGCGATCACCAATATGGCTTTCGTAAAAATAGATCAACAGGAGATCTTCTGACTTATGTAACACATGTTTGGAACAACGCAATTGAACACTTTAGAGAATCTCGAGCGGTTGCTCTTGACATATCCAAGGCATTCGACCGTGTTTGGCACGATGGGCTGTTGGCTAAGCTACGTTCTTATGGTATGTTTGAAAAGTTCTCTTTGTGGCTTTCATGTTTCCTCAGAGAGCGTTCTTTACGAGTGGCAGTCGACGGATTTCTTTCTAACACCTTCACTATCAACGCCGGTGTACTCCAAGGCTTCATACTGTCTCCTACTCTCTTTCTCATTTATATTAACGATCTGCTGGAAAAGACCAAGAATCCAATCTACAGTTTTGCAGATGACAGTACACTTATCTCTTCATTTACTTTGAACGCTCGGACATCGGCTACTCAGACGAATATCCGCAGACAGCAGGAAGTCATTCAACTTAACAAAGACCTGGAAGAAATTCTATCTTGGGGTGACAGTAACCAAATGGAATTTAACGCTACAAAAACCCAGGCGGCAGTTTTTTCTAAAAAAGTTAACGTTGCTAAACCCGACGTAGTTATGTCGGGGCACTCCATTCCTCTAACATCGTCACTCAATTTGTTGGGCGTTAATTTGGGAGCAAATATGTCCTGGCTCAAATTCGACCAACTATGGAATACTGCCCCCATGTTTGGAGCTCCGCTGTCAAAGGTACACTGCATTTGTTGGATTCTATTCAGAGAAGAGCTGTTCGTTTGATTGGAGATCCGGAACTAACCGGCGGCCTTGATTAGCTAGAACATCGAGGAACTGTTGGCGACTTGAGCCTGCTTAATTCCTCCCAGAGCGGTGCATGTTACGCTAATACTTCACATCCGTATGAGGTTCAGCTTGTTACTCCTCGTAGAACGCTTTTCAAGCAGTCTTTTATATGGAGAACATTATCCCTTTGGAATAATTTGCCCAGGACTTTAGGGACTTTCCTGTAGCACGTGTTAGACCCATAAAAAAAAAGTTTTTGATTTTAAAATCTTTTAGAAATATGTAGCCCTTTGAAATCAATTTAGCAAAGAAGTTAAGATTAAGCACTGGCTTGAAGTGTTCAGATATTAACAAAACAGAAATTTACGGGCGATAAATCCTAAATAAAAATATTTGTGCTTTTAGCGCAAAATTTTTGGCAGCATATTGACATTTTGGATAAACAGAAAGCCGGAGTTACAAGATTTGCATGACTCAATTTTGACTTCTACTCTTATTATCTACAATAGGATACTCAAAGAACTCCTACCGACTCCAGCTAAAACACATTATACATTTAACTTAAGAGATTTGAGCAAAGTGTTTCAAGGTATATTGATGTTCGAGCCTACTAGTCTGAAGGTAAGTTCTTCAAATAAAAAAGTAAAACTATTTATTGAGCACAAATATCATTTCACGCCAAATATACAACCATGCGAGGAGAGCTATAGTACCAAGAGGAACAAATAAATAAATTTCCGAACTTTCTTTGTAGCCGCTTCAAAGTAGTTATTTCTTCCATCAGCCCTTTCCTTTTCTTCTTCTTATAGTGCCATCTCCATTACTGAAGCTGGGCTGTAATCACGGCTGTCCAATCTCGTATATTTTTCAGCCAGGAACATTTTCGACGCTCCACACCTCTTTTCCCTTCAATTTTCCCTTCCATCAACAACCGGAGCAGTGAGTAACGTGGACCCATAGAAATATGTCCCAAGTAACGAGTTTTTTGTCTTTTAATAAATGATAATAGTTCTCTTTCTCTACCCATCCGACGAAGTACATCTTCATTAGTAAGACGCTCTGTCCAAGAGATCTTCAATATTCTGCGCATGACCCATAATACGAAAGACTCCAAACGATTCATTGATCGTACTCCCAAGGTCCAGGCCTCAACTCCATATAAAAGCACTGGATATATATATAGACCTTTACAAAACAATGACGAGTATCCAAAGAAAGGGTTGAGTCTGTGAGGAGGTGTCTCATTTTGAGAGAAGTCGCTCTAGCCATTTCAATGCGAACTCGTACCTCAACTTCAGGATTAAAATCATTAGTTACCCAACACCCTAGGTATTTAAATTTGTTTACTTGTTCTATCAGTTGATCGTAAACACGAATATCTGTTTGCAACCCGGGTGTTCTTGAAATGACCATTACTTTCGTTTTATTAACGTTTACTTTCATGCCTAAGGCATCGCCTTCCCTAGATATATTCATAAGACGCTGAAGTCCATCCACTGTATCTGCTATAATAACGTACCTTAGATTGTTAATGATTTTGCCACTAACTTTGATATCATCTGTTGCATTCTTTAAGGCCTTCTGGAATATGTGCTCAGAGTATAGATTGAACAGGGGCGGGGAAAGAACACACGAACACCTCTTTTTATTCCTATTTCCTCAGTCTCTTTGCTATTTACACGTATTGTCGCCACCTGATCCCAGTATAGGTGAGTAATGAATCTAATGTCATTTTCGTCAAGGCACATATTTTGAAGCATTTGTATTAATTGTGGATGATTGACTCGGTCAAATGCTTTTTCGTAGTCGATAAAACACAAGTAAACGTCCTTCTTTTGATCTCTACATTTCTGTAAAAATACACTCAGCCCGAAAAGTGCTTCTCGAGTTCCAAATCCTTGTCTAAATCCGAATTCCTCCTCGCTAACATATTGTTCGCATTTATTGCGTATTCTACGGTGAATGATCTTAAGCATTACTTTCAAAGCGTGGCTCATTAGGCTTATAAGACGGTACTGTTCACATCTGTTCGCATTTGGCTTTTTAGGTAATATGTATGAACACAGATTTAAGCCATTCCTTTGGTATAGTTCCTGTACTGTAGATGGAATTTATGCAGCTGCACAAGATAGAAATATTTTCTTCATTTAAAAGGTGAAACATCTCCGCATAAAGATTATCAGGTCCAGGAGCCTTTCCAGTTTTTGCATGTTTTATTGTGTCCATAACTTCTGCTGGGGGTATATTTAAACAAATTCCGTCTGTAATGAGTTCTGGTAATTCTCTGTCATCATCAAAGGTATTTTTAATGTGTCGAGCCCATTCTTCTTCTAACTCTTTTTGTTCGGTTAATATCTGATTATTACCGTTTATTAAATATGTTGGTGGTCGTAACTTCTTTAACTTTTTTATACATACTGAAATAGTCATGCTTTAGCTGTAATTCTTCCATTTCCTGACATTGTTCTTCCATCCACTTTTCTTTAGCCTTTCTTATAAGCTTTCGAATTTGTTTACTGATCTCTTTATATTTAGTTTTGTTATGGTTTTTATACCGTCTTCTTTCATCCATAAGTCCCAATACTTCCTGGGTCATCTATTCTCTTTTCGCTGTCTTTGTTGGCATATTAAGTTTTTCGTTTTGAACTTTGACACAGATATTTTTAAATGACTTCAATGTGTCTTCGGCTGATAGCAAGTGGCCTACTGAAATTGTTTGACTTATTTCTTGGTTGAGTGTTTCGGTTACGTGCGATCGAATTTCTGGGTTCCTCAGCAGTCGAAAGTTGCGCTTTACATTTTTTGCAGTTGGAATATGCTTCAGTTTGATGTTAATTATGCAAGTCCGAAGGACATGGTTAGACGCAATGTCGTCTCCAGGATATGTTTTAACTCCCCGAACCCCATTCTTATAACGCTTATTTACCAATATGTTACCGATTTGGTTCCGAACTACATTACCGTTATGGCCTCTGGGGGACATCCATGTATACAGTCTTCTCATAGGCAGTTTGAACCATGTATTTATGACTACTAAACTCTCTTCTTGACAAAACTCGATAAGGCTTTCACCCGGCGCATTTCTTTCGCCTAGCCCATATTCCCTCATGACATCCCCCCTTTCTCTTATAGAATGAAATATTACTGATATAACTCAAAATGTATACGCTTATATCCACCTCCGAGTAGTAAATTTAGTTTAATAAAAGGAACTCAGGAATCAGCAATATCTATGTTTATTAATACTTCCCGTTGTAGTATTCATTTTTTGGTAAACATACTAAAAACGCATATTTAAATTTAGTAATATAGAATGCACTATTTAAAAATTAATCGTTTATATACCGTCATTTAATTCTCTCATACTAATTTTTCTTCATTGTTAAATGAAAAATATGAAATAGTGAAGAGTAGTAACGTTAAGGTATTTCTTACGAGTATCTGTTAAAAGTAGTTTTGCTTTAAATTTTGAGAAATAATAGATTTTAGCATCATTCATTCACTGCTTCGATATAAAGATGGTTTTCCACGCTGGATTACGATTAGTAAATGTTTCAGATGTTTAACACGTAACAGATAGGAATCGATACTTTTTCTTCGATCAAAAGCATGCGTTTTTTACAATTTTTGTTGTCGTATATGCATTAAAAAGTAAAAAGTCACAAAAAATTATAAATACATAAAAAAATTACTGTGCTTTCATTTGTTAAATATGCAGGCAGTTTACCTCCTAGTTGCGAAAATATTAAATAAATTTTACATTTTATAAAATTGAGTTGAGTTTCGGATCGCGAAGTGTGTGCTTGTGAATCGAAGGCCCGGCAATAGTCAACTCGTTTAACGGTAGTGTTTCGTTCTATTTAATTATTTTGTCGATTGCAAACGAGAGGGACTAGAAATAAAGCAGAGTGTAGTGTTAGAATTAGGACAGTAAGTAAAAAAAAATTAGAGGTTTATGAGAATAATTCTGTGAAATTGTATGAAACTAACGAAACGATAAGCGACGACTTTGATCGTTTTACTGCGTATTAAGGTGAGCGAACCACCGGAAAACGGTGATAAGAAATATAAATAACAGTTTTTTTCTTTTTCTCTCGTGTTTAAAAATGAAATATACGAGGAGCACATGTAAAGTTTTTATAACGTTATAAGTGGAATTATGCAAGAAGAGTAAAAAGTTGATAATAACACCACAGAAAAAGAAAAACGAAAGAGTAGATAAGATAGACAATTCGATAGAAATGATCAGAGAGCTAGTGTCAGATATAAGGGATATAAAACAAGATCAAAACAGATACCAACAAGAGTTGAAGGAACTAAGAAAGGAGAATGAAGTATTGAAAGAGGAAAATAAGATAATTAGAGAAAACAAGAGGAGTGTAGATTTGAAGATGAGTAGACTGGAAAAAGACAACGTAAGGAATAATATTGTAATATCGGGAATGTGATTTAAAGTGAATAGCCAACCAGATCTGAAAATGGATGTAGAACATTTTATGGAGAGGAGTATGGACAAAAGTACAGATTACAGATGTGATAAAAATAGGAGTGACTATATACAAGATAGAACTTGGAAACACGGGAGATAAAGAAGCTGTAATGAAAAACAAAAACAAACTGAGAAAGCTAAGAGAGAGAGTTTACATAAACAACGATTTAACAAAAGATGAACGGGAAATTCAAAAGAAATTGAAGTATATAGCAGAGAACGAGAGAAAGAATGGAAAAAGGGTGAAAATAGGATAGGAGTAATTGAAGGAAGAGAATATACATGGAACATTGGGGAAGAAAAACTGAAAGAACAAACAAAGAATACTACGATCATCAAGTCAAAAAACTGAAAAAAAAGGAGAGAGATAGGTAGATTGACGACGACCCTGGCAAAGATAAAGGATATGGAAGAGAGGACTAGTAAAAGGAATACAAATAAGAAGATAATCAAAGAAATAGATATGAAGAAAGAAATGGGAAATAATTATCGAGTTATTAGATTGAGAACACGGAATAATAGGGGTATAAATGAGAAGTTCATCCTAACTGACAGAAAAACAACAAATGCATTGTGTAGGAATCACAGAAACAGAAAGGAAAGGAAATGGATGCAAAAAATTAGAAGGAAATATCATAAAAGAAGAAGACAAAATTATAGAAATATGGAGGGAATACTATAAAAATCTATCAGATGGGAATGATATAGCATACAAAAATCAACATAGAGACATAATACCGGAACAAGATACAGAACTCACACAAAGAGAAGAAACTAATACAGAAGAAACAAAAGAGGCAATCGGCAATTTAAACAGTATAGAAAGATATAGAAGAAATATGGAAAAGACAAATATAGAATAACTCAACTCCACGGGCCTTACACTCCTAAAAAAAGGGGTAGAAAGGCATAACGATTAAGTAAGTAAGTATAAAATTCAATTTTATAAAGTGAATTTTCGCTGTAGCAACGTAGCTTGAAGAAGACTGCTCGCGCGGACGCTTATATAGTGCGGGAGCTCATAACCAAGATTTTGGACTTATCAAAGAGCGGCAGATGAATATATCACTTATTAAATATGATAAACTGAACCAAAAAATACAACTTATAGATCCAAATTCCGGTTCTTGCTGTGGTTATCGAGAGGGGAATTGCAAAAAATTGAGGGTAGGTGAATTCATCGCATAGTGGCAGTTTTATATGTTGTGAGGATAATATCTGCCACGGAGACCGATTCCTGTGGGAATAAACCTTTTTTTTCTTGAAAAAAAAATGGGCTCAAAAAATAAACTCATCGCTGAGTGGCAGGTATTCGAGATATAGTTAATTTGGGACCCAAAAAGAAATGAAAAAATATTATCTCTCATCGAACCTGTGTATAGTATTTGAGAGAAAAACAAATTACATGACGGGCGCGCTCGTTGTAGGACAGGCGCTCGCGTTTTAAAAATACTTATGCGTTATTGCGGCAAAAAATTTAATTTATTTTAATTAAGAACCAGACTCCATAGCAGATAATGTTATTTTTAGTATCTACAAACTTCAACGAACATATTAAAACAATTACATTCGCTCATCTATGGGTTCCGGTGAGTCCATTTTTTTGCAACTTTGGACAGTTATAACTTTAGATTGACCCAATATCCATGGCAGATATTCATTTTTCAGACATATTTCACAGAAATGAAGCTATACCCAGGATATCTGCCACTCAGCGATGGGTTCGTCTACCAACTTTTTCTTGTAGCTTTAAAGCGCATTTCCAGGAACAGGAACCAGACTTGAGGCTTCAAACTACCTGGAGGGACTAAGGGGGGCACAAATAACAAAGTGATACTATTATCTGCCACTTTTCGATGAGGTCGCATTTTGGTCGTGAGCTGCCGGACTAATATATGCATCGTACTAAATTGGACTTTCTTTTAAAAGATACTGGAATAAATGCGTGCCTCGGACGCACATTTATTTAGTTATAAATACTTAATAATTGATATAGTTTTAATAAATAATCCAAAGTATCGTTGCCACATTCATTATACCTTGAAAACCAAAATAATTCGCATCTTTCTCTAACATAATACTCTCGCTGTGTTCTCATAAGAAATACCCTAATAAAATTGCACATTTTCCAAAATTTCCGTCGGCTGTCTCTCGGTCTACTGTCACGATAACTCTGGAACGAAACGAGTAATCAATTTCGAACTTGGTACATATATAATACCTAATAAAGGACTGAAGCCTATAGTTCTTGAGCGATATCGCTTAAGACGAAGAGGGTGAAGCGAGTGGGGGTCGATAAGTTTTATATAGTTTTAATAGTAATAAGGCAATTTTCCTTGGCTTTTTATTGAGATAATAATGAAATATTATACATATATATTTGCAGTAAAACATAAAAAGGGTCAAAGTGGTGAGGAGCAGGTTAGAGGGTTTGTTTCCTATATAGAGCGTTGTATGTCTTTTCTGAGGTTTTTTAAGTAGAATGATTAAACAATAAGATTATTCTTTTCGTTACGTTTTATTTTAACCTAAGAAGGAGGTGAAAGGGGAAATATTATGTAGTTTCAATAGTATTTTGGAATTTTTTTCAGGTTCTTAAATTTTTAGCAATTATTTACAGTAAAATATAAAAATATATAGGAGTTTCTGGAGTAGGGTAGGGGGTTAAAGAGGTAGCTTTATAAGGGGATGAAAGAAATGGAAGAATATTGTATAGTTTCAGTATAATTATAAACAATTTTCTCGGTGTTTCAGATAGGAGAATGGGTAAATTTTAAGCGTATTCATTTATAACACAGATAAGGGGTCAAAGAGGTGCAGAAGAGAGGTAGAAAAATCACTTCGTATTTATCATAATCTTTTTTGTGGTTCTTTTAGTTAAAAAATCTAAACATTACTTTTTTATTATTATTTTCATTCTTAACAGGGTAAGAAGGTAAGAGGGATAAGGGTTTTTGTATCGTTTCAACAGTATTATGAAAATTTTTCCTGGTTCTTGATTGGGATATCGATAGGTAGTATAAAATATATTTTTATAATAAAATATGTGTTGAATGACAGGGATGAGCTAGGGGGCTAGAAGGGTGACAGCATACATATCGGAATAATTTTCTATTTCAGTGTTCTTGTTTTTTTAACAAAAATAGTATATAGAAGAAATTGCGATCTGATGACAGAGTAACTTAAAAAAATATTGAGTTTTGGAAATGTAAAAGGTTAAGTTGGCGAAAACGTACTTACGGCACAGCACGTAAATTATCGCGCCTATGTCCCTTGCTAACGGGAAGTATTTTATTTATGAAAAATTTATCCTCTGAAATTTTGCTTTTCTTCCAATATTAGAGTTTTTAGATCACAAAAAACATTTTTTTAACTTCCAACTTCATAACAAATTATATTAAATATTACGAAAATAATAATCTGTTAACACATTACAAAAAAAAATATTTTTTTGCGTATCAATAGTGTTTTTTCAACATACCTATAATTTTTCTCTGTATCGTCTGAATTTTATTCTTTCGTGTCTGCACGCATTTCGTTGGCGCAGAGTATACATCGACCGAAATAGGGATTCTCGCAGGAGAAGGTCTGACGCTATTTGAAAAAGGGTTCAGACCGAAGTAAGGCATACTGGTCTATCCAACCATCTCGCCACCACCTGCCATCCACGATTCGCGTCCATCGTGATCAATGAAAACGCTTGCCACCGCTTCGATGACACCACCGTACGTATTATCTATCGTATACATTCTGTTTCATTCGTGCACCGTTCTCGCGCATACACCGAAACTTACCTACGTAAGCTGACACCTTCCGGCATCGCTTTCCCAATTAACGTAGTTCTTATATAACTACAAAACCTTCTGTTGAGCTGATCAGTTCTCCGGTTGCTAACAGCCCAGACAAGACCGAAGATTAGGAAGGAACAAACGAAAGTCCCCCAGCCAAAGAGAGTAGAGTAACGAGCTGCTGCAGCCAAGATTTCAATCTGACGTTACGCCACCTGCTTTCTGCCCGAGATGCTGAACTCATAAGCCGCATTTGGTAGCGCCTCACTCCACACCGCTCATCTTCATTTTTTAACCGCTTGTTTTATTCTTTTTCCTTTCCCTTTTGGCTTTTCAAGACGCATCTAAAATAGCCCACTATTAGCTAGTAGCTAACTGGTGCCCGAAGTCCGAATATTACCAATATCAATTTTTCAATCAATTTCTTAGAACTAGTTTTTGCATTTGCCAGCACTTTCTGTCTTCGTATATGTATGTATGTATGAACTTCAGTTAGTTCAGTAGTTTGTCAATTTAATTTGTTTATGTTAGAAAAGATCAGAAACTTTTGAACGCAACCTTTCAATAAGTCCATGAAAATGGGAATGATTCGGAGAAAATGAATGAATTTTTGTTGAACCGTTAATAGGTAGAATATTTGTAAAGAAACTGACAAAGGAGTTGTATATATAAATATTTTATCTGATTTTCTATTTTTAGGACATTGGTGAACTATTACGTCTTTGGTACCACGAATGTTGCCGAGTGTTTCAAGATCGTTTGGTAAACGATGAAGATCGAACATGGTTTGAAGACCTCCTAAAAGAACAAATTACCCACTTCTACGAACTGGAGCCTGAAGAAACTTTGGGGGTGCAACCTATACTTTTTGGAGATTTCATCGATCCCACTGTTGATTTAGGCCCATATGCTCAAATAACTGATTTTAACAAATTAACAAATGCCTTAGACTATTACCTAAGCGAATATAATTCTCAAAGTACTAAGCCAATGAAGTTGGTATTATTTTTGGATGCTATATCCCATGTATCCAGAATTGCTAGGATCATAAGACAACCGATGGGAAATGCTTTATTACTTGGCATGGGCGGATCAGGTAATAAAATATATAAATACTGAATTCTTTCCAGATGTTTTTCCTAAGGTCACAACATAATACTTTCTTTAAGAACATCTGCTCTGCAAATAATACAAAAATAATTAAATAATTATATATATATATATATATATATATATATATATATATATATATATACATATATATATATATATATATATATATATATATATATATATATATATATATATATATATATATATATATATATGGAATAGTGATTTATGTCAGGTTTGCGGTATGTAGATAATTAACACTCAATTGTTGTAAATTCAATATTTCGTCATTATATTATGACTTCATCAGGAAAAAACTAAAATAAAATAAAATACGAAATAATGGGTCAGACAAATAGCGAACTACAATCGCCACTTGGGAAGAACTTACTATAGACTGTAGTTTCTGTTTTTTAAAAGATTCACACATATAAAGATCCTAAAAATAATAGTTTGAGCAACTACACCCTGTTCACTCAACTCAAACAAAAGCCATCATTACTGTATAACACCGACGTGATTTATAAATTATTATGTTTGGGTTGTGACTCCTGCTACGTTGGACAAACCTCACGATGGCTTAAATAGAGAATCACACAACATAAGAGTGATTGTCTAATAAGAAGAAGATTATGTGCCGTTGTAGACCACCACCTAAAACCGGGACATCGGTTTGATTTTTCAAATGAAGAAATATTGGAGAAAGAAAAGAATTATAAGAATTGTTTTTTCCTTGAAATGTGTCAAATAAATAGGCAAAAAAACTGTGTAAATTATAAATCGGACATGAATAAATTGAGCGTCATCTATTGTAACGTTTCAAAATTTGACTAAAAGAAATTTTACCACTACTGACGGATTGTGAACCATTGCATATGTTTTGATGCATACTATTGATATTTAATTTGTACCAGTACAACAGTTTAGTTAGTTTATAAATGTGAGCCGTGTGGTGTCCCTGTTGCATTGTTTTATTTACTTTAATGTATCTAGTTAGTTAAGTATTGTTAATGATTTTTGTTACTTTACATATACAACATACTCTTAGTTGGTAAGTTCTTCTCAAGTGGCGACTGTAGTTCGCCATTTGTCTGACCCATTGTTTCGTATTTTATTTTAGTTTTTTTCCTGATGAAGTCATAATATAATGACGAAATATTGAATTTACAAAAATTGAGTGGTAATTATCTACAGACCGCAAACCTGATATGAATCCCTATTCCATATTAAAGTATGGTCGAGAAATTCATAACCAAAAAAATATATGATGTACATTATAAAAATGTAACCTTCTGTTTTTAAACTGATGTCTCCCTAAAAATTTGTTCGAGATATATACCTTTACTCTGACGAAAGCAACATATTACCGAAACGTAAATAAACTAACACACATAAATATATTTTGCTATCTACGGACTACAAACCCAAAAATGAATCACCAACAGTAGAGGTTTTTACGGATGGTGGAATGTAATATAATAAAATACCGGGTTTCAATCTGTTCGTCTAACAATGAACTGGCACGACGTTTCGCCAAAATCTCATTTGGCATTTTCAAGTACTCTTGCTGTTGTTACTACTCGATATTGTGATCTTGCTGCTGCTGCCGCTCGAAGCTAACTGAGAAACCGAAGTGCAGTCGTCGTTTTTTATAGGTCGGCGTTTACGCAGATTGTAGATGGGGGAATCGGGAGTGTTCGTACGGGCATCGGTGTTTGCCGGCTGGGTGCCCATATCGGTGGTAATTACAGGTTCCGGCGCTATGCTGACTGTTGCCTTTTTGATGTTTTGATTATTCTTTGGTTTAGCTAGTAGTCCCTTCCATGTAGTGGAGATATTCAGTGCATCATCCCGCTTATTCAGCTGTCCAATCTTTTCGATTTGCAAAACTTCTCTGACTATGCGTGTTTTATAATGTGAGATCGAAGCTATTTGTTTAGATCCCTCAAAATTGATGCTGTGACCAATATCATGAACGTGCTGAAAAAGAACTGAAGTTGTTTGTTTATTTTTGATACTTATTTTATGTTCTTGGACCTGGGTGGACACAAGAACGGGACCTCAACTAAACACATATTACCGTATATGAAAGGAGTTACAGATAGGATTGGCAGAGTCCTAAGGAAACACAATATAGGCACTGCATACAAACCACAAAACACTCTAGCAGACATCCTGGGTAACCCCAAGGATAAGAGAAAACTGGAAAACTATGGAGTTTACAGCATCCCATGCGGAGACTGCCACAAATTGTACATAGGGCAAATAAACAGAAGAATTTTCACCCGGATCCAAGAACATAAAATAAGTATCAAAAACAAACAAACAACTTCAGCTCTTTTTCAGCACCATTATGATACTGGTCACAGTATCAATTTTGAGGAATCTAAACAAATAGCCTCGATCTCACATTATAAAACACGCATAGTCAGAGAAGCCTTGGAAATCAAAAAGAATGGACAGCTGAATAAGCGGGATGATGTACTGAATATCTCCACTACATGAAAGGGTCTGCTAGTTAAACCAAGAAATATCCAAAACATCAATAAGGCAACAGTCAGCATAGCGCCGCAACCTGTAATTACTGCTGATACGGACATCCAGCCGGCAAATACCGATAATTGGATGAACACTACCGATTCCCCCGCCTACAATCTGCGTAAACGCCGATCTATAGAAGACGGCGACCGCATATCGGTTTCTCAGTTAGCTTCGAGCGGCAGCAGCAGCAAGATCACAGTATCGAGTAGCAGCAAAAGCAAGAGCACATTAGGTTTATCTTCTTCTTCTTCATAAGCCACAACTTCTCCACTGCAGGAGATAGGCCTCTTCAAGTTTCCTCTAATTGTTTCTATCCTGTGTGGAGCCACTAGTGCCTGCTGTCAACCTGATCATCAGTCCATCTTTTCATTGGTGTTCCAGCACTTCGTCTGTTCTTCGATGGTCTCTAGTTAAGTAATTTTGTCCTACATCTATCATCATTCTTTTTAACCATTTCAACTTTATCTGTAATTCTAAAATAACAACTAACATTTATCTTTCAATGGCTCGTTGTGAAGAGACTATCGAATCGAAAAATCGACAAAGACTATTTTTTGTACGGATCATGAATTAATGAATCCAAATTTTTTAAATGCAGTCCAACTGAGACCAATTCGCCGTGGTATTTCTGCTGTTTGATTGGCCTTTATCTAATCTAATATTATGTCCGTCCTCTCTCGATCTCTTCTGTATCGATCTTAATTTTTATGTTTTGTAATTTAATTTTTCAGGTAGACAAAGTTTAACAAGGCTTTCCGCTTTCATGGCTGAATATTATTGTTTTCAAATTGAACTAACCAAATCTTATGGAGCTTATGACTGGAGAGAAGACATAAAAAAGATAATGCTTAATGCTGGCCTACAGAGAAGAGAAACGGTGTTTTTATTTTCGGATACTCAGGTAAGCATTTTATTGACAGCGAATTTGTTTTTAGAATTGATAATAATTACCGCATCAAGGAAGAGAAGATAGATAATATGTCACATTATCTTATTAATTTAGTGAATAGATGCGAATTTATCTTTCTTTTTGTTTTGCTTTTTAATATTTTAGATCGAATTTTCACTGTGTGCCTGAGTATAGCTCTAATCGTGGCTTTAAAAATTCGAGATCGCGTTTCAATTCTTAGATGTGTCAAACATCGTATTACAACATTTAAATATAGTGCAGTAAAAAAAAGGGCAAAATAATGATGAGATAGGGATAGTTTAGATACAGCAATATTATGATTTTATTCTCTCTGGGGTATCACCAGCAGTATTGTCCTGAGCTTCGGACCTAGAAAAACTTTTGTTTATAAACATCTGAAGTTTTCAAAACGCGTTTTTTGAGCTTAAAATGTGAATAACTCCATTTATATAAGTCGAATCGAGACAAAAAAAACCAGAAGAGTTCACATTGTTAATTTTCCAACACATCCTGGTTAGTTTTAAGACCCTCAAGTGCGTATATAACCTACAAAATTGAAAAAACCGGCAAAAAATTGTTTTTTTTTTTTAATTTTATTGTGTAGGTCAACTAAGTGAACCGATCGGCTTGAAACTTTCAGGAAATATTCCTTTTGTTAAAAGAAAAATACTCCGAAATTTTGGTACAAAAATATTGAACCAAGTGAGCAAAATTGAATTTGTTATTTAAAATTTGAATTGCCCGCCATTTTATGCGATTTGGTCCAAAATTGATATTTTTTTTTCAAAATTTAGGTCTCGACGTCAGCTTTCCGATGCCATTAAAAAAATATTTTTTTGGAGTCATATTAATCGTTTTTTTTACATTTAATTATTAATTAAATAAAAACCAACGGGTTTTTTCTACCAAAATTTCAGGATACTTTTGCTATAACAAAAGAAATATTTTACGAAAATTTCAAGCTGATCGGTTCACTAAGTCGACCTGTACAATAAAATGAAAAAAAAAACAGTTTTTGCCAGTTTTTTCAATTTTGTAGGTTATGTACGCACTTGAACGACTTAAAACTAACGAGGATTTGTTGGAAATTTTATTACGAAGAAATTTTTTTTTTTGTCTCGATCCGACTTATATAACCGGAGTTATTCACATTTTAAGCTCAAAAAACGCGTCTCGAAAACTTCAATTGTTTATAAACAAAAGAGCATAAGTCTTTCGAGGTCCTAAACTCAGAGCAATAGTCCTCGTAATATCCCAGAAAGGATAAAATTATAATATTGCTGTATCTGGACTGTGCAATTTCAAATGCTTTTTTTACTGCACTAATATGTATGATTTGACAAGACCAACAATCAATAATAATGGAATAGTGGAGTTAAGAAGCATCTGCGAATTCACTATTGTAATATTTGGGATTAGCTTATCTAAACTGGGACACAGAAGTTTTAATTGTTTGTAAAGATGTCGAAGCAAAGGTGTTTGTTATGGGTATTTTTCTAATGCCACAACAAAGTGCCAATGAACTGTAAAATTCACCAATAGCAACTGATTTATAGTATTTTAAATGAGATTTGCTGTTGGGTTTAACATGTTGGACCTCTTTGGGTACTTTGAACATGTTGGGTGTGTGTGATTTTCTATATCGATCATTGTTTTGGAAGTCTGTGATCCGTCAAAAACTTGAAGGTGTCATTATAGGTCCCTGTTATAGTAAAATGGTCGTTTTTAATCTGGTCCGATATAAAAAATAAACTGCCAGTTGAGAACAGAATGTGTCATTTTGATTATCACTGTATTATTTTTAAGATTAAATCAGAATCATTTTTGGAAGACCTAAATAATATATTAAATTCTGGTGATGTCCCCAACATTTACCAACCTGACGAAATGGACAAAATATACCAAGGAATGAAAGGACTGGTTCAAGAAATGGGCCTCGCTGCCACCAAATCTATATTATTTTCAGTGTATCAAAAGCAAGTCAGAACCAATTTACATACCGTAATTACAATGAGGTAACATTATCTATTAAAATAATTATAAAGTAATTTAGTAATATTTGCACAGTTGTTAAATAACACTGGTAAACATAATTGTAACTTTGTCGTGCCACATGGACTTTTATGATATTTTTTACTTTAATAGGTGGTTGACAGTAAAAACAAACATCAAAAAAAAAATCTGTTAACTAAGAATTTTATTCTCTTAAGTAACTTAAAATATCTAAAAAAACAAAAATGTAAAAAAGTTTTATTATGAAGTTACAATCTAAGATTTTCTAGCAAATTTAGATCCTGGTTGGTCCCTTTTTGTCCAGCAGTAATCTGCCAACATATTTGCGTTTTATTTGCCCTGGTAACGTTTTTCCATCTTAGAAATGTCCTGATGGAACCTTTCTCCGTGCTCATCGCTCACAGCCCCCAAATTCTGAGGAAAAAAATCCAGGTGTGAGTCTAAAAAATGAATCTTGAGTGATATGTTGCAAACCAATGCTTGATAAGCCAAAAATAGCTCTGTAGCTCTTGTGGTTACCCAAAAAATTTGCAACAATATTCTTAAAAGATTTCCATGCTGGTTTTTCTAAATAGCTCATTTTTTCTTCGAATACTGGATCTTTTATTAACTCCCTGATTTGAGGTCCTACGAAAATACCCTTTTTTATCTTGGCATCACTTATTTTGGGGAATTTTTCTTTTAGATACAAAAATCCACCACTATTGTGATCCATTGCCTTTACAAAATTTTTGATCAGGCCTGATTTGATATGCAATGGTGGAAGAAGTACTTCAGATGGCTCTACAAGGGCTAAATACTTCACATTTTTTTGTCCAGAAATTAAGGATGCACGCGTAGGCCATATTTTTTTATAATAGTGGTTTGTTCTGTCTCGACTGTCCCATTCACATAAAAAGCAGCAGAATTTAGTATAACCCAGCTGAAGTCAGAGTAATAGGGCAACAACTTTTAAATCGCTACAGATTTTGAAAGAATATGTACTGTATGTGATTTTTTCAAGTAATAACTTTAAGTTTCTTTCATATTAGCAGCATGGGCCAGAGCTACAGAAGGAAGTATATTTCTGTTATGCAGTAACACTGCTTTTAACTTGTTTTAGAAGAGTCAATGAATAAACGCCACTGGGAGGGATCAAAATCGATTTCCAAAATCTTCATAATCCAATTTATATCATTACAATACACCAAGTCCCCGTCTTGAGAAAAGTATGATCTGAAGTGTTGATCACGATTTCGAAAATAGCTGATTTTAATTTCATGATGTAGCAAATTCCATCCTTTTAATCGAGATCCTAATAGTTCTGACTGCTTTTTTGACAAATTTAAATCGCGAACCAAATCGTTTAGGTCTCCTTGAGTTATCAAGTGTGGCTTGGTTAGAATTTCTTCAAACTCAGAGTCATCCTCCTCATCAACACATTGGCTTGAAGTGGAGGATTGTGTATCGTCAATCTCAACGGACGCAGATGCAACTGGTATAGGCAAATTTTCACTATGAGGGACTGGTCTCATGACTGAAGGTAAATTAGGGTAAATAACTTTGTTTTTTCTTGAAATTTATACCATTTACGTCAGTAAGACAAAAATAGCAGTTCGAAATGTGATCTCTTGGTTCGGTCCAAATCATGGGTACAGCAAACGGCATATGATGGGACCCTTTCTTCCAATCGGTTAAATTCTTCACACACGTTATGCAACAAATATGAGGGGTCCAGGATTTGTCTTGATGGGCCACAGCGAAACCAAAATACCGCTGATAACTCTCCAAGACTAGTTTTGTGAAATTTCGTCTTTGTTTTTTGAAAGTCAGTTCACCACCAACATAACAAAAAGAGTTAGGATCGTTACTACACTTTCTCGACATGCTAAGGCAGATAATAAATCACAATATTTAGAAGAAATCACAGACAAATAGTTTTATGACTATTTCTTCGCGAACGTTCCTTTGCTTTTATTGCCGTAGTACTAGTTAAAAGTATTGCCGTATCACAAGAAAACTGAGGCTAACTGAAACAAAACAACTGCAGTTTAATAATGAGGGTAGTAAGCTAAAAAGTATTAGCTATCAAAGTTCGTGTGGCATGACTAGTGTTGACCAGTGTAATAAATAACATGAACATTGCAACAAAATGCAATGACATGTTAAATTTATGGTTAATTAATAATTATAGTCTGTGGCACAGCCATGTTCAAGGAGCGGGTGGGTCATAATGATATACATGGCGCTTTTTTAAGGAAAAAAGGGAGCACAAAAGACTACTGATAGAGGGGAAAGTTATCAATCGATACATAGGGGGTAGCGAACAACAATTGGAAAATGAAACCCGAAAGATTAAAAGGTTTTCACAAAAGAGAACCCCTACTAACAGAGGAAGTCTAAAAACTTACAGCCAAATTAAATCCCTACCTACAATGGAATTTTAAAATTTAATTTAAAAATGAGTTAATGGGAGGAAGGGGTGAACAATTTTCATAAAAATTCTGTTTGTAAGAGACACATTTCCTACATCCACAGAGGCGGGGAAGCATATGCCCCCTGACTTCCCCTTGTATAATAACTAAATAGTTTTATTGTATTAATAAACTCTAGTCTAAAACACGTCATAAATTACGAGTGGTGAATAATGATATATACCGTTAAAATTTTGATGGCATATCTTAAAATCTTGAAAATAAAAATTCCAAGTTGCTTAATCAAAAAGTTCGAATTACTTAGTTACTTACTTACATATAAGTGCAATGGACAAGAGGGGCGAGCTAGTGGCATACAGCCGGTCTTTAGATATTTAGTTACTACATATAGTTTCACCAGAGAGAAGCGTGTATGGTATATACGAAAGTTGAGAATGTATTCAATTTCATTGCACATTATACAGCGTTAATGCAGCTCGAAATATTCAACCTATTAAAAAATGCATGCAAAAGTTTCAAGAAACTCGCACTACTAAAATAAACCCCAGACCAACCAAGAAGGCAACCAAAATTAAGAAGCAATGCAAACGTGGAGTGCCGGAGACTGTCAGTGTGAGACACTCTCTATCTCTTAATACACAAGTCTACGAACTACAGATTTGTTCGAACGAATACTTCGCTTCTGATGCGGAATAATCGACTCGTACTTTTTTGAGAAAGACAAAAGCCGCACAACAGCTGTTAATTCGTAGTGATA